>CAMZMU010000120.1:29192361-29535298 GCA_947311845.1 Poa pratensis | reverse complement strand
CATCTTCCCCCTCCAGGCCCTGAGGAGTGAACTCCGGCATCAGCTCCAAGATCTTGAGGTGCTTCTTCGGAGTGAGCTGGTGCAGGGGCCTCAAGGAGCTCAGTGCCGAACAGGGATCTCCGGGGCGATGAAGAGGGTGCCCAGGATGGAGGTGACGTCGGTCTGGCGCGTGGGAGCTGTGGTGCAGGCGCCATCGGGTCTGCCGGCCGGAAAGTTCATCCACACCGGCTTCGTGTGCGCCTGGAGAGGAGCAATCCGCCGCCTCACGAAGTCCTCGGCGACCATCTGCCCCGTGAGGCCGGCTTCGCGGACGAGCATCATGCGCGAGACCAGGTGGGCAATCTTCTGATGCTGGAACTTCTCGCTGGACCAGTTGGAGTTCTTCACCGGCGGCGCCTCAGGCTCGTCGAAGCAGAAGACATTCTTTGCTCCTTGGCGTCCACCAGCACCCACTTCTGGCGGAAGTCCTCCACCTTCTTTCGTCACCCCTCGTGACGGCCTTGTCGCCATCCACGACATGGGGATGTAGACGGCGCCCATCCCGTCCGCGATGCGGAAGGACACGCCCCAGACCGCTCGCCGTCGCCGTGTTGCAGAGCGCGTAGAAGCCTCCGAGAAGATGCCACGGAAGGCATAATCACAGATAGCCTCGCAGAGGTAGGCGAAGATGGCGAGAATCAGATGGAATTCGGGTGGGGGTGCAGGAGAGCTGGATCTGTAGAAAGACAGCACCTCCGCAAGGAAGGGAGAGAACGGCGGCAACCAGGCGCGCGAACAGCGTGTGGACGAAAATGGGATACCACCCCGCCGCCAGCTTGCCGAAGCGCGCCGCCTTGACGCCACTGCGCCATGCTCATTGTTCCTCCCGGCGACGAGGACCTTCACTATCCAGCGCCTCCGCTGTGGAGACGCGAGTGCCGATAAGAGCCGGAGCAAGCTCTTCCTCCCGCTGCGCCTCCGCGGAGGCCTCCACCAGCACCGCCTTGCCCTTCTTGGGGCCCATGGCTCGCGAAGGAAGGGCGGCGGAAGAGCTCGGAGAAGAAAGAGAATCGTCGGAGTAGTGCACGCCGGAGGTGTATGCAGAAGGAAAGGGCGTAAATGCAGCGTAACTGCGGCCTGAACAGCCGCGGCAGGCTTTATATCACCTCAGGGCGGTTTCCAAGATGTGGCGGGGCCCGCCACGACGCCCATCTCCTCCGGAGAAGCCGAGACGCAGCAACCGCTCGCCACGTGTCTCGGGCCGGCCGGACACTTTGGGCCCATGACGATTCGCCTGCGTCCGCTAGACCGCGCCGTGCCCTTCATGGGCCCGGGGGCTACTGTCAGCCAGTAAGAACAGGGTGTACTGGGCCTGGCCTCTATAGCCCTCGGCAGTTGGAAGTGAAATTCACTAAAGGACCAGGACTGCAAGCCTGGGGAGCCCGCGAGGTAGAATTGCCTCGCGAAGGCCTGAGGAGGCAGCAAAGGCCTGTGGAGCCTCTACTCCGCTGCCCCCTCTCCAAAGGATACCTTCCCTGAAGGGGAGTCAACGCAGAATCCTCCACAGGGCGTTCCCGCCCACGCAAGGGTTCCTTCGCTGTAAAGCAAGCTCTGCAGAGCGCACATGGCCTCTGCAGAGGCCGCAGAGTGACCGCGCCTCTGCGCGGGGTGACGACGGAGCTACAGTCCCACTTTGGTGTAAAGCGGTCAACAAAGCGGAGCCCGGCGGTGGAGACTACCAAGCTTTGCTCTTTGGTGATAAGGGAGCAGAGCCGGCGCTACGCGCCAGATGCGACGTCACCGTGGGATCCCCGCTCCTCTGCGGCAGCAGCTGGCCGTCCTGGATGGACGGTGGCCTATCTGCTGCGGCCTCAGCTTTTGTGCCCATGGACCGCGCCCATGGACGCCCGAGCACAGAGCACCGTGCTCCAGCCGTTGTCGCCATGTGGTAGCCCTCCGCTGCGCAAGGACAGGAGGAGGCCCGGGGCGCCTATAAAGGAGCCGGTGCACCACCGTAGCAAGGGATCGCATTTTTACTTCAAGTCTAGCTACCTGCGCGCAAGGAAGAGAGCAGCCTCTCTTCCCTTGTAAGCGCCATTGCCATAGCCGTGCCTTCGGCAAGCACGCTGTACTGTGTCCTCCACAAGCAGCAATATACACTAGCAGGACGTAGCGGTTTTACCTCCACAAGAGGGCCGTGAACCTGGGTACGTGCGGTGTCTCTCTCTGCAGTGATGTCCCTCTTCAGGCGCGACGAGCAGCGTCGCCGCGCCGGCTGAGGGTTGATTGACGTCGTGTTCAGCCCCTGCACGAACTCTCTTCGCGAGTCTGACTGCCCCTGTTTCGTGGGAGTCATTCTCCGACAAACTATGGACTTGTCAGGTTGAATGCTTAGCAGAATCCAGTGGGACCTACTGACGTTTACATAAAGCAGACATGCATAGCTCATCAATTACACTTAACATCGAGAAAGCCAAATAAAAATATGTACAAGACAGAAACACTCACCTGAAGTTGTAAGGAAATAGTATTTCCGTACAGAAATGTTGCATGGTTAAAAAGGTGGTCAGGTCATTCTCCACGTCTTTGGGGAAATTGACTAAATTATATGAATTCACGATATATGGGTCAACGAACCCAATCTCAAAAACTCGAGTTCTTTTGCATTCCAGCATCTTCATTCTGCATAATAGCGTACAAAAAGATATATATATATAGTCAGGATAATATAATACAGGCAATGAACGAGCTGAGCTAGAGACTTAATTACGAAAATAAATCACTTACAGACAATAGCAAGAGAGGATAGATTTGTCGAGGTCGCGCTTTTGGAATAACTGGAACAGTTCAGTCAGTTGAACCTGTATAATGTAAGGTTTGAAGAAATGGTCCACTCTAACGTCCACCGGAAACCACTCTTTCGCGCCCTTCTTTGATGTGTGCACCAGGTACCAGGTATGCAGATTTCGCATATGTGTTGATAGACCCGCGAGCTCCACATTACTGACCATAGGCTCCCCTTGGACATATTTCCGTGCCATCTCTAACATTGGCGCACTTTCATAGCCTAAAAGTTGACCAAGGCTCATACCCATGGCGGTAGCATTTTCCTTGGCCTGCGATACAGTGATACCAAGTTCTTTAGCAGCAGCCAGGGCTCTGGGGTCCAATAATTCCAGGTCCTGATCCATAGCGGCTTTGAAGTCCTTGTCGACATCGGAACACACTATGAGCGGGGCGACCGATTGATTTTTCTGCTGTCCGAGCTGGGCAATTTGTTTCCCGCTTTTTGCACTTCTTCCCTTGTTCTGCTCAGACTGGGCACGTGCTAGCCTCTTAAGTTCACGACCATAGTCAGATGGCAGATTCATCGCTATCTGGGATGGCTGCTCAAGGAAGGACTTAGCCCACTTTTTGGTTTTTTCATCATATACCATCTTTGGCTCGGGCTTTTTTGGTGCAAAAAAAGCCTTATTGTAGGCAGCCACTACCTCGGCGTTTTCCGCTTCAGTCCTGTCATAAGGTCTCTTGGGAGGAACCGACGGGATGTCGACTATCTTCTGAGTGCGACATCTCTTCTGAGTGCGGAGCGAGGGAGCGGCGTTGGTCCGTTTCTTCTGGTGAGACGGCTGCACTGATTTTTGGGGACGCGGCGGTGGAGACGGCTGCGCTGGAGACTGGTGACGCGGCGGCGGAGACGGCTGCGCTAGAGAATGCTGAGGCGGTGAAGAGGACGGCTGCGCTGGAGAATGCTGAGGCGGTGAAGAGGACGGCTGCGCTGGAGAATGCTGAGGAGTCGATGGCCTTGGCTGCCAGTTCGGAAGCACGATGAATTCCTTTGGCCATAGAATGGGCGCTTTCTTGGCTTCTCCAAGTTCAAGCACCTCCCCATCTTCACCTGCAGGGTGGTGCAGCTTCAGCTCCTCAAAATCTTTCATCACTGCATCCACCCCGACAACAGCGTAGCCATTTGGAACCGGAACAAAATGGTAAGTTGGATTAGGTCCAATTGGTAGGGCATAGCCGACCGCCACCTTCATGGATAAGTTATAAACTTTCAGATGTAGCTCACAAGGCGTGCTCTCTGTGATATCATCCACTGGGTAGCGACGAAGAGGAGCCACTGCATCATCATTACCATCCTGGAGCTCCGTGGAAGCCACGCTGCTTTTCCGATTCGATGGGGCACCGGTACCATCGCATGCAGCTTCTACCATGTGCCGCTGAGATTGGCCGCTAGTACCTTGCTGGCTAAGTGCGGTAATTTGTTCCTTGTGCAGCTTTAATTCTATTATGCAGCCGGTCTGCAGCAGCGCGTGCTTCCATTGCCTCCCTTTCCTTTCTCCTCTGATGGCTTCTATCAGGAAATTTCTTCCTGTGCTCGGGAATCGCAATTGTCTTGGGCTTGGAGCCTATCACGCCTCGTGTTCGTCAGTCGTGTTCCTCATTCCCAAGGGCGCGTGTGAGCTCATCATCCTCTCTATCGGGAATGAACCGTCCCTCTTCAACATCCTTGAATGCATTTCTAATATCTTCGATGGGTAGTAGGGGATTATCTTTGTGTCGTCTGTTATATATGCACTTCCCTTCTGCGTCCAACGTGCCCCCATGCCCGTAAAACCAATTTCTTGCCCGTTCGGTCCATGTATGTGGCTCTGGAGTGACCCCTTTAGCCAGATACTCCGCCTCAAGTTTCTCCCACTTAGGGATGTTATGGGCGTAGCCACCAGGCCCCATAGTATGGTGGTACATCTTTAGAGCAGCATTTGCCGCATTTTTTGCAGATATTTCCAGAGCTTCCTCCGATTTCTTGTACGCCACAAATTCTTCCCAGTCGTCCTTTATCTTCTCATACCCTTTATCAAAGTCTGGAGTCTTATTTTTCTTGACAAACAGGTTGTTCAATCTTTTCTTCCAGTTCTTGAATAGCTCGGCCATTTTCTTAAGTGCCCAGGCCTTAACTTTTTGCTCCATGTTTTTCCGGGCAATCTTTTCTGCCTCATCTGGATCCTCCTCATCTGAATCCACCTCTGGCGCCGGCAGGGTGAAATTAACCATGAGCTTTCTCCAAAGTCTTTCTTTGCCCTTATCGCTGACATATAGCTGTCCTTTCTCCTTTGGCTGATGCCATTCTCGAACGGTGATCGGGATGAAGTCCCTAACAAGAACTCCGCATTGCATAACCATTTTTTGTGCAACATCAGGGGGAGCAGTCGGTGTGCCGTCTTCAGCGACTCTTTCGATCCTATACCTTTCTTGGTCGCCCAACTTTTTGGCTGGGCCTCGTTTTGTCCTTACAGAAGATTTGCTCGATCCGGAGGGCTAAAAGAAGAAAGAGCGTTAATATATGTATATAGACAGCAAAGGCTTAATTAATACAATCTTCGGCTTCATTAATATATGTATATGCACCTCGCCGGACTTTGCAACATTTAATGTTACACCGGAGCCTTCGGCTTCTCCCTCGTCGGCTTCTCCCTCGCCGACTTCTCCTCACCCCGGCCGTCGGGTTCTACCTCACCGGAGCCGTCTCTTCGGTTGAGAGACTCATCTCCCTCACCGGAGTTGTTCAAAAACTCCGTGGTGACATCGACGATATCTTCCGGCCCGTCGATTATATCTTCCGGCCCGTGGATTATATCTTCCGGCCCGCGGATTATATCCTGGAGTATGTTTTCCTTTATTTCGTCTCGTTCCATAGTTTCTGCAAATTAAGAACAATGCACAAAACTTTAGTTGGGTAACTTTGTTCCATATGTCAAGATACATCTACCCACAAAACTCGTAAACCCGTAAACTCGTAAACTCGTATCGTAAACCCATATCGTAAACTCGTATCGTAAACCCGTAAACTCGTAAACTCGTATCGTAAACCCGTAAACTCGTACCGTAAACCCGTAAACTCGTAAACTCGTATCGTAAACCCGTAAACTCGTTAACTCGTATCGTAAACCCGTAAACTCGTTAACTCGTATCGTAAACCCGTATCGTAAACTCGTATCGTAAACCCGTAAACTCGTATCGTAAACCCGTAAACTCGTAAACTCGTGTCGTAAACCCGTAAACTCGTAAACTCGTATCGTAAACCCGTAAACTCGTAAACTCGTATCGTAAACCCGTAAACTCGTAAACTCGTATCGTAAACCCGTAAACTCGTACCGTAAACCCGTAAACTCGTAAACTCGTATCGTAAACCCGTAAACTCGTATCGTAAACCCGTAAACTCGTTAACTCGTATCATAAACCCGTAAACTCGTTAACTCGTATCGTAAACTCGTAAGGTCGGAACAAAATTCTTTCCCTAACACAAAAAATCCTAAGTGTTTGAATTTCTAAACCTAAACAAAAAATCCTTTAATTCATACATTCATATATTCATACAATTAAAAAATAGCAATTTCTTCTAAACCCTCACCGAGAGGGGGCGGCGCGAGTGGGGGCATGGAGGCCGGCCGGCTTCGGGCTCTTCACGTACTGCCGCACTACAATGTCACTGCAAATTTTTAAACAAAATTGCTAAGTTTCAAAATTGCCAAGTTTCAAAATTTCATTGCAACTAAAAACAAAATTGCTAAGTTTCAAATTTGCTAAAACTAACTAAAACAGTAGCTAAATTCTTATACACAATTTTAACAAATTCTATCTAAAAAAATTCTATCAAATTGTAAACAACACTAACAATTTTAAACAACTATCTAAACAACTATCTAAAAATTCTGTGTGTTGAGCAAATTTGCTACAAATTTGTACTCCTAAAATAATAAACCGCTGATGTCATGCTGACGTCAGCAATGCTGCTACGGCTCGGTGTTGAGCACGAGAGGGAGGGCGTGGGCGCCGCGGCGATCACCTAGAGCAGGAGCAGGCCAATGCCAGTGGAGAGGGAAGGGGCGGGCGCGGCGGAGGCCAGGAGCAGGCCGCCGGCGACGGGAGAGGCGCGACGGCGCGGGGGGCGCGGCGGAGGGCAGGGGCGCGCGATGGGAGGGCCGCCGGAGCAGGCGCGCGACGCCGCCGGAGCAGGGGCGCGCGACGGTGGGGGCCGCGGCGGAGCAGGGCCGCCGGAAAAACGAGCAGGGCTTCGCCGGAAAAACAAGCAGGGCTTCGCCGGCGTGCACGGGCTCCCTCCTTCCTCTGGTCCTTAGGCGTTTCTGCGAACTGAATCGGGAAGGAGAAGGGGAAGCAGTTAAGTAGCAGGGGGTCTTTGGTCCCGGTTGCTCGAAAGAACCGGGACCAATGCCTCTTTGGTCCCTGTTCTTGCCAGCAACCGGGACCAAAGAGTGGGCAGTTAATGCCAGATCAAGCGCGGGGTCCAGGGACTCATTGGTCCCGGTTCTTGGTATAAACCGGGACCAAAGAGTCCTTTTTCAAATTATTTCGAACTTTTCAGTTCTGAAATTTTGTTCCCGCCTTTTTTTTCTTATTTAGGTGTTTGGATATGAATTTCAAATGGTTTTGAATCTGAAAAGACTTTCAACATGAAAAGTTTTTAAATTTGAATAAATAATCCAAAACCATTTTCTATTTTCTAAAATAATTATTCTAACTATACAAACTATTAACCATTTTGCCATTTTCAATTAAAAATGCATTAACTTTATTGCATATTTTGAATTGACAAAACTTTCAACATGAAAAGTTTTTAAATTTGAATAAATAATCCAAAACCATTTTCTGTTTCTAAAATAATTATTCTAACTATACAAATAATTTTAATATGGATAAATTCATATCTTTAAATCCGTAAGTCGAAACTCGACTAATAATATGTATAAATCGATCAAAAATGATTAAGTAAGATTTAAGATTAAGTAATAATAATTATTAATTCAGTTAATTCTATTTTTGGTGTTGTAAAATCCCATGGCAAGCAGAAGTAAATGCAGAACAATTTCAGTGAACCTATATTTATACTATGTAAGAATAATTATTAATGCAGAACAGCTTCCCGCACAATTTCTTCCCGCCAAAATTTGTCACAGTTTTGTCCGCCTAATTTTTTCCCGCCACCGTCTTATGCCAAATTTCTTCCCGCCACCTTTTCCCGCACATTTTTTTTCGCGCCACCGTTTCCCGCCCAATTATTTCCTGCCGGTTGTTCTATAAAATCCAGTTGAAGGTAGGCATGATACTCACTTGAGCGCAAGCATGGTGTGTATTGGTCCTTGCGAGAAGTGTGTGTCCGGGTTTCACATTTCCGCATCCGAGCATCTCGCAAGGCTTTCGAGCAATTTGAAGGTAGATGGTAGGGTAGTTCCAATTGAAGAAATTTTGCACACTGAGAGTCATCTCGCTTTGCTTGGGGCGAAGCTATGCCGCGATGGGTTTCCGTATAGGACCCCGCTCCAAATTCGTGCAGAAATGCTCAGGCTTGCAGATAAGTTTGACAGGAAGGTTACGAATAGTCCGTTCTACCGAACTGAAGCTGACCATGCTTCGTACGGTCGTTCATGTCTCTGGGTAGTTGACAGCGATGATGACGACAATTTCATGCCGTCGTCAAAGGAAAGGAGGGTTCAAGCACTGAGCAAAGGCAAGGAGAAGAAGGCTGAAGCATCGAGCAAGGGTAATGGCAAGAAGGCTGAATCTTCGTCCAAGGGCAAAGGCAAGAAGGCAGAATCTTCGTCAAAGGGCAAGGGTGGCAACACGGCGGATGGTGCAGGCTGCATCGATGGGAGATAGGTAGAGTCTTTGTTTTACTTGTGTTGTATCGTAATTTGCAGTTGTACCTTAATTTGTTCTATCCAGTATTTAGAACTAGTGAAGTTGTAACATAGATCTCTAGTTGTATGTTACATTAATTTATCGATTCAATGTGGGATGTTTCGTATCAATTATAATATGCCTCGTACATAGATAATAATATGTCTCGTACATAGATAATAATATGTCTCATTCAGACGAACATAAATATGAATATGTCTCACATATAAATAGATATGGTTTTTCTAAGCCCGCCTTTAGTCCCGGTTGGTAACACCAACCGAACAACCGGGACTAAAGAATCACACGGATCGTGTGTTTCTTTCAAACGCTTGTGAGCCGTTGGATCAGGGGTGTGTTTCTTTTGAGGGCTTGTGAGCCGTTGGATTTTCTTAACTAGTCCCGGTTGGTAACACCAACCGGGACTAAAGAATCACACGGATCGTGTGTTTCTTTCGAACGCTTCAGAGCCGTTGGATCAGGGGTGTGTTTCTTTTGAGGGCTTAGTGAGCCGTTAGATCAGCACTCCCACCAGCACCACCACTCCCACCTCATCCAGAGGTACACTTTCTAATCGCCTATAAATAGCGGCGTCCCTGCAGCGAACGGCACACAACGAGCGTCTACCTTCGCCACCGAATCCAATGGCTGGATTTAGCCTACCTGCTGCATGTTCCCTGGCATTATTGTGTTCGTCCTTGTTCACCGGCCAGCCATTGGAGCCACCTCCTGTAGGACGGTGAACAATGACAACACAACGACGCTGTTGGAAACACAAGCCCTCAGGTAGGTTGAATCCAGCCACTGGATTAGGGTGACGCAATGATGAATTGTCGAGGAGGTGGGAGTGGTGGTGGTGGTGGAAGTGGTAGCCATGCCCCTCGGTCCGATCCAAGCAGCGGCAAGGCGCTCTGATGATCTGCGACATTCCCAACACTTTTTGAGACGGTCGTAGATCATCAGAGACGTCTTGCCGCTGTGGATCGAAGGCCGATTTGTCGTCTCACGACCACGCGATGATTTGCAGTATACAAAGCATTCGGATTCCCGTCATACAGCCCTACGGTGCATTTGATATGCAGTCACTCACGAGGCACCGTAGGCACAGCCCTACGTGCATTTGATATGCAGTCACTCACGAGGCACCGTAGGGCTGTATGACGGGGAAACCGTGTGTTTTGCTCCACACCGCCCTCCGTCCCCTACCCAGGGTGCTGCCCTCTCCCTCCCCTACCTAGGTGTTTGATCAAATTCCCCACTCATTTTTTTTAGATCTCGGCGACGATGTCCGGCCTGTTGGATGCGAGGGGCGATGTCCGGGACTGGGCCACACTCGTTCCAGAGGGAGCCGGTCCCCGAGGAGGTGGTACATCGCCGTATCAGGCAGGAGGACGAGCATGTCAATCGCTATGTGTTTATGTTGGATACGCCAGGGGTGTATAACAGTTTTCACCACATAAAGTTCATGATGTATAATGGTTAAATAAAAATGGACCGAGCTATGTATTATGGTTTAATACATTACATTGATTTACATAAAAGCCATGAACCCTTCTTCGCGTATGATCGCTTCGGCCGTAACCATGGAGCATCTTCATTATTTAACGGGATGCTTGGGTCAGTTCTCACTGTGAAGGGCGGAATTTCATCAAACTTATCATAATCTGCTGACATGTCTGTCTTGTCCTCGACTCCCACGATGTTTCTTTTCCCTGAAAGAACTACGTGACGCTTTGGCTCATCGTCTGATGTATTCGTTTGCTTGTTTTTTCTTTTTTTCGGTCTGGAGGACATGTCCTTCACATAGAAAACCTGAGCCACATCATTGGCTAGGACGAATGGTTCGTTCTTGTAACAACCAAGATTCTTGAGATCCACTGTTGTCATCCCGTACAGCTGGTCTACCTTTATCCCTTCTCCATTCATGTTGACCCAACTGCACCGAAACAAAGGGACCTTAAAAGTAGGTCCATAGTCAAGTTCCCATATCTCCTCTATGCGACCATAGTATGTGTCCTTTTGCCCATCGTCGTTTGTTGCATCAAAGCGGACACCACTGTTCTGGTTGGTGCTCTTTTTATCTTGGGCGATCGTGTAAAATGTATTCCCATTTATCTCGTACCCTTGGAAATTCAATACAGTCGAAGATGGTGACGCGGCCAACAAGTAGAGCTGATCTCCGACAGTGGTGTCATTCATGAGCTGTAATCGCAACCAACTGCCGAAGGTCTCCATGTGTTTTTCTTTAATCCAGGAGTCATCCTTCCCCGGGTTCTTGGAGCGTACATAATTCTTGTGTTCCTCGATATACGGAGCCACGAAGGTGGAACTTTGTAGAACTGTGTAGTGTGCTTGAGTTAAAGAATGCCCGTCCCTACATATCAGTGCTTTCTTTCCTAGCGTGCCTTTTCCACTCAGTCTCCCCTCATGCCGCGATTCAGGAACACCAATCGGCTTAAGGTCAGGAATAAAGTCAACACAGAACTCAATGACCTCTTCTGTTCCATAGCCCTTGAGATGCTTCCTTCTGGCCTAGCACGGTTATGAACATATTTCTTCAAGACTCCCATGAACCTCTCGAAGGGGAACATATTGTGTAGAAATACAGGACCGAGAATGGCAATCTCGTCGACTAGGTGAACCAGGAGATGCGTCATAATATTGAAGAATGATGGGGGGAACACCAACTCGAAGCTGACAAGACATTGGACCACAGCCTTCTGTAAACTTGGTAGAGTTACTGGATCGATGACCTTCTGAGATATTGCATTGAGGAATGCACATAGCTTCACAATGGGTACTCGAACATTTTCCGGTAGAAGCCCCCTCAATGCAACCGGAAGCAACTGCGTCATAATCACGTGGCAATCATGAGACTTCAGGTTCTGGAATTTTTTCTTGCCATATTTATTATTCCCTTTATATTTGACGAGAAGCCAGCCGGGACCTTGATACTGCTCAGGCATTCAAAAAAGATTTCCTTCTCTGCTTTGGTAAGAGCGTAGCTGCTTAAGTATTGACGCCCTTTATCCGTCTGCTTGTTGTATGGGTCTTTCATACGTTGCTGGTCTGCCCGTGCTTCCGGTGTATCTTTTGTCTTCCCATACACGCCCAGGAAGCCTAGCAGGTTCACGCAAAGATTCTTCGTCACGTGCATCACGTCGATTGAAGACCGGACCTCTAGGACTTTCCAATAGGGTAGCTCCCAGAATATAGAGCACTTCTTCCATATGGGTACGTGGTTGTCAGCGTCATTCGGAACAGATAGACTGCCAGGACCCTTTCCAAAGATTACTTCTAAATCCTTGACCATGTCATATATAACATCACCATCAGGGAGGTTAGGCTTCTTCCGGCGATCTGCCTCACCGTTGAAATGCTTGCCGGGCTTTCTTACGGCATGACTGTTCGGAAGAAATCGACGATGCCCCAGGTACACATTCTTGTTTCCCAAATGTATACTTTCAGTCTTATCTAAACAGTGCGTGCATGCATTGTATCCCTTGTTTGACTGTCCTGAAATGTTACTAAGAGCAGGCCAATCATTGATGGTTACGAACAGCAACGCTCGTAGGTCAAATTCCTGTTGTTTGTGCTCATCCCACACACGTACACCTGGTTCGGACCACAACTGCAAAAGTTCATCAACTAATGGCCTTAGGTACACATCAATGTCGTTGCCGGGTTGCTTCGGGCCTTGGATGAGCACTGGCATCATAATGAACTTCCGCTTCATGCACAACCAAGGAGGAAGGTTGTAGATACATAGAGTCACGGGCCAAGTGCTATGACTGGAGCTCTGCTCCCCAAAAGGATTAAAGCCATCTGTACTTAGACCAAATCTTAAGTTCCTTGCGTCATCTGAAAATGTCGGGAACTCTCTGTCGATTTTTCTCCACTGGGACCCATCGGCGGGGTGTCTCAACTTCCCGTCTTTCTTACGCTCTTCTTTGTGCCATCGCAACAACCTGGCATGCTCTTTGTTTCTGAACAGACGTTTCAACCGTGGTATTATAGGAGCATACCACATCACCTTAGCAGGAACCCTCTTCCGGGGGGGCTCGTCATCGCCCTCAACATCACCAGGGTCATCTTGTCTGATCTTGTACCGCAGTGCATTGCATACCGGGCATTTATCCATATTCTCGTACTCACCGCGGTACAGGATGCAGTCATTAATGCATGCATGTATCTTCTGCACATCTAATCCTAGAGGGCAGATAGCCTTCTTTGCTTCGTATGTAGTCTCGGGCAATTCGTTATCCTTTGGAAGCTTCGGCTTCATTATTTTCAGTAACTTCTCAAATCCCTTGTCAGAACAACCAGTCTCTGCCTTCCATTTCAGCAGTTCCAGTGTGGTACCGAGCTTTGTGCTGCCATCTTCGCAGTTTGGGTACAGCAACTTTTTGTGATCCTCAAGCATGGCCTCCAACTTTAGCTTCTCCTTTTCTGTATCGCATTCTCGCTTTGCATCAGAAATGACCCCACCAAGACCATCAGCGGGCTCATCTGATGCCCGATGTTCACCTCTTTCTTCTTCAACGTCTTCCATTACAGTATCACCGCATTCCTCAGGGAACATAGGATAGTTGTCATCATCCTCCTCTTCTTCATTGTCTTCCATCCTAACCCCTCTTTCTCCGTGCTTGGTCCAACAATTATAGCTGGGCATGAAACCTTTCCGAATCACGTGGTCTTGAATGGTTCTCGGGTCAGAGTACTCCCTGACGTTCCGACACTTCTCACATGGACAAGGCATAAAATTATTCACTTTGTTTGCCTCAGCCACATCGAGAAATTTATGCAGGCCTGCAATAAACTCGGAACTGCGTCGTTCGCCGTACATCCATCGCATCCGTGCATCCATCTGCATCATATATATAATTAAGTTTATCAAATACCATTACAATAACATCTTGAATAGTGAAATGACCACCGTACATCGACACGTGCAATATTTCTGTATCAATTACAGATGAAAAGGATAAAGTTGCTAACCTCGGCCGAGGATATCATCTTGTGTGAACTTAAGTGTGGCTCGGGCATTTCATCGAACACATCTTGTGCGTGGCAAAGGAAAAAAAACTAGCACCCACTTCCCACCAATCCAACCAGAAAAAAAACAGGAGAAGAGAGGGGGTGGGGGTTATTTATAGGCAGGGAGGGGTATTGGTCCCGGTTCTTGGCACGAACCGGGACCAAAGCTCCGCGCACGCCACGTGGCCGGCTCTGGAGCTTTGGTCCCGGTTCTTGCCAAGAACCGGGACCAATGCCCCCAACCGAACCGGGACCAATGCCTCCCGGGCCCTGGCAGCAAGAACCGGGACCAATGCCTGGCATTGGACCCGGTTTTTGCCTAAACCGGGACTAATGGCATACAGGGCTCTGGACCAAAGGTCCTTTTTCCACTAGTGCGTGGTTAGACGGCAGCTCAGCTACTTCGAATGTCAGGGCAGAGGAGAAGAGCTGGACCTCGCTGTGGAATGTCAAAGTTCCCTCAAAACTGAAGGTATTCTTGTGGAGGCTTGCTCGTCAGTCTATCCCGACGGCTGACGTGCTAAATCGCCGCAATATGGCGACGCAGGACCTATGCATCCTATGTGGGGATCATGACTCATGGAGGCACTCGCTGGTTGAGTGTCATCATGCAAGAAGTGTTTGGGCCTTGGCACCGGAAGAGATCAGTGATTATGTGGTTAATCTGCAGGAACCGCACGCTCGCGGTTGGCTGAATTCGGTGATCAAGGATTTATCTCAAGAGGAAACAACTCGAGTGGTGGTCACCCTATGAGCAGTGTAGCATGCCCGAAGGAAGATCATCCATGAAGACCTTTACCAGAGCCCTCTGTCCACTAACTGTTTCGTGGAGAGGTTTATAGCTGACCTTCAGCTGCTTGTTCCTGAACCAGTGCATGCTCCGGTTCGAACGAGTCCAGACCTAGATGGATTCCTCCTCCGTCAGGTTTCGCCAAGGTGAATGTGGATGCCGCTGTATCCAAGAACAGGCCAACAGCGGCGATTGCTGCAGTGGCTAGAGGAGTGACAGGCGAGTTCCTCGGCGCCTCGTCCGTTGTCCTCGAGGGGCTGACTGATCCGGAAACGCTGGAGGCGATGGCATGCAGGGAAGGGTTGATGTTAGAAGAGGATCTGCTCCTGCAGCGCATCAGATTGGCCTCAGACTGCCTCAACGTCATCCGCAGTATCGAAGGAGAAGGAAGGGCTTGTACGGCCACATTGTACAGGAGCTCAAGGCGACAGTGATGGGCTTCCAGGCTGCTCATTTCGTGCACGAGGGAAGATCGTCCAACGGAGACGCACATAGCTTGCAAAGGGCTCAATCTTCTTAGATTTGGGGAGGCATGTGTGGTTTCAAACTCCACCTGAGGGTGTATGTATGCACTATGACTCTATATGAATAAATGGGTGTGCGTTTTTCTCAAAAAAAAAATCTAAGGAAAGCGTCTAGCGTTACGTTTTGCATCGACTCCCAGAAATAAGCGCCCATCAGCCAGGATCTTAGGTAACAATTTATTGTCTCGTTCTTCGTTTCACCACGCAGTTATGCTCTTCTTACGGTTGCCATGAAATAACTAGGCTCTCCCTTCTGTATTGTGTGTGATGGACGATTCTATCACTTATGTGTTGCAAATTCTTTCGTCCCCGCTCCCGAGCACGATGGGACGTGCCTGACTTCCGGCTCGGTGGTGGAGAAAGAGAAGGATCTGTTTGCTTTTCTGTATCTTTCAGTGAGGTCTTTTCTAGAAATACCAGGGATCTATGTGTAATTTCTTATTTTATGGGGTCCTTTGTAACTCCTTGTACCTCCACCGCTTGGAATCTAAAGAGGTAAACCTTGAGACCTTTAGGAGCTCTCATAGCGCTCAACGATTTTCGGCCGTCGGATCGAGCTGTTACGGCGCGATCCAGACCGTTCATTTCTTGACTTACTTTTTTACTGTCTAGACCATTCACCGACGGTGGGGCCAAAAAGCGGCGGTCCCGCTCCGTAGAGGCGATGCGCGTGGATTTCTTGGTTTGTTCCGCACCGTCTGGCTGCGCGCTCCGGTCGTGGGGTCCAGAACGCGTGTCTGCTCCGTATTTGCTGCGCTGGGCTGAGAGGCGTGGGCTGGTCATGTTTTACACGCTCGGTCGCTGTTTTGTGGGACTGTCCTTTGGCTGGTCCACCTTTCAGTCATTGTAGCTGGCTCGAGGTAGGTTGAGGACGTTTATTTGGACCGCAGATAATATCTCTATCGAGGGGTAGAATCGGGTTTTGGTCTTCAAGTGGATACTGAGCGTCTCGGCGTTCTCCTCGCTGTCGATTCCTCCTTGGTTAGCGGGTACAGCTTCTACTGTTCTACAGTCATGTCCCTCTATTCCTGGCATCGATTGGGCAGAGGAGCTCACCCCGCCTCACTTTCTGCTTCTCCTCTCTCTCCTTCTCGGTTTGGCCTGCTCCGCTCCCTCCTCTGACCTACTTTTTAGTCGATGGAGTTTCAGATCGAGCTTCAGATCCGCCGCCGTTTCGCCGATCTCCGGCCGGATCTGACGCTATGCAAGCCTTGAGCGGTGGTTTCAGTTGAGGCTGGCCCTGGTTGACCCCGACCCGTTTGGAGGTTTGATTCCTTTGATTTGCCACCTTCGTTGACCCCTGGGGATCTGATTCTATTTTGCTGGAGGTATTTCTTCTTTTTTTTTGTTCCTTCCCATCCGTCTCCATCTCAGATTTGTTCTTCTCCTTGCTTTGTAGGTTCTTTTTCTGTTCGCTTTTGGATCATTCATGTTCTTTGCCTTATCTTAGGTCTTTACGTTCTGTTTCCTTCAGATTTCTTTTGTTTTGCTCTTCGTTTTTGCTGGCTATTTTTGTTTTGTCATTTGATTTCGTCCTTTTCTTGCTCTTTCAGGATCTTTTGGTGTTTGCTTTTGGAAAATTTCTCCGTTTTGCCTCTTCTTAGGTTCATGCGTTTTGTTTCTTTCGTACTATTTTTTTCTTTTCTTAACTTCCTGGCTCTTTTTGATATATCAGTCCTTGGTTTTGTGCCGCTCTTTGTTTCTTTGTTGGATTATTTCTACGATTTAGTTTCCAGATTCTTCCACTACAACACGGTATAGTTTTAGGGGCACTTTGGCTGGGGCATTTTTCAAAGTGCCCCAAAAGTTAATAATTAGGGGCATTTTGACAAAGTGCCTCTAAATGTCATATCTTTTGGGGCACTTTAGCAAAGTGCCCCTAGATGGCATAGCTTTTGGAGCACTTTGATGAAATGCCCCTAAATGGCATAACGTTTGGGGCACTTTGATGAAATGTCCCTAAATGTCATAACTTTTGGGGCACTTTGATGAAATGCCCCTAAATATCATAACTTTTGGGGCATATTCTCAAAGTGTGCCCCTAAAGCTCAATACCCGAAATCATATCATTGCAAATACAAAACAAACTTAGCAGTTCACATCAAATTACTACAGTTCAAATCACAGCAACATATTACAGTCCATAACTTAGCAGTTCACTAGCCATATTACAACAACTTAGTCTTAAAACGAGTCCACATATACAATTTTTTAGGTTTGAACCATACTCTGGACCCCTCCTGCTGACCAGTGGGACCCACCCTGCTGACACATGGGACCCACGTCTCTGGACCCCTCCAGCTGACTAGTGGGACCCACCATGTGGGATCCACCCTGCTGACACATGGAACCCACGTAGCAAGCTATGTGACCTGTGGAATACATGGAGTGAGTGCCTATCTAGACAACAATTAATATAGTGCAGGTTGTATCACTATGATGCATCGTTACGAAATATATATTGTTTGGCATATGGAGCCTTCTCTGATTTTCAAGAAACACCTATTGTTTATCCGACGTAAGTTTATTTTTATGTAGTCTTCCATGTTGGTTTAGTTTTCCAGCTTCGAGAGTTACATGGTATGCTATGTAGTCTCCAATGTTGGTTTTAAGTTCCATTTCCTTCAAAATCTAACCTACATTGAGCAACTAAGCCATGGATTCGTCGATTAGGACACCAAATGATGCCACTGCACTATGTTTTTTCACCTCTTACTGTGTTTTTCTCCACTGCATTTCCTTCAAAAAAACAATTAGTGCCTCAACGAATGTGGGATGTGGATGTGAATTTATTCTATATCAACTATTCTGATGTGTCTGTTCTGTCCACATATACCAAATTGTTTTTCTAATATTTACTATAAATAACCCTAAACCCTAAATCTCAAATTACAAGTGTTTTAGAAATATAGATATAACAGAGACTAGGTGAGGGACACTTGATACTTGGATGTAATTTTATTTGCGGTAGCTCACATAATTTTTTGAAAATGAAAAAGGTTTACACATCCCTATCTATGCATGTACAACGTCCTTATCTATGCATGTACGCCAGTCGGTAAACTTCTAGCATCCCATGCAAAGTTCAGAAGTTCAGTACCTATCACAGATCCTTGAAATATGTATAATATATCTAAATTCAAGTCACGTTCTTATTGCACATGTGAGCTCACTTAGGAAGGTTGGTAGTATGGTGTAAGACCTGCGTGCCAGCTTTTGCCTATCGCTGCTCGCCAAAATTTCAGACTTTGCCTGCTCCGTGTAAGACCCCATGATATCGGAGTTCCATTGAGTTCATCAATAGAACCAGAGATATCGATCCCTGTTGCTTTAAAAATTAGAATGGTGGATCTGTTAGCTTTGCAAACACCATGATGCTTATTTGTTTGATTTGTGCAATATACAGTTAAGTAATAAATGGATGAAACCATTGTGCAATTCTGGATTCTGGAAAGCAATGTGATCTGGACACATCTTGCTGAACTGTTTGTATCTACTTTGTACTATTGTTGGAACCTTCTGTTTTTTCACGATGAAGTTGTTCATAAATGTACATGACATTGATGTATTTGTCTAGTTTTCTTGGCATTCGTCTTTTTGTTCCTACTGTTCATTAGGTGTGGACTTTCTGTTTGTCCCCTACTATTAAAATATGACTCACCTTTTGAGTTTCTAGTCACATTTACTTCTCTATGGTCGACTACTGTTACGTCGGAACCATATATATGTGCTTATATGTGATATATTTCCCTACTCTCTCAGTTTATATGTGATATATTTACTTTTGCCATTTGGGATTGCTTCTTAGGCTGTGATACTTCCATAGGCGATTTATGCGAGCTCGGCGAACAGATTCATAAGATCATTTGAGACAGCCTATCGGAGAGAGAGATCGATCTCGAATGCAATCTTGACTCTGTCCTTATTGAGTAGATAAAGGCTGACCTTCAACGATTCACCTCTCAAGTAACTAAGGAGATCCTACAAAACTCAGACTCAGACTCCGATCGGCTGTAGTCTTTCATCAGAGCATGATGGAAGAGTGCACTTGGTGATGAGCATTAGATGAAACAAACAATTGACTTCCAGTCCACAGTCTCGGTTTCAGACAGAACAGCTCTATGATTTGTGTTCCTGCCAAGACCTATATTTTGCTCTGTGCGTGGGTTGGTTGGTTGGTTGGTTGGTTGGTTGCCTTACGTGTTATTGCTTTGCATAGGTTAATGGTAAAAGCCAGTAAATTCTGCCCTTAATGTTTATTCCCTTTTGTGTAACTCCAACCTTGCCTATTTGAGAAAACTTATGTATGTAAAACCTAATTTATGGATGTTTCGGTCGGGGGCTTGCCAGTATTTGCTCATATTCTCATGTTTCGTCTACATTTTACATGCCAACTGACTTTTGCTTGACTGCCTTTTGTTCTACTGTAAAACGTTCTAAACTATTGTCGACACAAGCTCATTTACTTACAAGATCCATAGCCCTGACTCCCTGAGGATTTTGAGATACAAGAAGAGTAATCTGATCAGTCTGCTTGCGTATGATTCTTTTTCAAGAGTACGCGGTTTTTTATAGAAGGCACCAGTTGAAGGTTTGAGTACTCCACAAGAAGGTTGTTAGCTGGGAAAAATACTATATTTATGATGATTACTTACTGACCGATTCGAAGTCTGTTCAAAAAAAAAAAAAAAATGGAATATCAGGACGGAATCTTTGAAAGGTTCATTCATGCATCCCCGGTATATCCATACGTAGGGGAGCAACTGATTGATCACGATCGCACTGCCTATGTCCGCCTGTATGTGGAACGCACTCAATATCAGCGGAACAGTAGAAAATGTCTAAGATGGAGATGAGAGACAGGTAGGGAAGCGTCATCTTTGAGCTCGTCTGTGTTGCTGAAATTGCCGATCGCCCGGGAAGATAATCCTAGCGATAAACAGGCGTCTGCATTGTATATGGCCTAACAAACCCAACCCAGCTTCCTGGTAGTTTTACAGAAAACACCCCGCCGCTGCCCAGAGCGAGCCATGTCCGTGGCTATATAACGAGGCGGCTCGACGAGGTGCTTCCTCAGGCCGCCACGTGAACCGAGCCACCGCAGCCTCGCCGTCGCGCCTGCAGGAGCTCCGCCACGTCCTCCTCCGTCATCTTCCGGCCACAGGAAGCGAGGAGGAGAAGGTCCAGAAACGTTAATTAAAGGGAGAAGAGTCACTCGTTTATACAGTGGTTACATTTAGTTTAGCGGTTGATCGGTATAGCTCTCACGGTACAACCAGAACGTTAATTAAAGGGAGAAGAGTCACTCGTTTTGTTCTCCGTTGTTCGATAGGAGGAAACGTCTCCCATCTCTAGAGATCAACAGCATTTTTGTGTTCTTCGAACATATATTTGAAAAATGAAGGCATCGCTGAAAATTTAAATCTCTATTTAATTGCTCTACCAAAAATTTAGTGGACATATCCTATCTAGATGGGCCTAAGAGATGACGCGCTGGGTCAAAACCAACTCTTGTTCATCAACCCTTACCAGATGAAGTCGGCATTGTCTAAAAAAAAACAGATGAAGTCGCAGGGAGTACAGACTATACATGATAATCAATAATTAGTTCATCATTCTCTGTATAATACTACCTCGGGTTGGAAATAAGAAACCAACTAAGCTTGTACAAATTTTTAGACACCTCACGGCAATCTTTGCCGGTCGGAGGGAGTACTGACCAATTATTTGTAAATACCGCCGCAGGGGAGGCATTACGGAGCCACGGACTGAACGATCTCCGTATGCATAGTCAGGCAGTTTGAGAACTCTAGCGATAGCAGGCCTTCACTGCCCCAAAATCGAAAAGTCTATGAACTGATTTCCTCTCTAGCAAATATGAAGAGATATATATGATGCTGGAAAATGTCAATATTCCGGTGGAAACCCGTAAAGGTCGTCCATTGCATCTCCACATGGCTAGCTCAGCTCGACCCAAAACCAGAAGCGGCCGTCTCTCCTTTCGGTCTCTGCCAAACCCCAATTCGCTTAACTCGATCTGATCTGATGGATCCATGGCGTGCTGACACATACCCAGGCAGCTAAACCCTACCGCAGTTTCTACCCCATTGTCGCGCAGCTCAGGTCCGGTATATCCATACGTAGGGGAAATCCTTGCACCATTTCGCGCCTGCTTTCTCAACAAAATTCATGCGACTTTCTTACGAATTTAAGAAACATTTGCAATATTGAGTTTCTTTTTGGAAAAAATGGTGTACCATGAACCATCATCGGCCAGACCATCACCAATTTGACTGTACGAGTCATCTACCAAAATAATACCTACCATCCTACAAAAATCTACCATCCTACAAAATGGTACACAACTCGGAAGAAAACTTGTAGCATCACCCCGCGCACATGCAAGTATACTTCAGCAGGAACATGCATACTGGCACATGTATGCGTAAGTGGGCAGCAAAAATGGTGATCGAAAAAGCGGCCCATGTTCCCGCCCTAAGCAGCTAAGCTTCATTGAAGGAATCGACTTTCGATTCGGCGCGATAGGTCGGACTGATAGTAGTAAGCATTTTCCACAATTTAAGGCACCTAGCTTCTCCTCCACACCTCGCCACTTCAAGCATTCCCTCCGGCCACAGGAAGCGAGGAGGAGAAGGTCCAGAAACGCCAGGACCATCGACGACTTGCGCGGCGGCCGTCGAGTGCGCCTCTTCTACGTCTCCGGCGTCGTCATCGTCGTCGTCGTCTCCTTGCACCCAGCTGAACCACGGTGAGCTGCTCTGCCCTTTCCCCATCTCTCCTGACCCTCTCAGCCGTTGTTCCGCTCATGTCCGAGCACGCGCACGCCCGCCATGGCCGTCGCCATGGTCGAGCTCGTCCTCGACCGCACGTTCCCTGCCTGTTGGTTTTAAATGACTAGAATCAATCCGTCCGGCCACGCGTAGCTTGATCGATCACTAGTATCGTAAGCAGCTTGCCTAGGACGTGATCCCTTCGTGGAGCTGCTAGCTTGCTCTTTCAACGATCCGAGCGATCAGAACTTCACGGCACCTTGCTCTTTCCTGTATGGTAGCTTCGCTGGCTAGCAGCTCTGTTCCCTTCTCAGCCATCCCTGGTCCGAATCCTCTTGGATGCCGTAGAGTTTTTGTGTCTCCTGTTTTTGTTTCAGAAAATTGCAATCTAGTTACATGTTTGTGTTTTGACTAAAACCTGTTAAAATAAAATTCTTTTTTTACAAGTAACATATGTTTTGGAATCTGGAAAACTTCAGAAAATCAAATGTGTAAACTGTTTTGGTTTTAATCAAATAAAACTTGCTCAAATAATTAAATGCTTGTTTAAAGTAACTAAAACTTGATAATTCATAACTCCTATTTAATAAATCCAAACCATGCATATGATATGTCTAAAAATACCAGAAAAATGCAAGGAATCTAAATATGTCATGTGCATGCATCATTAACAAAATTACACCTATGCCTGTGTAGAATTTACTTAATACAACCTCACATGCATATGGGCTATTTATCTCAATTTGCTTTATAAAGGCAAGTGACCTCATTTAAATTGCTTTATGTTCTTTTAGGAATGAATTCTTTTAGGAGAGATGGGGAAAGGGCAGAACAGCTCACCGTGGTTCAGCTGGGTGCAAGGAGACGACGACGACGCCGGAGACGTAGAAGAGGCGCACTCGACGGCCGCCGCGGAAGTCGTCGATGGTCCTGGCGTTTCTGGACCTTCTCCTCCTCGCTTCCTGTGGCCGGAAGATGACGGAGGATGACGTGGCGGAGCTTCTTGAGGATCTTGGCCAGGCCGTGTAGTTGATGCTGCTGTAGTTGAGGAGCAGCACCATCTCGCCGTGGAAGTCGACCACCTCCCTCCGCACACGTGTGACTGCCAACTCGAACCTGGATTGGCAGTCACACGCGTGCGGAGGGAGGTGGTCGACTTCCACGGCGAGATGGTGCTGCTCCTCAACTACAGCAGCATCAACTACATAAGTCAATTGTTTGTTTCATCTAATGCTCATCACCAAGTGCACTCTTCCATCATGCTATGATGAAAGACTACAGCCGAACGGAGTCTGAGTCTGAGTTTTGTAGGATCTCCTTAGTTACTTGAGTGGTGAATCGTTGAAGGTCACATGCAGCCTTTATCTACTCAATAAGGACAGAGTCAAGATTGCATTCGAGATCGATCGCTATCTCCGATAGGCTGTCTCAAATGATCTTATGAATCTGTTCGCCGAGCTCGCATAAATCGCCTATGAAAGTATCCCAGCCTAAGAAGCAATCCCAAATGGAAAAAGTAAATATATCACATATAAACTGAGAGAGTAGGGAAATATATCACATATAAGCACATATATATGGTTCCGACGTAACAGTAGTCGACCATAGAGAAGTAAATGTGACTGGAAACTCAAAAGGTGAGTCATATTTTAATAGTAGGGGACAAACAGAAAGTCCACACCTAATGAACAGTAGGAACAAAAAGACGAATGCCAAGAAAACTGGACAAATACATCAATGTCATGTACATTTATGAACAACTTCATCGTGAAAAAACAGAAGGTTCCAACAATAGTACAAAGTAGATACAAACAGTTCAACAAGATGTGTCCAGATCACATTGCTTTCCAGAATCCAGAATTGCACAATGGTTTCATCCATTTATTACTTAACTGTATATTGCACAAATCAAACAAATAAGCATCATGGTGTTTGCAAAGCTAACAGATCCACCATTCTAATTTTTAAAGCAACAGGGATCGATATCTCTGGTTCTATTGATGAACTCAATGGAACTCCGATATCATGGGGTCTTACACGGAGCAGGCAAAGTCTGAAATTTTGGCGAGCAGCGATAGGCAAAAGCTGGCACGCAGGTCTTACACCATACTACCAACCTTCCTAAGTGAGCTCACATGTGCAATAAGAACGTGACTTGAATTTAGATATATTATACATATTTCAAGGATCTGTGATAGGTACTGAACTTCTGAACTTTGCATGGGATGCTAGAAGTTTACCGACTGGCGTACATGCATAGATAAGGACGTTGTACATGCATAGATAGGGATGTGTAAACCTTTTTCATTTTCAAAAAATTATGTGAGCTACCGCAAATAAAATTACATCCAAGTATCAAGTGTCCCTCACGTAGTCTCTGTTATATCTATATTTCTAAAACACTTGTAATTTGAGATTTAGGGTTTAGGGTTATTTATAGTAAATATTAGAAAAACAATTTGGTATATGTGGACAGAACAGACACATCAGAATAGTTGATATAGAATAAATTCACATCCACATCCCACATTCGTTGAGGCACTAATTGTTTTTTTGAAGGAAATGCAGTGGAGAAAAACACAGTAAGAGGTGAAAAACATAGTGCAGTGGCATCATTTGGTGTCCTAATCGACGAATCCATGTCTTAGTTGCTCAATGTAGGTTAGATTTTGAAGGAAATGGAACTTAAAACCAACACTGGAGACTACATAGCATACCATGTAACTCTCGAAGCTGGAAAACTAAACCAACATGGAAGACTACATAAAAATAAACTTACGTCGGATAAACAATAGGTGTTTCTTGAAAATCAGAGAAGGCTCCATATGCCAAACAATATATATTTCGTAACGATGCATCATAGTGATACAACCTGCACTATATTAATTGTTGTCTAGATAGGCACTCACTCCATGTATTCCATATGCATCTCAATAAGTTGCACAAATATCGTAGTGTATTTACCTCTGGTTACTTCTATGTGGAATGGAATCCTAATGCACCATCCTTCAATGCTTCTAAATAATCTTATAATTTGTGATAGCATGATATCAGACCAAAACCCGATTCTACCCCCTCGAAAGAGATATTATCTGCGGTCCAAATAAACGTCCTCAACCTACCTCGAGCCAGCTACAATGACTGAAAGGTGGACCAGCCAAAGGACAGTCCCACAAAACAGCGACCGAGCGTGTAAAACATGACCAGCCCACGCCTCTCAGCCCAGCGCAGCAAATACGGAGCAGACACGCGTTCTGGACCCCACGACCGGCGCGCGCAGCCAGACACGCGAAATCGTTGAGCGCTGTGAGAGCTCCTAAAGGTCTCAAGGTTTACCTTTATAGATTCCAAGCGGTGGAGGTACAAGGAGTTACAAAGGACCCCATAATATAAGAAATTACACATAGATCCCTGGTATTTCTAGAAAAGACCTCACTGAAAGATACAGAAAAGCAAACAGATCCTTCTCTTTCTCCACCACCGAGCCGGAAGTCAGGCACGCCCCCATCGTGCTCGGAGCGGGGACGAAAGAATTTGCAACACATAAGTGATAGAATCGTCCACGCACACACAATACAGAAGGAAGAGCCTAGTTATTTCATGGCAACCGTAAGAAGAGCATAAGTGCTTGGCGAAACGAAGAACGAGACAATAAATTGTTAGCTAAGATCCTGGCTGATGGGCGCTTATTTCCGGGAGTCGATGCAAAACGTAACGCTAGACAGTGCATACATACACCCTCAGGTGGAGTTTGAAACCACACATGCCTCCCCAAATCTAAGAAGATTGAGCCCTTTGCCAAGCTATGCGCGTTTCCGTTCGACGATCTTCCCTCGTGCACGAAATGAGCAGCCTGGAAGCCCATCGCCGTCGCCTTGAGCTCCTGTACAATGTGGCCGTACGAGCCCCTTCCTTCTCCTTCGATACTGCGGATGACGTTGAGGCAGTCTGAGGCCAATCTGATGCGCTGCAGGAGCAGATCCTCTGCTAACATCAACCCTTCCCTGCATGCCATCGCCTCCAGCGTTTCCGGATCAGTCAGCCCCTCGAGGACAACGGACGAGGCGCCGAGGAACTCGCCTGTCACTCCTCTAGCCACTGCAGCAATCGCCGCTGTTGGCCTGTTCTTGGATACAGCGGCATCCACATTCACCTTGGCGAAACCTGACGGAGGAGGAATCCATCTAGGTCCTGGACTCGTTCGAACCGGAGCATGCACTGGTTCAGGAACAAGCAGCTGAAGGTCAGCTATAAACCTCTCCACGAAACAGTTAGTGGACAGAGGGCTCTGGTAAAGGTCTTCATGGATGATCTTCCTTCGGGCATGCCACACTGCTCATAGGGTGACCACCACTCGAGTTGTTTCCTCTTGAGATAAATCCTTGATCACCGAACTCAGCCAACCGCGAGCGTGCGGTTCCTGCAGATTAACCACATAATCACTGATCTCTTCCGGCGCCAAGGCCCAAACACTTCTTGCATGATGACACTCAACCAGCGAGTGCCTCCATGAGTCATGATCCCCACATAGGATGCATAGGTCCTGCGTCGCCATATTGCGGCGATTTAGCACGTCAGCCGTCGGGATAGACTGACGAGCAAGCCTCCACAAGAATACCTTCAGTTTTGAGGGAACTTTGACATTCCACAGCGAGGTCCAGCTCTTCTCCTCTGCCCTGACATTGAAAGTAGCTGAGCTGCCGTCTAACCACGCTGTACGAACCTCTTTAGTCTGCACTAACATACGGTAGGCAGACCGCACCGTGAAAACGCCCTTTCTTTCATAGTGCCAGGCCCAAAAGTCTGGTTGTCTACGTGTGCTGAGAGGGATACTCCGAACTACATCGGCGTCCATTGGGATCATCACCGCATGTAGCTTCTCTTGACTCCACGTCATACTTGATTGATCAATCAGCTCACAAACCTGTTGTGGAGGCTCCACACCATCAGCACTAGGCACACATGTTACTGGTCGTAACAGGACATCTCTAGGAAGCCAATTGGTATCCCATATGTTAGTAGCCTCTCCTGTACCTATGCGTTTGATTAGTGTTAGAGCCTGAACTAGCTACGGAGGAGAAAGACAATTGGCGCAACTGATTTTATTGATGACAATCGGTTGCTATATATAGCATACAAGCAGCACATATCTTGCTAATCAAGTTAGGGCAAGAATAGGCCGGCCGGAGGCTTATCTCTAGACTAGATATCGTTAGAAATATAAACAGACTAACTAACGTATCATGCTGAATATCTCGTCAGTTAACACCCCGCCGCAGTCGATACGTCGGTGCTTGGCAAGACGCAGAGACTGGACCGAAACAACTGAAACGAAGCCGGAGGTAGTCCTTTGGTCATGATATCGGCCAGCTGCTGAGTGGTCGGCACATGAACGACCCGAAGTTCGCCGAGGGCCACCTTCTCACGCACGAAGTGGATGTCCAGCTCAATGTGCTTGGTTCGTCGATGATGAACTGGATTGGTGGACATATACACCACCAATATGTTGTCGCAGAAGACGACCGTAGCCTTGGGGAGTGAAACGCCGAGTTCACCAAGAAGTTGCCGCAGCCAGACACAGTCGGCGACAGCGTTGGCAACTGCGCGATACTCGGCCTCTGCGCTCGAGCGCGAGACAGTGGCTTGTCGCTTGGAGGACCAGCTGACCGGCGCGCCGCCAAGGTAGACGCAGTAGCCGGAGGTGGATCGCCGAGTGTCCGGGCACCCGGCCCAGTCCGCGTCGGAGTAGGCGACGATGTCGAGGGAGGATGAGGCCGGTAGCAGAAGACCGGAGCTTGTCGTTCCTCGAACATAGCGTAGAATACGCTTGATGGCGGCGAGATGACCAGCGCGGGGATCATGCATGTACAGGCAGATTTGCTGCACAGCGTACGCGAGGTCCGGGCGCGTCATGGTCAGGTACTGGAGAGCACCAGCGAGGCTGCGGTACTCGGAGGGATCATCGACGGGAGCACCGGCATTGGCAGCGACCTTGGGGAGGGTGTCGACCGGTGTAGACGCAGGCTTGCACTGGATCATGCCGGCGCGCTGGAGAATCTCATCAGCGTACTGCTCTTGGCTGAGGAAGAAGCCGCGAGATGTGCGCCGAACACGGATGCCGAGGAAGTAGTGCAGCGCCCCCATGTCCTTCATGGCGAACTCGACCTTGAGCTTGGCGATGATGGCTTGGAGGAGCGTCGTGGAGGAGGCCGTTAAGACGATGTCGTCGACGTAGAGCAGTAGGTACGCCATCTCAGAACCCCGCCGTAGGATGAAGAGCGAGGCGTCGGAGCGGGAGGCGGTGAAGCCTATGGTGACGGCGAAGGTGGCGAAGCGCTTGAACCACGCTCGGGGTGCTTGCTTCAAGCCGTAGAGAGACTTGACGAGCTTGCACACATGATCCCGACGATTGTCGTCGAGGAAGCCCGCGGGTTGATGGCAGTACACCTGTTCGTCGAGGACGCCGTTGAGGAAGGCGTTCTTCACGTCCAGCTGATGAACCGGCCAGGCGCGAGAGCATGCCAGAGTAAGCACGGCGCGGATCGTCGCCGGTTTGACAACCGGGGAGAAGGTCTCGCCGTAGTCGATGCCGGGGCGTTGGGCAAAGCCACGAACGACCCAGCGCGCCTTGTACCGCTCGAGGGAGCCGTCCTCGCGAGTCTTGTGCCTGAAAACCCACTTGCCGGTAACAACATTAGTGCGAGGAGGCCGGGGAACGAGAGTCCAAGTCCCATTCGAGGAGAGGGCGTCGAATTCCTCTTGCATTGCCGCCCGCCAGTGGGGATCCCGAAGTGCTTCCCGAACAGAGGAGGGAATAGGCGAGATGGGGGTGGTGGCGATGTTGGCATAGCGAGGGTTGGGTTTAAGAATGCCGTGGCTGGCGCGAGTGGTCATGGCAGACCGAGCAGGAGGCGCAGGCGGCGGCGAGGGCGCGGCGATCGCAGAGGCGAGCGAGGAGCCACGCGCGGACGAAGATGGGCGGGGCCCAGCTGCGCTGGAACGGCCGGAGATGGGCCGCGCGAGGCGCTGGGACTGCGCGGGGCTGGGAGCTCGCGGACACGCGGGAGCTGATGATGGGCCGCGCGGCGCACCTGATGGGCTGCATGGCCTCGTAGGGAGACGCTCCAGGTCGACGTGGGTGTGATCGACGTGATCGCCAGGAGGGGTCGCGGTGCTGCCAAGCTGCAGGGAACGAAAAGGAAAAATTTGCTCGACAAAAGTAACGTGGCGAGAAAAGATGATTCGCCGGGAAACAGGGTCGTAGCAGCGGTATCCTTTGCGTCCATCAGGGTAGCCGAGGAGAACACACGGAAGGGATCGGGGAGCGAGCTTGTGTGGTGCCGTAGAGGTAATGTTGGGGTAACAAAGGCAGCCAAAAACACGAAGATTCCGATATTCAGGTGTGTGGCCATGGAGAAGCTCATAGGGTGTGGTGTGGGCGTTGGCTTTGCATGGTCGGCGGTTGAGGAGGTAGGTGGAGGTTGCCAAGGCTTCAGCCCACCATTGGGGCGGCATGGATGCATGTATGAGAAGAGTGCGAATGCCGTCGTTGATGGTACGAAGGATGCGCTCCGCCTTGCCATTTTGTTGAGATGTGTAAGGGCAAGTAAGGCGCAAGATAGTTCCATGGGAATCGAAAAGAGCGCGATTTGCGGTGTTGTCAAATTCTCGTCCATTATCGGTTTGAAAAGCTTTTATGGGACGAGAGAATTGAGTTTGAACATACGCATAGAACAGGTTTAAAAGCCGATGAACTTCAGATTTGTGACGAACAGGAAAAGTCCAAGCATAATGTGTAAAATCGTCGAGAATGACAAGATAATATTGAAAACCCGATAAACTTAAGACAGGACTTGTCCATAAATCACAATGACAAAGCTCAAAAGGGAAAGATGTTCTAGTGGTAGATGAAGAAAATGGTAACCTAGTGTGCTTGCCCAACTGACATGCATCACAGTGCGTGGGCAAGCTTTTATTACAACTGAATTTGAAATATGTGGAGGCACGCGCCAAAGCTTCTGCACCGGGGTGTCCAAGCCGCTGATGCCAAAGTTCCGTGGAGACAGTGGCGTGAAGACATTGGGGTGGATGCACGAAGGGGTAGAGATCGCCGGTGGAGTTACATCGGTGGATCACCCGTCCCGTTGCCAAATCCTTGATGGAAAAACCAAAAGGGTCAAATTCAATTGAAACAAAATTGTCACGGGTAAAAGCACGAACAGAGACTAGGTTTTTGATGAGGGAGGGAGAGATGAGAATATTGTGGAGAGAGGGTGCGGGAGGAGGTGGGGAGGGAGATAGAGCCGGTGCCGGTGATGGGGAGAGAGGATCCATTGCCGACAACGATTCGAGAAGGTAGAGGAGATGGGGAAGAGGTGGAGGTTATACCGAAACCGGAGCCCATGTGCGAGGAAGCACCGCTGTCGAAGACCCACTCGCCGCCGGGGTCAGCTGCTGCGCCGTGGTTGGCTTGGAGCGACATCTGGTTGAGCGCCGCGATCAGCGCGGACTGGTCCCACTGCGGCGCGGAGCTTGTCGAGGCAGGAGGCGCGTGGACGGAGAGAGCCATGGGCGCGGCCGTGGCGCGCGGGGCCGGGGCGCGTGGAGCAGGGCCGAGGAGGCTGGGCGCCGCCCAAGCTTGGAACGTGCCGGCCACGGCTGGCGCAGGGGCCGCGGCTGGGCGCGGCGCGGGAGGCCGAGCACCCGCACCGACAGGCACGGGGCCTGCTGACCGGGGACGCCGGTGTTCTTCTTCTTCTTCTTTCGCCAGTGCCCGAGGGCGCAGAGGGGCCGGCCTGCGGCGCGCCGTAGAGCCCGAACGGAGGGGCGCCGAAGAAAGCGGGCGGCGCCGGCTGGTACGCCGAGGCGGGCGGGCGCCGGCTGGTACGCCTGCTGGTACGCGTGCGCGACGAGGGCGTTGTGGGCGACGACGCGTGCCTGCCGGCCGAGGCGCTGCTCCTCCAGCTGGAGGAAGGACCGAAGCTTGACGAAGGAGGGGAGACGGTCGCGGGTCATGTGGGGAACGGCGTGCTGGAGACGCTGATCGAGCCCACGGAGGACGTTGTGGACGAGGTCACGATCCTTGACGCGGGAGCCCAGATCGCGGAGAGAGTCCGCCAGCCGCTTCATCCTGGAGGTGTACTCGATGACGGAGAGATCACCTTGGTTGAAGCTGTGGAACTCGTCGCGGAGGAAGGTGGCGCGCGTGTCGCGGTTGTCGCGGAAGACGGCGCGGATGGAGCGCCAGAGGGAGAGGGCCGTGGCGTGCCGGGCCTCCACGATCTCCAGAGTGGAGGCGGTGACCGTGGCGTCGTACCACGAGACGATGGCGAAGTCATTGAGGACCCAATCGGAGGTACCTTGGGCGGGTGATCCGTCGATGTGATCCCGCAGGCCGAACTTGGAGAGGGTGGTGATGAATTGACGGCGCCAGACGCCGTAGTTCTCCTTCTCGTAATCGAGAGTGACGAGCACATGATCACGGATGCGGAGCCCTTGAAGCTGGGGGGTGGGGAGAGGTTGAGTTGCGACGGGGATGCCGAAGGCCTCGTCGATGCCGGAGTCGGAGTCCGACGCGGAGGAGGAGGAGGAGCTCATGGCGTGGTTGGGGAGAGGGCAGCGGAAGAGATTGGATCTTGATCTAAGAATCTGATACCATGTTAGAGCCTGAACTAGCTACGGAGGAGAAAGGCAATTGGCGCAACTGATTTTATTGATGACAATCGGTTGCTATATATAGCATACAAGCAGCACATATCTTGCTAATCAAGTTAGGGCAAGAATAGGCCGGCCGGAGGCTTATCTCTAGACTAGATATCGTTAGAAATATAAACAGACTAACTAACGTATCATGCTGAATATCTCGTCAGTTAACAATTAGACCCTGCTTAAGCACATCCCGGCCATCCAAAATTGATCTCCAGATCTTTGATGGGGACGTCCCCAACTCAGCATCCAAAAACTCAGAATTCGGGTAGTACACAGCCTTAAGAATCCGCGCACTCAACGAACATGGTTCCTGTAGCAATCTCCATGTCTGCCTAGCCAGCAATGCTAGGTTAAAAAGCTCTATATCTCTGAAACCAAGGCCTCCCAGAGGCTTCGGTTTCGTCATATCCTCCCATGCAACCCAGCATGTCCGTCTCTTCCCCTCTTTACTTCCCCAACTGGTTTTTATATATACTTTGGTTAGTGATTCCTAAGGCAGTAGACGAGGACTTACTGTATTTCAAGTCTGGTAATAGTGAAAGAATATTTAAGTGGCTTTTGTTCCATGATAACTATCCCAAGTTGATACTTTACACTTTGGTGTCTATGTGTTGGTATTGCGGTTCCACTTTGATCCTAAGAGAATCTAGTATTTCTCTTATCTGATTATACGCTAAACAAAATCATCTAAAAATAAAGTAAAATCTAAAATCTCTTAGCATTTCAATCAAAAGTAGAACTTCTTTGCAAAATACCCTGTTCACCCGGCAACAGCCGAACTAGTAGAACCTCTGAGCAAACGAGAGAAGGAGCTAACTGGTCGAGAGAGGATTGATCAGGTTGGAAAATTTCTTTCCTCCGTGTTATTACCAAATATGGAGTCAACATCCGGCCTATGTATCTAAGGCTATTTTAGTACTCCAAACGTCTGCGTTTTAGTACTTTGTAGGTGACATGTACAATACAAACGAAAAACTCCAAACGGCAGATTCTGAAGATTGGGTAAGCATCAGAGTAATCAAGATCCCAATAACAAGCAAATGGGTCATCGATTGCATCAACCAACCAATGTGATTCATGCCCGCAAGCACGGCTATCGATTTTAAAAACTGCTGCTCGTTGAGGTGGAGTTCGTGGATCAGAGGGAGAAGACCCAGGGTCCAGGGACCAACGGAAGTAAATGGAGATGGACATGGCGCTGCCGGTGCACGTACTGGTGTTCCCGTGGCCGGCGCAGGGGCACATCAACTCCATGCTCCATTTCGCCGCGGGGCTTCTCGATGCCGGCATCCACGTCACCTTCCTGCACACAGACCACAACCTCCGCCGTCTCAACCGAGCCGCCGCCGACGCTGACGACGACGCTTCGACGCGGCGCCTCCGCTTCATGTCCCTTTCGGACGGCCTCCCCGACGACAACCCTCGCGGGGTGACCACCCCTCGCGGAAACATATGATCTCAACATACCAAATCATAAAAGTAGCAACATATCAAATTCTCTATATTTTACTACAACCTAATTTTACATTTTTCTTTACAACATGGATGGCCTTCTTGAAGGAAAGAAAAGAGCAGACAGATTCGAAACTGCTGTGTAACATCCGAGCGATTCCTACCATTGTTTGGCTAAAGGGTGTTCATTGTGGGCTCGGCCCGTTAGCTGTCCCTTTCCTTCCTTTCGCTAGTTGTTTCCCTGATACTACTCAGATTAGGCGCGGCGTGCAGTGCTGCCAATCTGGCCAAGCTAAGCCAGTTGCTAGGAAAAAGTACACTGGATTTCTAGTCGTGACTCTCGACTTCAACGTGACGTGTTTTAGTTTTGTTCCGGCGTTTGCTTTCTTTATCTTCGTTCCAAATTCTAATCTGATACTACTCAGATTAGGCGCGGCGTGCGGTGCTACCAATCTGGCCAAGCTTAGCCAGTTGCTAGGAAAAAGTACACTGGATTTCTAGTCGTGACTCTCGACTTCAACGTGACGTGTTTTTGTTTTGTTCCGGCGTTTGCTTTCTTTATCTTCGTTCCAAATTTCTTCGTATTTCCTTTCCTTCTATCGCATATCCTTTTCATTTCTATATTTTTCTTCTTTCTTGTCTTCTTTCTTTTTATTATTCTTACCATTTTAGTATTTTTGGTTTCATTTTTTCTTTCTCTTATCATGTTTTTCCAAAACTATATTATATATTTTTCTTCACCCTCCGATCAAATTAATTGACTCAATTTTTTTGTCTAGATACACATGTATTTAGACATGTTTATCTATACAAAAAGTGTAGTCAATTAATTTGGATGGGAGAGAGTAGTAGAGATGTGTTTTGTGAGTGTTAAATATTGGTTCTATTTTAGGTTGAAAAATATTCCTTATTTGTTTATTCTTTTGGTTCGGTTGATACTCGCGTAGACGAATTTTGTTCCACTTGATTTTTATTCCAGAGTGTTACCTTTTTTTGTTCCACTTGATCTGTTTGTTCCACTTAATCTCAATATTTATTTCTATGTGACTTGTTCCTCGGTCGTAAAAGTTTTGTTTCTCTTATGTAGTTATGCCCTCGTCCACAAGTGGTAATGTTCTTGTTCAACTGTAGTCATTATTGTTCCATGTGTCCAAAATAATGTTTTTCTCGTGTATGTGTTATCTGCTTTTTGGGCGCAAAAGTTTTGGTTCTCGTATAGATGTGATCCGTCCTCGGGCGCTAGTCCTGGTTTTTTCTAGTTAGTCAAAATGCCATGGGCACTGTATTTTTCAAGCGTAGAGTTATGACTAGTTTTATAGGTGCTAATTTTTGTTCCACTTATTTGAAAAGTTTTTCTAGTTTTCATATTGTTCCTCACGTGTGTATATATTGGCCCGCTTGGTCTAATTTTGGTTCCCCGTGTGCTTGTGATTTGTTCCATGTGCTATAATTTCTTTTGTTCCGCTTGTAGTAATTGGCACGTTCTCCGTTCTCATTGTTTTTAACGTCTATAAAATCTTGTTCCACTTTTTTCCATACTATTTGTTCCGCTTGTAGTAATGAATTGTTCCTCGCGTGCTAAATTTTATTCCGGTTGGCTTACTTCTCTTTCAACTCGTGATTTGTTCCATAATCAGTAAATTTCTGCTCCTCGTGTCTTTAGTTGCTGTTCCCTATGCAAACTTTATTTGTTCCATCAGTGCTAAAATTGTCCCAATTGTCATCTTGATTTTCTTCCATTTACCCTACTTTTGTTCCTTTTGTAGATGCGATTTGGTCAACATATTTTTTCTCGTGCCCTCAAGGTTTGTTCCCCGGGGGCAAAAAATTGTAAAAACATAATCTTAGTTTCTTGTTAGTGTATGGTTGTAGCTTGTGTACGTGTATTTTTTTTGTCCCTGGTAACTGAAATCTTTGTTCATGGATTATTATGTACTTTGTTGTTGTTGAGTTCATGGATTATTGCAATTTTTTACTCTATTTTACCTATGTAAAGCTAGCTCAATTTGCAACTAGGTAGGTTGATGTATATTAGCCACATTATTCGCAAAAAAAAGATGTATATTAGCCACATACTCGACTCGAATAATTAAATGGTAGCCACATGCGCACTGGCATGCAGCCGTATGTTCGTACCGTAACATGCATGCGGCAGTTCCGCACCGCGCACTACAGCAGGTTCAGAGTTTCATATGCGACGGGGCATGTCGCATGCAGCAAGTGGAGTGATCAGCAAACGCATTACGAATCTCAAAAAAAAAAAAAAAAGCAAACGCATTGCGGCGGGACATGGCGACACCGGCCAACGAGCACCGTACTGCATGTATTTTTAGTCCCACCTCGCCGCGTCAAGGAGCGACGGACCGGTTTAAATAGCATCCCGATCGCCTACTCGTCATATCGTCTCGCGTCACCTCGGCCGCGCTGTGAGCTAGCGCAGCGACGAGAGAATCCTTATTGGGCCAGTTCGCTCGGGCCCAACCGGAACGCCCGGGCAGCAGTAAGACTGCACACGGTTAACCGAGAAACCGAACCGAAAAAACCGAAACCGAACCGAAATTCTGGTTATTTTGGTTACCGGTTAAGGTTACGGTTAGTAAAATAGCTCACCATATGCCATGCGGTTAATACGGTTAATAACCGAAAACCGAATGGTTAACCAAAAAACCGAAATGCCTATTAACTTTTATTAATTTGCTACTTTTATTGACTTTTATTAACTTTACGGGTTACTTGTAGCATGTGATTTGCTACTTATACATACTTTTATTAACTTTATGGGTTATTTGGTTACTTTGGATCATATGCCCATTAATTTTATAGTCTATTCCGTTATTTTGTAATATATGGCCACAAAAAGAAATTGTCATTTTAAAATTCGCGTCAACTTAGGTTAATTTGGTTATTACCGAAACCGAACCGAAATGAAATGGTTATTACCGAAACCGAACCGTATTCTCGTACAAAACCGTATTAACCGAAGTATTGAAACCGTATAAATAAAAAAACCGTATAAACCGAACCGAATTAACCATATTAACCGAACGCGCAGCCGGAGGCAGCAGGGTGGGGGAGGACCCCGGGGGCGCGCCCCTATGCTACGCCTTTATCGTCGCTTTGCGCGGCGACGCAGAAGCGTGAACCCGTCGCTGCGTCTTTTTTTCCGTTCGCATGTACGGTACATTAGTACATGTTAGATTTCTCGTTGGTTTCGCGATTTCCGTTCGCATGTACGTACATCAGTACATGTTAGATTTCTTCTGTTTTAAAAATCTTGTTAAAATTCCAAAACGGTTCAAATTTGAAAAACATGAACCAATTTCCAAAATTCATGAAATTAAATTTTCAAAATCATGAACCAAAATTTAAAAAATCAAGAACCAAATTCAAAAACCATGAACCAAATTCAAAATTCATGAACCAAAAGTTCGCAAATCATGAACAAAAATTCAAAATATCATGAACCAATTTCGAAATACATAAACCAAATTTGAAAAACATGAATTTTTCCAAGTAAATAATGAACATTTTTTCGAGAAAAAATAAAGTAAAAAAGAAAACCGAAAAGAAAATCAAAAAGAAAATAAAACGAAACAGAACAAAAACGAAAGAGAAAAGAAAACAGAAAAGAAAAGCGGACTGTACCTGGGCCGGCCCACTTAGAAGAAGCCTTCACGCGGGGGTGTGCGTATCCTTGGTAAGCTTTGCTATGGGCGTAGTATAGGAATTACCGGACCCCGGCGGCTGAACCGAATCTTTCTAGCTGGGCCGGCCCATTTAACCAGGAGCTAGCACGCACAGCATGGATAAGCTCATAAAAAAAAATACTATTTGAGTAGTGAGCGCCTAACTAGGTTGTGCGGCATGGATTAGCTGCCCAATGAAAAAACAAGCTTTCGCCGAGTTTGGAATAAATAATTTCATGTGCCATTTAGAGGAAATTCTCAAACCACCACTAATTTGGAGGCATTTCACAAAGTGCCACAAAATTGAATTTGAGGCATTTTGCCAAAGTGCCACAAAATTCTATTTGGGCACTTTGTCAAAGTGCCACTAATAGTATTTAAGGCATTTTGCCAAAGTGCCACTAAAACTTTTAGAGACAAGGGTAAAGAGGGCACATTTTAAAGTGCCACAAAAGAATTTAGTGGCACATTAATCAATTATAGGGACACTTTAACGTGCCGCTAAACTTCTACTGTGTTGTAGTGAGATGGACTTCGCCGAGTCCCTGCTCAGCACGGGCGCCGTCGTGTACCGTGCTCTGCTCACGTCCTTGTTGTCCACGGAGACAGGGAGCCGTGCCGACGACGACGCCAACGGCCCGGTGACATGCGTCGTCGCCGATGGGATACTTCCGTTCGCGATCAACGTGGCCGAGGAGCTCGGCGTGCCGGCGCTGGCCTTCTGCACGGCGAGCGCGTGCAGCTTCTTGGCGTACCTGTCCGTGCACAAGCTCCTCGAGCTGGGCGAGGTGCCCTGCCCTGTGGGCGGCGACCTGGACGAGCCGATCCGTGGTGTTCCGGGCATGGAAGGTTTCCTACGACGGCGAGATCTCCCCACTTCCTGCCGCTGTCACGACGTCGACCCCATGCTACAGATTCTCGCCGAGTTCGGCGCTCACAGCGGCAAGGCCGCGCGGGCGCTCATACTCAACACGGCCACGTCCATGGAGCGGTCGGCGCTCGCGCACATCGCGCCGCGCATGCGCGACGTCTTCCCCATAGGCCCTCTCCACGCCGTGCACGCGTCGTCTACGTCGCCGACGCCGGCCGGCAGCCTGTGGCGGGAGGACAATGGGTGCATAGCGTGGCTCGACGGCCAGCCGGACCGGTCCGTGGTGTACGTGAGCCTGGGCAGTCACGTGGTCATCTCTCACGAGGAGTTCACGGAGTTCCTATCCGGGCTCTAAAGATCTATATGATTTACTTAACTTGAAACCTATGGAAAAATGCTCTATAGATCTTTTACTTGCTGATGATTCAACCAAACATGCCTTAGGAAAAGTTAAAGATGTCATGGTTGAATTACATATGACCTTTGTGCCTGTTGATTTTATTGTAATGGACATGGGAGCAAAACCTCAAGTCCTATAATACTTGGTAGACCTTTCTTGAGAACCACAGGTGTCGTCATAGATGCAAAAGAGGGGAATGTGAAGTTTAAGTTCCCTCACAAGAAGTGCATGGAACACTTTCCAAGGAAGAAAGAGGTAGCTAAGAAGCACAAGCTACCACATGAATTCCATATCACTTAAACAAGTAAGTAAAGCCTAGCTATATGGCTATAAAGAAAGCGCTTTTCGGGAGGCAACCTGGTCTTTATATTTTTATGTTTATCTTATGTTAAAAAGAGTCCTTTAAGTGTCTTTGCTGTTAGTTAATAATAAAGTACCAAGTTGAACCCATCTTGGATGTTAAAAGTTGTTAATACATATGGAGTAGCAAATTCCTGCAGAACAGTTTTTAGTACAAAATTCTCTGATTTTTTCTGTAACTCCGTTTGCGCTCATATTAACACGCCATTTACAACTTTTCATCCTATGTATGCACAAAAATTGGCCAAAATTTCTGACATGTTTAAGTGGCCGAAATAAATTCGTTTTCCTGATGCTGAAAATCTGGACAGATTCTGCCATGTTTTGTCTTAACCACTCCAAGTGCTTTTAAATGATTGCTATGAGCCATATTATATGCTTGGGATGTGTAGAAACATTATGTGCTTGCTGGAACATTTTAAAAGAATTTTGTCTTTGATATATATGCAGCAACTATTATACCTTTGTGCCACTAATGTCACCTCTCAGAAACGAGATGGGAGAAAAAGTTTTGTGTTGAAGTTTTTTGACAGGGAATGGAGGAACACCACACCAAGAGCAATCCAAGAATGGTTAAAACCATAAGCTTGGGGATGCCCAAGGCACCCCACTGGACCTATTAAACTCTCGGTTTGCAAATCTCTAAACTTTGTTTTTCGAGCAACATAATTCTATCGCATAAACTTGGAGCGTCTGTTTTTCTCATTTACTTTTGTTTGTATTAAAAAGGACCACCATCATTATCATTATGCATATTTATGATTGAGCTACTGAAAAAAAGTTTGTTATGCAATATTTAAACTGAATATGAATGCCTTGATATAAAAGAAAAAGGGGGATAAAAGCAAAAAGCTGAAATTTATGTTGTGCCTAGTTCTTAAACTCAAGTACTTTCTATAAAGTATGATTTGTTTGTGCCTATTAAATTGTACATTTTGCTCATGCTTATTTATGTTTAACTTTAAGGAGCAAGGTGAGAAAATAAATGTTTGGCACTATGAACTAGATTGCACACTTCCTTAGATCTCTTTTTGCTAAGCCTTCTCAATGCAAGCTAAGACTTGATCCAATCCCTTAAAACATAGATTAGGCAATATCAACCCATGTGGCAAATGCTACTTCCAAGTATAATATGTATGTTAATCCTCCAAAGCAATCTTAAAACTTCCATTTTGTGTATTTTAAAGCTCATAAGAAAGTAAGGTTTGGGGTGATACCACTATGGAACTTTATGTTTTTCCCACCTTGCAAGTTATTTTGTTAGCTAAACCATGCTGTCATGGTACAAAGCGTTTCAGTACTTAATGGTTATTATCATGATCATCCTTGGGTATTGATCACATGAATTGTTCTAGTCATGGATTGCATCGCTGCGAAATAAAGTGTGCAAACTGGAGTAGGCATGGTTGGAGATTGTAACTGGGCCGCTAGCCAAAGCCATGCTGTCATGGTGGAAGCTTCACACGATGATAAATCCTATAGATTTAAAATGATTCATGTGTTGTCTTGTCTATAAAAGTAGAGAGATTGCCTCCTTCTCTTTGAATGTGACAACTATAAAAGAAAAGAAGGGAAACCAACTATTTCTTAGTCATTTACCCAAAGCGATGCAGGGGGGGACACATCATCAATGACAATTCAAGCCTATTATGAAGGGCCTAAGTTGAGTAGTAGCGGAGTGCAAGCTCATGACTATGGTGTTCAAGGACAAAACAACTTATAAGATGTGTGAAACATAAACCATATGCAACTTTTGAAACAAAAGCTACTTGGAACCCCATCCTTATTAGTATTGTTGACATGAACTACATAGCTCAAAACTTTATTTTTACATTCTTTTATGGAGGTTTAACATATGTATTCAATGCTTACTTTCGGTTCGGGATGCAAAACATCTCAAGGGAAGACAACCTAAGCCAAGAGGCATGTACTTCCGTCGGGCATTAAACTAAGAAGTGGGCCCAAAAATTCTGCTAAAAAGCAATGAGGCATAAAACACCAATGCCGAATAGAGTCTCCAATTCTATAGATTCATAAAAGTGTGCTTGATGGTTTGTATTATCTTTCATTTGTTTTGTTACTCCATTACTTATTGTTTAACATGCTTATGGATGTGGAAAAGGTATAACTTGATAGTACACTTGCATATTATGTTTTCTTGAAAAGATTTGAATTTATGAACCTTGCATGATAATGAAAGAAGCAAAGTAACATACTCCAAAGTTCATGTTTATTTTTTATCACCTTCATGCTCGAGGACGAGCATAGGTTAAGCTTGGGGATGTTGATGCATGTAAAATGCATACATGAACTTTGTACTTTGTTAACATGATTACCCACATATTTGCATCATATATAATGTTATATCCATGTTTTATAGTGATCTTTGGGGATTTACCAATGATCCCCTTTATTTTGGTTATAACCCTGCAGGGCTGAAAAACCATGTTTCCATGTTTTTGATGTTTCAGGACCTATACGGAGTCAAAAGGACCTCAACTTTTTGGAACGTAATTTTTTATCCACGAGAAGCATCTGGAGCGCAAGGACCTCACGAGATGGGCCCTGAGGCCCAAAAGGGCCCTGAGGACGCGTTTAGCAAGGGGGCGCGCCCTCCACCCTCTTTTTGCCCTCGGCCATCCGATTCGCTTCAATCTTTCGCCCACCGACTTGTTTTGACCTAAAAACCACTATATAAGGACCCCCCCCCCCGGGGCGTCCTCGACACGGAGCACACCAGAGACAAAAACACCACCAAACAGAGTCAGATTCGGCCAGGATTGGAGGGGGAAACTCCACCGGAGCCGCCTCCGGAGGGATCTCCATCTCCACCAACGTCTCCAACATCATCACCAGGATGAAGAGGGAGTAGTCCACCTCTGGACTATGGGTTTGTGGCAGTAGCTTGATCTATTTCTCTCTTGTTCTTCATAGATCTAGTACCGTATGAGCTGCCCAACATGATTATGGTCATATATGTAATTCCTAGGGGGTGGATCTTTATTCTATGATTTGATCTATGAGATTGGAACCTATTTTGTGTAAGATGTATTGATAGATGCATATCATGCACCCTGATCTTAATTACTTGTTTTGATCCAACTTGTATGCAAGATCTTGTATGGGGAGAAGTGTGTATTAGATGGAGTAGCATGGTGGTAGAGATTGAATTGTGACAACTTTATTCAAGATCTAATTTGGTTTTTACCTTTCTATTGCTGGCTCACTGGGGATAAAGTGAAATCATGTGCTTTAATTATCATGTGACAGTGAGATAATCTTGTTAGATCATGGTAGCATATTTGTATTTCAAACATCATGTCATATTGCTTAAAGCTATACTCCGATTTATTCTTAATTCAAGATTGCATGGAGGTTTCCCTTTCTTGTGGAGTATAAGGAAGATTGTGTAATATCATCTTTATGTTAGGACGTGATGCCCATATGAATGCTTATCAAACACATATAGAAGTTCCATGATTGTTTATCATTGATGAATTGTTTTGTGATCACCACAACTTAAAAAGAGAGTAGACAAGTGAACCCATGAACCCCGGTCCAATTTTTATCATAAGAAACACCTTTCCAACACTTTTATCATTACTTTTATTTTCTGCAATTTATTATTTCGAAAATACAAAAATATTTTCCATACTTGCAATCACTCATAAAAACCCAAAAACAACTTTATTACCTTCCATATCATCTAGTTTGCATTTAGTTACTTTATTTATTTCAGTTTGTTTTATTTATATTTCATAATTCTAATACGAAACCTTGTGCTTGACAACCACTTGGTGGAGTTGGGGACACAAGACATCTTATTTGCTTTTCAGATTGCTTGAGAAGGACAAGAAAAATTAACTTCCCATAGCTAGTTCTCCGAGAGTGCGATATAAACCCTCGAGTCACCCTTGTGGGGAAAAGAAGCTTGCTACAACACTCTGCACTTGGAGTCCCAATGAAGAGCAGTGAGATTGTTGCCATCAGCTGCCTCATCTTCTCTTTCCGTGCAACCATGCGCTCACGAGCCTTCTGCTGAACCACAGTTGCATCAACATGTACATCTCTCTCTTCATCATACAACAGCGTACTCTTCCTCTTTCTTCCCTTTTGGTCCCTCTTTGCACGCTTACGAGGACCACGAGAACCACTACCTGTGAATAGTCAGTAGGGAGGTAGCAAGGAGATAAGCACAATTGTCCAAGAATAAATGGAGACATGTAGCAAAATAGAGTAACTCAGATGTGAGATCACTGAGACAGACCGGAGTGTCCGGCCAATCGACCCCGGAGTCTCCGGCCCGGGCGGAAACTCCGGTGTTGTAACACCGAAATCTCCGGCCCGACCGGAATTTCCGGCCCGAACGGGGCGGAAACTCCGGCCTGGAGACTTGGTCGATGGCAAACAATCCGGCAAGGTTCAATGGCAACAGATCAGGGTTGCTAAACTTGCTACAAGGGTACACATTTCACGCTAAAGAGATTGATCCATGGAAACTAGCAACATCATGTCCACAAATTCATCTAGGGTTTCCCATAGGAGAAGAGAGAGGAGATGAGGGTACCGGTCTCCATGGTGTGCTCCAACGATGGGGAAGATGTCCCAGCGAAGGAGAGGAGGCGGTGGCCGGCGGCAACGGCAGAATCCGGGCCGGAGGAGCAGCCCCGGTGGCGTCTTGCACGTGGAGGCGACGGGGTGAGAGAGAGGAGGGTCGGGGGTGGATGGGGAATAACTGAAAAGTTACCCCCACCCCAGCCTCCTAATACACAAGCGAAACCGTCTCGGGCCAGAGTGTCCGGGGGTGTAACCCCGGAGTGTCCGGTCCAGCCAGAATCTCTGGTGTTTGCACAGCGGATATTCCGGCCCTCCACGACCAAAATGCCAGATTCAAAAGTTTGGACAAAAGTGAGACAGAAAAGCAGGTTTTGGGGGTGCAGGGAAGGCTTGGGTTTAGAAACCACACTGGTGAGAACAGCCAACGAAGAATTTCAAATAGAGCTCCAAAAAGATCCAACTAAGAGAATATGCAAGGAATATCCAAACAAGAACCAACCTCTCAAAAAGAGAGGGTGGTGGCCGAAGCCACCATATTTAAGTGTATGTGGCATGACACCCCGAGGATGTATCCTGAGTTCATGATCCACTACTCGTCATTGAAGCCCACTAATCATAAAATGATTTTTATAGTATGACATTTCTTAATTTCGGCATTATGGGGGGAGGGTTAGCCCAAAGGTTAGGACCACACTCCCCCTATCTCCATGCCCACATCTAGGCCAAAACACACTTGAGATGGGTGTATGCTAGGCCTTCACATCACATTGCTTGCATCAATCACATTTAGCTCATTCCTCAATTCCCGAAATCTTGCTTCATCAAGAGGATTGGTGAAAATATCCGCAAGTTGCTCCTTGGTGCTCACATAAGATAGTTCAATATCTCCCTTGGCCACATGATCCCGGATGAAATGATGACGAATCTCAATATGCTTCGTCTTGTTGTGTTGCACCGGGTTGTGTGCGATCTTGATTGCACTTTCATTGTCACATAGAAGAGGCACTTTGTCAAAAATGACACCGTAATCCTTTAAAGTTTGCCTCATCCATAGCAATTGTGCACAACAACTTGCTGCTGCAATATACTCGGCCTCCGCGGTAGACATGGACACACAATTTTGCTTCTTTGAAGCCCAACACACCAAGGACCTTCCTAGAAAATGGCAAGTCCTGGAAGTTGACTTCCTTCCAACCTTGTCTCCCGCATAGTCCGAGTCCAAATAACCAATGAGCTTGAAGCTTGCACCTTTAGGGTACCACAAACCAAAGTTTGGAGTATTGATCAAATATCAAAAGATGCGCTTAACCGCCACTAAGTGACTTTCCTTGGGAGCTGATTGAAACCTTGCACACAACCCCACACTCATCATGATATCCGGTCTAGATGCACAAAGGTAAAGCAGAGAACAAATCATAGAACGATAAAGAGTTTGATCCACATCCTTACCCTTGGTGTCTAAACCAAGATCTACCTTTGTTGGCATAGGAGTATTGACTCCATTGAGGTTGTCAAGCTTGAATCTCTTGAGCATGTCTCGGGTGTATTTGGCTTGGTTGATGAAAGTTCCTTCATGCAATTGCTTGACTTCAAAACCTAGAAAGAACTCCAACTCCCCCATCATAGACATCTCAAACTCATCGGTCATTTCCTTTGCAAAATGAACATTGAAAGTATTGTTAATAGATCCAAAGATAATATCATCCACATAGAGTTGACGTATGAACAAGTCCCCTCCAACTCTCTTAGTAAAAAGAGTGGGGTCTATTAGCCTAACCTCGAAGCCACGGTCGAACAAAAACTCTCTAAGGTGATCATACCAAGCACGAGGGGCTTGCTTTAGCCCATAGAGTGCCTTATCGAGTTTGTAGACATGGTTCAGGAAGTTAGGATCCTCAAATCCTGGAGGTTGTTTGACATAAACCAACTCTTTTAATGGACCATTAAGAAAAGCATTTTTAACATCCATTTGTTGCAACTTGAAATTATGATGAGTAGCAAAAGCAATTAGGATGCGAATAGATTCAAGACGAGCAACGGGAGCAAAAGTTTCACCGTAGTCGAACACTTCGACTTGGGAGTAACCTTGAGCCACCAATCTCGCCTTGTTGTGAATCACTTCACCACTTGCATCCTCTTTGTTCTTGAAGATCCATCTTGTTCCAATAACATTGCAGCACTCCTTTGGCCTTTCCACCAAGGTCCACACTTTGTTGCGCTCAAAGTTGTGAAGTTCTTCATGCATGGCATCAACCCAATCTTGATCTTCGAGAGCTTCATACACCTTGATGGGTTCTACAAGAGAGACAAAAGCAAATGCACCGCAATGACGGTGCACTTGAGCACGAGTATATCTATTGCCTCTGATATCACCAATAATATTTTGTTGGATATTGTCCTTGATGGTGAGTCTCTTTGCCATTGTTGCCGCACGACGAGCCTTGGCTTGATCAATATCTTCGGTAGCCACTACTTGGTCATCACCAAGATTTGCATCCTCGTCTTGACTTCCTAAATAGCCTTGATATTCACTTGGAGGTGCCGGAGCACCTTCTTGAGCTTGTGCTTGATCTTGGCCTTGAACACCACCGGAGACTTTGGTAAGGGGTACAGGAGACTCCGATGCACGCCGGATACTCCGGCCTTGAGACGCCGGAGACTCCGATTCACCATGAATGACATGAGTAGGTGACCCCAGAGGCTCTGGTGCATTTGAAGCTTGATCATTCTCTTCAACTTGTTGAGTGGTAGCTTGAGGGATAGCATCTTGCACTTGACTAGGAGAAAGTGGATCTTGAGTAGGTGAGGGCTCCACTTGAGTAGAGCATTGTCCTTCTCCTTCCACCATAAGGGGATACTCAACGGGGCGGTAGAAACCGACACCCATTCTTCTTATGGCTTGAGGAGGCATTTCATCACCTACATCACCAAGAACAAGTTGCCCCACTTGGGAGCCATTATGCTCATCGAATTTCACATTACAAGTCTCTATAACAGTGCCGGTGGCCTTGTTATAGATTCTATAAGTGTGAGATTCCTTTCCATAGCCAACAAAAATACCCTCAAAAGCTCTAGTTTCGAATTTAGACAAACGATTACCCTTCTTGAGAATGTAGCACTTACATCCAAACACTCGAAAGTAATGGATGCTTGGCTTCTTACCAATGTAGATCTCATAAGAAGTCTTGTTATGATACTTGTGGAGGTAGACCCGGTTGATAGTATGACATGCAGTGGATATTGCCTCGGCCCAAAAGTTATAAGGAGATTTAAACTCCGCAATCATAGTTCTTGCCATATCCATAAGAGTCCGGTTTTTCCTCTTGGCTACACCATTTTGTTGAGGAGTATAGGGTGCGGAATATTGATGACGAATGCCCTCTTCTCCTAGGAATTCATCCATGGTGTAGTTCTTGAATTCGGTGCCATTGTCACTCCTAATAGCCAAGATCTTCAAGTCATTTTGACGTTGTACTTCATTTGCAAAGTCAATGAATGTTTGTTGAGTCTCGCTCTTCTTCTTGAAGAAAAATACCCATGTATATCTTGAATAATCATCAACAATGACTAGGCAATACTTCTTTCCTCCAAGGCTTTCATGAGATGGTGGACCAAAAAGATCCATGTGAAGAAGTTCCAATATCCTTGAAGAGTGAAGAATATTTGTTGGCTTGTGTTGTGTCTCATGGAGCTTTCCTTCAATGCAAGCCCTACACACACGATCTTTGACAAAAGCAACATCTTTATCTTTTAGTCCTAGGATATGTTCATTTTTGTGAAGACTTTGCAAAGTTCTCATATTGACGTGGGCTAAACGGCGATGCCAAAGCCATCCCACGTCGGCCTTAGCCATTAGGCATGTTGCGGTAGGAGTTGGTTTCTTTGAAAAGTCCACCACATACAAACCGTTCTCAGCATACCCAACGAAGGCAATGGATAGAGACTTGCTCCACATTATGACCACAATCCCAACATCAAAATATGTGCCAAAGCCCATGTCGGCAAGTTGAGAGACGGAAAGTAAATTATATGAAAGGGTTTTGACAAGCATGATGTCCACAATGGACACGTCCGGTGTGACCACCACCTTGCCCAAACCCAATACCTTAGATGATGAACCATCTCCATAAGTGATGCACACATTTCTTGGGTGAGGTCGAACATCCGAGAGGAATTCCTTGCTTCCGGTCATATGATGTGAGACGCCACTATCGACCACCCATTTTCCTCCACCGGAAGCATACTCCTACAAAGAGATCAATTCTTGTATTTAGGTACCCATTTCTTAATGGGTCCTTGAATGTTAGTCACAAGAATCTTAGGGACCCAAATGGCCCACTCAACATAGCCATCAAGAGGACCAACATATTTGGCATAAACATGCCCATCATAATCTCTACATAGCACATAAGAAGGATTGAAATTATCATTAAGGTTCTTGTGCGTAGGGGCGGAGACTCCGGTCTTAGCAACCCCGAAGACTCCGGCCTCAAGAGACTTCCCTTTATCTTTGGTCACCTTCTCCCCCTCCTTCACAAAAGTAATTACATTTGAAGGGGAAGAAGGAGCATTCTTCTTCTTGTTGTTGTTCTTCTTCTTATTGGACTTGCTAGCAAAGCCAAGTCCCTCTTTTGTGACATTATCCCTTTGGTTGCTCAATATGTCATTGAGGTTCTTTTCTCCTTGGATACATGTCACAAGACCCTTATCAAGGGCCTCCTTCAACTTTTTGTTCGCCTCAATAAGATCACCATGCTCACAAATAGAGTTAGTAGAACATGGCACTTCAATGATAGGAATAAGAGGAAGTCTAGATTTTTCTTTAGTCACTTGCATTTGAAGTTCATGATTAGATTTCTTAAGCATTTCAACATGAGCAAGAGCACGATCACGTTCTTTAACAACTGAGGAAATATCTATGCTATGTGATTCTTCAAGAGCATTTTGTTCCTCCATGAGACAAGCTCTCGCGGATCTTTCATCCTCAAGAGCTTGGCACAACTCCGAATATTCATCGGCGGTTTCTCTCATTTCCGCAATGATTTCATCCTTCTCATCAAGAAGCTCTAGGGTCTTAGTTAGAAGTTTTAAGCATTCGTCCACTTGGACCATGGGAGAGCCCTCCATGGCACCAAAGAACTTGTTAAAGGAGACAATCTCCTTCTTAATGTTAAGACCCGAAGCATCAATCATAGAGGGAGAGGAAATGGGGGAAGGTACCTCGATTGCTTGAGCCATGAGCCACTTGAGCTTGATGTTCTCATTTGGAGAGTCGAAGAGTGATGGTGATGAAGAGCTTGAGGCAGCGGAAAGGGTGGCAAGGTTGGCCTCACCCACCTTGGTTGGTTCTTCACTATCACTTGCTTCGCTCTCGGAGTCCCAAGAGCCTTGAGCCATCAACACATATTTTTGAGGGCCCTTCTTGTTGGAGGAGTTCTTGGAGAAGTTCTTGGAGAAGTTCTTGTTGCCCTTGAAGTCCTTGTACTTGTTGGAGGAAGACTTTATCTTGTCCTTGTTCTTGCGGATGAGCTCTCCACCATTTTCTTCCTTGGGCTCAAAGGGGCAATCGGCGACGAAGTGATTAATATTGCCACAGTTGTAGCATGTCCTCACTCTTGGCCCACTTGACCTTGGACGACTTGACCTTGCACTTGGCCTTGTGTTGTTTGGATTCTTCCAAAAGGTTCTTGAGGTGATAGCCATGATTTCATGGAAGTCATGCATGATGTCTTCTTGTGTTCTTTCCTCACCATCCCAAGCATTCACATCCATATGTTCCATGGTTGCCGTGGCCTCCAAAGCAAGGTTTGGAGCATCCAAGAGATCGGCACGCCTTTGTGCATCATTGGCATTCTTCTCAAGAGTCTCAAGGACATTCTTGCATAGTCCGCTCTTCCCCGAATGGTCATGCACTTTTGTTGAAAGAAAGGCATAGCGGCTTGCATGAACTTGCGCTTGACCCAAGCATCATCCACTCCTTGAGCTTCATGTTCAAGCATTCTAATCTTGAGGGAGATGACTCTTCGATGAAGATCAATGGGGGTTTCTCCTCTTTTGTCCGCAAAGACATTTGACTCCGCTTCTATCTCTTCAAACTTGGAAGACTTGATGCTTTTGTTTCCTTGAAACAGCCTTAGGAGGTTCTCCCATGCTTGTTTTGCGGTAGTGCATGAGCAAACATGAACCATGTAAGGCGGTGTCATTGCACTGTGAATCATGAACAATGCGGAGTCATTTAGCTGCCTTTCAACAGCCTCAATTGCAGCCTCATTTGGAGTCAAGTTTGATGGGTCCCTTGATGGATAGAATCCATCTTGCACAATCCTCCAAATCTGCGAGCTAGCATTCTTAAAATAGGATATCATGTGAAATTCCCAATTAGCAAAGTCAAGGGGATCAATCTTAAGAGGGTCACCACGATAATTAATGCGAGGCATGACAGCAGGAGCAGGAGTAACATATTGAGCAGGAGCAGGAAAATGATTACCATGCCTAGAAGTTAAAACTTCGGTGGTTTGGGAGCCCGCGGGGGAAACACCCACCACGGGAGCAACGCCACCTTGATTAACAAGGGAGGCAATGGGAAGGGGTGCAGCGGGAGGTTGAGCTCTTTGAAAATCAGCACGCAAAGCAGTCATTTGTTCCATCACCAAACGCATGAGGTCTAACGATGAATTGTGCTCCGCACGAGTGACGGGAGCATCATCGATGGCAATGGGTAGGGTAATGGAAGGGGACCCCTTAGGGAGCCCATCCTCCCCTAATTCTAGGTTTTCATTCACACCCTTTTTCTCTCCAGTTTCACTCATATTCTCTTAGGCAGTTAAGCCCAAGTAAGAGAGCCTACGCTCTGATACCAATTGAAAGGACCAATATGAGCGACTAGAGGGGGGGGGGTGAATAGGAGCTACCAATTTTTACACTAGTAGGAAAACCCCTAGTGGCGGCGTTCGGAAAAGGAGGTTAGTGGCGTTCAACGCGCACGCCACTAACCTCACGCCACTGGTACGAAGTAGTGGTGGCGTCCCCCGCGAACGCCATGAGTAAAATTTGTAGTAGTGGTGTGTAAGCGAAACGCCACCAGTAAAGTCCGTTGTAGTGGCGTTCACGTTGAACGCCACCATTACGCTACATAGTTGTGGGGTTTGGGTAATATTAAACGCCGTAAGTATATTTTCGAAAATTAAAAAAAATACTGCCGCTGCTAATTGCAGTGGCACAGAAAATATTATTTGAAATACCTAAAAAACAGCAATATAGAACAACAACATCCACAGGGAGCCCCGAAAGGGGGGTAGTGGAGACAATCACCTAATCCGTGTTGTGGTTGTATGTTCGTAGGTAAGAACGGTTCTTTTACGAAAACCCTAGCAGCCACGTAAAACATGCAAGAGATTAACGAGTAGAAGAGTCTAACTTAATTTTGCATAGAGGGCATGTAATATGATATGGTCATGGTAGTAAATAAGTTTACTAATGTTACTAAGTTGTAGTAAATAGATCCTCCATGGGTGCCGAGGCTTGGCGCCGTGATCAACACCATATCATGTCACACATTAATTGTGATAATAATTGTAAGCGTCTTGTTAATTGCTAATTATGCAACGGTTGCATTAATAAGATGATCCCTCAAACTTAAAACTACAACATGTGTTCATCCATTAGTGCACACCACCAAAAAGTCTAAAGTCATGATAGTCATACCGTAATGTGCGGGTGTCAAACATTTCAAATGACGTACAGTGGGTGCAAGCCATGTATGCATAGCGAGACACTAACGGGTGTGTTGATGAGCCTAGCATATGCAGATATGGCCTCGGATCACAACTGACCGAAAGGTTAAGCATGAGTTGCATGGGGATGCAATCGATGAAGTCTACCTTTGAAGTATACAAATGGCCGTGACGATCGGGGGAGGTATATGGATTGGGATCATGTAATACCTAAAACATTCTTGAGGGATGTCTGTTTTAGTGGGAGCTCAATTAAGTAATGTGATTAAAATTGAACTCATTAATTATGAACCTTAGTCTAAAATTATCTTTGCAAATATCTTTGTAAATATTGTCAACGTTCATTAACCATGGCTAGTCTTGTGTGTTGAAAAACTAAAAGCTATTGGGTCTAATTTCATCGTTTAATACCAAAGCTTAAAAGGTTACTCACTAAAATTGACATACTCTTTGTGATATTAGAACCGCTAGGAGATGTTTTGATGACTCCGCGAGTGAGCAAGAGGATGACGAGTATTGTACTTGTCATGGATTGTTCATCATTATCCTATACGATATACTTCACTCCATGGTGCATGAGTTGAAAGTACAACTTATCCACCGCAGCACCTATGACATAATTGATGATCATGAGGTGATGCTCATAGCACAAGCTAGAATGGAGAAGTATAAATATGTGGATAGATTCTCTCCACTAGTATGGAAGAGAACACCTGCTTGGAGAATCGCTTGGCAAGGATGCATAAGATGCATGGGCGCCATGTGACTGAGTGGCACTACTAGAGGACAAAAGACTTCGCGATAGATGGGACGTTCCCTTCGCTTCCTCCCAACTACGAAGATCTAGTCATGGGCTATGTTGTGCGAGGGGAATTGTTCACCTCTCATGAGTTCATAGCTTAGTTAAGAACTCTAAAGGTAGAACCTAACGCAGGAGAAGTCATCAATGGAATAATATATGTGATATACAAGTTATAAATCACTACTACATATAATAGCTTGAAGAGTTCCGCCACTGTAGTGTGCTACAGTAGCAGAGTATCTACAGTACGGCACTACAGTAGAATTTATTTTTCACTACTACTATATATAATAGCTTAAAGAGTTCCACCACTGCAGCGTGCTACAGTAGCACAGTAGCTACAGTCTCTACAGTGCGGCACTATAGTAGAATTTTTTTCGCGTATTTTTCCAGAAAAACCCTCTACAAATTAGAAAATGCGCCTCTGTCCGCAACTCCTCACCGACAGAAACTTACTAAACCTGTTTGCGATTCCACGAAAATACACGGACTTTTGTTCAAAACCGTCCGCAAAATCCCCCCTCCCCCTTTCTCTTTCGCGCGTGACGCGGAGGTCGTCGGCGCCGCCGACGCGCCGTGCCGTCGCTACACTTCTCCTCCTTCAGATCGAGGCCCACAGCGACCTCCGCCGCCGCGCCCTCTCCATCCTCGCCGAGGAACGCGTGGCGGGACGGCCGGAATCGCCGCCACACCACCACGGTTCATCATGACGTCCGCCGCCGCGGAATTGCTCGCCGTCGGCGATGCCGGCAACCAGATGGTTCGCCGCGCCACCCGTTCGACTCGCCTCCACGCCGGCGCGCAGATCCGCCCGCTCCCAGCCTCCCGCGCGTTCGCCGCTATCCGGGCACGAGCTCGGCAGCTCCGGCGTCTCCGCCGCCGGCTGACGTCACCAAACGACGTCAGCCCGGGCCCACCTCTCAGCATTCTAGCATTTACATACAGAATTTCAAATCTACAGTGCGGCGCTACAGTAGAATTTATTTTTTTTGCGTATTTTTCCAAAAAAAAAACCTCTACAAATTAAAAAATGCGCCTCTGTCCGCAACTCCTCACTGACAGAAACTTACTAAACCTGTTTGCGATTCCACGAAAATACACGGACTTTTGTGCAAAACCGTCCGCAAAATCCCTCCTCCCCTTTCTCTCTCGCGCGCGACGCGGAGGTCGACGGCGCTGCTGACGCGCCGTGCCGTCGCTCCACTTCTCCTCCTTCAGATCGAGGCCCACAGCGACCTCCGCCGCCGCGCCCTCTCCATCCTCGCCGAGGAACGCGTGGCGGGACGGCCGGAATCACCGCCACACCACCACGGTTCATCTCGACGTCCGTCGCCGCGGAATTGCTCGCTGCCGGCGATTCCGCCAACCAAATGGTTCGCCGCGCCACCCGTTCGACTCGCCTCCACGCCGGCGCGCAGATCCGCCCGGGCGCGAGCTCGGCAGCTCCGGCGTCTCCGCGGTCGGCTGACGTCACCAAACGACGTCAGCCCGGGCCCACCTGTCAGCATTCTAGCTTTTACGTACAGAATTTCAAAATTAATAAAAAATCTGACATGTGGGACCCTCCTTCAGTTTTCAAATAATTACTGAAAAATGCTGCCAAATTGTGAAATTCATATCTTTCAAACCATAATTCAAAAATGCATGCAAATTGTAAAATTCATATCTTTCAAACCATAATTCAAATAAAACAACTAATATACCAAAATTTCCAGAAAATTAAAATCTTTACATCTAACACATTTCCATGCATCATTAAACAACTATAATTCCTGCTTAATTAAAACAACTAGAATATCAAATATAAAATTTGTGAAAATGACATCTCACCTCTATTTAACCCCATCTTTGTATTTGTTTTTTTTTGTTTTTTGTTTTTCTTTTGTTTTGCAGTAAAACAACATTGGAATAATGATCAAGAAGATGAAAAATAATTGCAAGACATTTTAGCTTGCAAAACAATTGTAATTTCCCTTTTTTAATTCCAGTTTGTTCAAATAGAGTTGCAAAAAAACTTTGAAATTCAATCTTCGTATTTGTTTTCTTTTATTTTTGGTTTTCTTTTCGTTTGCAATAAAACAACATTGGAATAATGATTAAAAAGAAGAAAAATAAATGCAAGACATTTTAGTTTGCAAAACAATTGTAATTTTCCTTTTTCAATTTCAATCTGCTGTAATAGATTTGTAAAAAAAAAATTGAAATTTGTGTTCAACCAGTAAAACAATTGGTCTGTCTTCGCAATAACTCCATAAGTTGTAATATTTATTGTACAACTTGAATTATTCCAAAAATTAATAAAACATTTACCTAACTTTTATTTTTGCTACTTTAATGTTTTTATTGCATTTGATAGTGTCACCGCCCACTTTTAACACAAAAGTTGCACCAAAGATACGTTGCGCACAAAAAAATGCAAACAATATATCAAATTTTTCCAAATTCACCAAATTTTCAGTCTTCACACAAAAGAAAAAACATTACACAAACTTCAAAATTTAAGAAATTTTAAAATTTAAGACATTTTCAAACGTTCCACACAAACTAATAAATGTACATTTTATTGAATATTTGTTGCATTATTTTTCCAGCTATTTTTTCTATTTTCCCGCTGAAAAAAGAAAAAAAAAGGATTTCAGCATTTTGAACCCGAAAACAAATGCTGGTTATTTCTACAAATACCCTCACAAAAATAAATGATGATTATTTATTCTATTTTCCAGCTATTTTTTCTATTTCTACAAATACCCTCACAAAATAAATGCTGATTATTTATGCCATAAATTCAAATTTCAAATTTACATATTTCAAAATTTTAAATATCTTCGAAATCTACTCATTTTACAAACGTAAAAATAATTCGAACCTGAAAAACACCTCAACTTGAACAATTTTTGAAAACTAAGCAATTCTTAAACGCAAACTTCTTTGAATTTCACTAATTTTCAAACCTACACAATTTTTAAATTAAATGTGCACATTACCAAATTTAAATTTTATTTACTTCACGAACGCGGCATTGCCACGCCAAGTTCCCTAGTGTTTTGGATGAGATGAGGTGACCAAGCGCATGGATGGCAACCAATGTGTTGATGGCCGACGATGCTCTCCCTCTGCTCTAAGTTTATCATTTGATTTTGAATTAAAGTTTTGTAATCGTTAAGCGTGTGTCTCGCGTTCTCGCAAGACGATCATTCATATAAGTTTGAAACAAGTTGGTTGTTCAGCTATTATGAACGATTTCGTTAAAGGATCACATTTCGATTATGAATAGAGTTATTCTTATGATAATAATTTGAACATTTATAAACATGAATATGCTAAAAGAAATATTCAAACTTAATAATGACATCATTTTTGAATGACACTATATTTAAGTCATATTGGTGTTGTGTGATTCATTATGATGAATTAAGAAGTCTTTAAATTTTGATCTATAGACACACACAAACCATCCCACTTAAATAAGATGACTAAAACTCCATGTTCTGGTAAAACATAATACATTGGATTGTTGGAATATTGTACATTGTGATGTATTATTTCAACAAGTAGTGGATATCATTATTTCGTAAACTTCATTGCATATTTTTGTGAATATATGTATTTGCTAAATGGGATACAAGTCTGAAAATATTTGATAAGTACAAAGAATTTCAGAATGAAGATGGATATTGAATTAACAAAAAAAAGTTTGAGTCTCTGCGATTTGATCAAAGTGACAAACTCGTGAGTTATGTTTTTGCATATAAGGACTCGTGAAATATGTTTCGCAAAATTATGATGTTTGGAACAATTCAAGATGTTGATATGTTCGAACGTCATAATTATACCGTATTGGATATTGTATGGTCCATAACCGTGTTAGCATTATTATTTAGAGTTATCATTTGAATTAATCAAACACTCAAGTTTAAAAAGGGAACCATTTTAATTCGCATGGTGATTTTGAGTTATATGATAATTCGAAATCATAGCGAATAAAGTGCTTTGTATTTTCATAAGGGATTATGAATACATCTTTCACAACTTAAACCAAAGGAACAAAATGTATTGTTCAATAGGGACTTTCTCGAGAAAAGGTATTCTTGACTAAGGTGTTGATGGAATAAAGTAAAAGCTAAAAAAGGTTTTGAAACCTTACCTCCACATGTATCGAATAGCGCAGCAAAATTTGTTCCAAAGCCAGGACTCTACTAATAGAGGAGAAAATAAATGATTTTGATCATGAGATTTTCGATTAAGGCATTTACAAGGTAAAATAGGATTCAAGAGTAATTTCCACTAGGTTGTGGAAATAGATTCTTAATTTACTTGTTATGTTGGTCGAACAAGACATACCTATGATCTACAAAGAAGCGATGGTGAGCCCAAGTATGAGACATGACTAAGAGTCATGGAGATCCTATGTTAAGTTACATTTGGGATTATTAAGTAAAAGTTACTTGATCTCATTAAGTAAGGAAGTTGCTTGATCTTCCCAATAAATCACAAGATTGAAAAGGAAGAAATGAAACTTTGAAGGACATAAAGATCGGTTTGTCTAGAAGAAGGTCTTGACAAATTCAATAGTTTGACTACGTGATGTAGCGATGCTAAAAGTCCGTTGGATTTTAACTAGCAATCTATAATTGATAGATGATTGTCAAAACTATGTATACTTCAATATCTGATTGAACAAGGATTGTAATCGTTACAACAAGCAGATTTTGAATGCTAGTATCTCATGGCAGGAGTCTTGATTCGATGATGATCAAAAGAATTTTGGAATTGTCCAAAATATCAAGAAACCGGCATTTGCAAGAAACTGAGTGGGAGTTAAATAGCCTTCCCATATGTAGAGTACATATGTTGAGTGGAGCTAAGTGAATTACCTAATCTCATATATGGTTGCCATATCTGAGTGGGAGCTTAATAACGTTCTCGTATGTAAAGCACATATGGTGAATAATATTAATGGTATTAAAAATTAAAGAAATTGATGAAATTTGAATTAAACATTAAAAGTCTATTGAGATAGATTGATATGTTTGAACAACATTGAGTCAAAATACTTCCTAGACAAGATTATGAAGGAGTTCATAATGGAACAAGGAAGAATTAGTTCTTACTTGTATAACTAGGAATAGTACTGAGTGTGACCTCGGTACATCAACAATGGTTAAGAAAGAAAAGGATGCACCTCATCCACTATGATACAGTCATAGGTTCTGTCTTGAAACCTATGTTGTGTGCTCGACATAATGTGACCCAAGTTCTTGGCTAGAAGAACATGTTCCGAAATGATTCATAAAGATAAATCATTGAACAAAAGTTAGGTGAGACTTGACCGTAGAAGTTACGCTAGTACAAGTTCAAACACAAACCTATAAATTTGGAATTTTCACACTAGTAATTGCCTTGAGTTGATTGAAGCATGGTTCGACATCGAAGTGGCATTAGTTGCACTATCGAGTTTACATTGATGTAGAAGTATATGACTACTACAAAATAGATAAGTACAAAGTGGATGGGTTGAGGAGTTCGTTTCAACTGAGTATGTTTGCCTAGTGAGTATGACTAAGTGAGTGTTCACAAGAGTCATTGCAAGCACAAGGAAAAAAAAAAGCCTTACTCTACCACCACACATGTGCCATGTCTCATCATTAGATGATGGAGTTATGTCAACTGGTTGATATAAAATGATTTGCAAAGAACATTAAGAATCTAAGAGAATCAAAGGGTCAGGTGACGAACAGAACAAAGACTTAAAACATTCTCTCATGAGCAGCATGATCAATAACACATATCAGTATACGGGTTATATGCAGCTAGATTATTTATACTCTAGTGCAAGTGGGAGACTGTAGGAAATATGCCCTAGAGGAAATAATAATAAGTATTATTGGCATATGTAAATATGGTTCGGAATTAGTTTTGGTATCATGCTATAACTGTGTTAAGTGGAAACCCTAATGCGGGTGTGATATCAAGACAACCAGGTCCCTAGCAACCTCTGTTAAGCTAGTCCAGTGTTACATGATGGCCAAGGTTTCCTGGTCATGGTCATATAATGGCCATTAACATTGGAGTCACATTGTGATGTGATGGACATACCCAACGTATTGCAACACGATCGAGTTCATCGTTGCAATAAAGAAAAGGGTTGTAACCTTGCCCTTAGACTTGAGAAGATCTCCCAAGTTGTTGTAACCGGAAGTTGTTTTGATTGCTCCTAACGTCTACCTTAACGGGATGACAATAACGGTAGCGATTGGGCAATGGAAGAAAGCAATTGATAAGGGGTATTCAAGAGAGGATTTGTTCATCCGTATGACGGATAGATATTACTGGTGCCACTCGGTGAGATTCATCCTAAGTTGCGCAACACATGACTAGGTCATGGGGATGTAAGATCATGGTAACGAGTAAAGTACATTGTCGGTAACGAGATCGAACAAGGTATAAAGATATCGATGATCGGATCTCGGACATTGAAAGTATCGCGGAACAAAGGGATAGGACACGACGTTTACGGATCCAATGACTGGTGTCATTCGTGGAAAACCCAGGGTTCACTATGGGCGCCTAGGTCCCGATGGTGATCATTGGTCTAGAAAGTCCCGATCATGTCTGGAGTGTTCTCGACCCGTAGGGTAACACACTTAAGGGTGCGATGATGCATAGAGATGATTTTGGTATCGTCGGAATAATCATAGTGTTGAGAAAAGAGAACCGGAAAAGTTTCGGGTAGAGCCGAAGGTTGTTCGGAGTGATCCGAAGGTAGTTCGGAGGGATCCGGAATGTGTTCCGGAGTGATAGATATTAGATAATATGTAATTATTATTAATTAATTGAATTAATAATAAATTTATATATATTTAATGATTTTAGGGGCAGCCCACCTTAATTGGGCCAATTCCCGGAGGGGGAAAGGCCCAGGAAGGGGGCCGGCGCCCTGGGGGGGGGGGCCAAGTCACCGCCCCAGGGTGGGCCACCAAGGCCCATGCGGCCAAGGGGGGGCAGCCACGCCCCCAAAACCTAATTGGGGCGCAGCCCTAGGGGAGGGGCGGCTGGGGGAGGTGGGATCCTCCCCCCCCCCCCCCACGCCTATATAAAGAGGGGAGGGGAGCCCCCTCACCTGACCAATTCATTTGCCCCTTCTCTCCCAGGTTGAGAGGGCTCTCCCAAAGTTTGGAGGGCTCTCGGCCAATACACCCCCTCCACCTCTCTTCTCCTCTCTCTCTTTCTCTCGCGTGTTCCGGAGGATTGGAACATGCCTGCGGTTGAGGCAGGACCACTATACGCAGCGCTGTCGCGCTGCAGGGATTCTGGTCCGGATCATCTACTTCCGCAACTCCGCTAGGCCGAAGAGGACCGGGAGGGCGACATCGTACACCGTTTGTGTGCGAGACCTCGGAGGCGCTGTGCTTTCGGCGCTAGGAGCTTCACCGACTCCACCATCCCGCGTTGGGACACGCGCGAAGTCTAACAAGACTTATGAAGTCGGCTACGCGTGCGGAGCTAACAAGACCTCTCGACGGTCGGCTACGCGCGACTACTTCAACCACATCGCCACGTCTGTGCGGGGACGTTAAACCCACGTACGGTCTACAAGGGTACGTCTCCTATTCTTCCCGTTACCGCATACAGCATAGTAGATCTTGGCAATAGGGCGTGTACGCTAGCTAAGAAAAATTATTGTTTTCCATACCGTTCCCCTTCAATATGATCATCGATGTTCTTCCGATTGGTGTCTGCATATCCTCATCATTCTTCCGCTGGCCTTTCCACCTGTTTTGTTGAAGTGTGGTCGGAATTCAGGAATCTAGTGCGCACCATCTGGGGTCGAGGTTTCTCGAGGCGTCGTCTCAGCGTGCGCATCGATTCCGCATCGCCTTTCGGCGAGTGACGTGGGACATCACGCCGATGCACCCACCTGTCGCGGTCTCGAATCCGTAGGTGCTCCGCCATCGTCGCTTCCCTCGAGGTCTCGACGGACCTTTCGGAAACAATCTCTTGGGAGCCATCCCAAAGAGTGACGAGAGTGCAACGACGGTCGAGCATGCATACCTGAGTCGCGCGTGGCCATGTTTGGTTGATCGAAGCTAGCCAGCTCAGTTTGGAAGGAAACTGATCGCGTGCGTGCATGCATGGAACGGACACGTGCGTGCACAAGACATGGACGTTTGCACGTTTAAACGCTTGGAGACATGGAAAAAGAAGGTGTCAAATCGTGTGGATTTTAAACTCGTTGAAAGGGAAAAAGAAAGAAGAATTTTGGAAGAGAGCGACTTCTACGGAAATTCGAACTCCAGTCCCGTTCGCTTGCACAGGCGCACCAAAAAAATCATATCCACGGAGGGTCTTCCTGGGCCTTTTCTCGTGGGCTTGACCGGACCAATAGGCCGTGACGTCCACAAGCAAATCAATTTCGGTCCAACATTAGCAGTATGTGATTTAATCGGGACCCCCTACCTGTCGCCTGTAGCGAGCGCGAGTATCGCCTCGTCCGTGTACTTTGCTCCGCTCGCTCACGTCCTTTGCCCCTACATGGGCCTGGGCCAGCGCGCATGAACGCTTCTCCTAGCGAACGATCAGTGCTCCAGTCGTCGAACAGAAAAACAAAGCTAGGGACCAGATCCTAATAGTACGCGTTTATATTTTTCTCTTTTCTTTTTTCTTTTTCCGATTTCTTTTTCCATTTTATTTTTTTGTTTTCTGTTTTTTCTGTTTCACTTTTTCCCTTTCTCTTTTATGTTTTAAAAAATCGGAACCATTTTTTCAATTGAACTATTTTCGAAAAAAGAAATATTTTAAAAAAGGAACCCATTTTGTTTTGGTTTGGAACCATTTTTAAAAAGGAAGCATTTTCGAAAAATCTAAATGTTTTCATTCAGAACCATTTTTTCAGTTCGGAACCATTTTAAAAAAGGAACCATTTTTTCATTCGGAACCATTTTTCGGTTCGGAACCATTTTTCAAAAAGGAACCATTTTTTCGGTTCGAAACCATTTTTCAAAAGGAACCATTTTTTCGGTTCGGGACCATTTTAAAAAAGGAACCATTTTCAAAAATCGGAACCATTTTCAAAAAAGAACCACTTAAGGAACCATTTTTTTGGTTCGGAACCATTTTCAAATAGGAACCATTTTTCGGTTCGGAACCACTTTCAAAAAGGAACCATTTTTTCGGTTCGAAACCATTTTCAAATAGGAACCATTTTTTTTTGTTCGGAACAATTTTTCGGTTCGGAACCATTTTTCGGTTCGGAACCATTTTAAAAAAGGAACCATTTTTTCATTCGGAACCATTTTCACAATTGGAACCATTTTTCGGTTCGGAACCATTTTTCAAAAAGGAACCATTTTTTCATTCGGAACCATTTTTCGGTTCGAAACCATTTTAAAAAGGAACCATTTTTCGGTTCGGAACCATTTTCAAATAGGAACCATTTTTTTTGGTTCGGAAGCATTTTAAAAAAGGAACCATTTTTTGGTTCGGAACCATTTTCAAAAAGGAACCATTTTTTCGGTCGGAACAATTTTCAAATAGGAACCATTTTTTTTTTTGTTCGGAACCATTTTCAAAAAGGAAGCATTTTTCAAAAAGGAACCATTTAAAAAAATCCATTTTCGAAAAATCGGAACCATTTTCAAAAAAGAACCATTTTTTTCATCCGGAACCATTTTCGGTTCGAAACCATTTTCAAAAAGGAACCATTTTTTCGGTTCGAAACCATTTTAAAAAAAGAACCATTTTCGAAAATCGGAACCATTTTTTAAAATAATTATTTTCCAAAATATGAACCATTTTCAAAATAAGCGAAAATTAAAACATAAAAAGGAAAAAGTGAAACAAAAAACAGAAAACAAAAAAATAAAACCGAAAAAGAAAACAGAAAAAAGTGAAACAAAAAAAGGTTCAGATTTTGAAAATATGAATAAATAAGTATTTTTAAAAAGGGAAAATTAGAATAAAAAAAGAACAATTTTGAAAAATGTTCCAAATTTAAAAATGGTTCAGATTTTGCATTTGGAAATTGGTTCAAATTTTGAAAATTGTTCAGAAAAATGAAAACAAAAAAGGTTCACATTTTGAAAATATGAAAAAATAATATTTTCCAAAAAAAGGAAAATAAAACTAAACAATAAAAATAAAAAAGAAAAAAATGAAAAAGAATAAAGCGGAAAAGAAGAAACATAAAAAAGTAATGAAAAACCGAAAAACTAAAAACGCAAACAATAGAACTTCAAATAATACTATACGAACAACAACACGATCGTAGCCTAGTGGTTACGCCGTCTGTCCTCGTACGTTGAGGTGCGAGGTTCGATTCCCAGTCCGCGTCTTATTTTCCTTCCCTTTTCTGTGTTTAGAGAAACTAAATGGGCTGGCCCATCTAGAAAGAGCTCGCAAAAGACGATATATAGGGTTTGCGATTTAATCGAGTCGGGCACAGCGGGAATAGCGGCCATAATTTAATTTAATTTAGTTCCGTTCCTGACGTTGTTGTTCACAACCAACCATACTACGACAATGTTGACGCTGCGTGCCTGCGTTGTCATTGAAGATATGCTCATGATCATGGGTGACGCTGCGTTGGTTTCCTCGTCGAAATACATGGGCGCAGGTGTGGTGATCCGAGACTGTCAAGGAGACTGCGTGGCTGCTCGTCGCGTCAGTTTACCAAAAGTTGAAGTGCCCGAGCTTGCTGAAGCTTTGGCGATCCGCACGGCACTTGACTTTGCTCAGGAGGAAGGGTTGGACAGTATTATAATTGCCACAGATTGTCTCTCTGTTGTTCAGCGTGCCCGATCCAGCTCACAGGACCGATCGGCATGTGCTCCTGTCATTGAAGATATCAAGAACATGGTAGCTGCTTTTGCTTCTTGTTCTGTTATTCATATTAGCCGTGTTCAGAATGTTGCTGCACACTGTTTAGCGCGTTCGTGTGAGTCTTTGCCTAATTCAGTTTGGCATGGTGTGCCTCCGGATTGCATCCGGCAGACAATTTATATTGAATCCTTGTTTGGTTGATTAATAAAGCACACCCGTTTCTATCAAAAAAACCATACTACGAACAATTAGTTCGTACCATGATCAGCTAGCTAGTTAATTCTACCTTCGGCAAATCAGATGTGATCGACGCAAGAAAAAATTGACACGAAAATTAAAATACTGTTACCGTCGTAGGCGCTAAATTGATCTACCGAGAACAAATCAATCCACGGCAAGATGACGACACCGAGATTTGGTAACGCAGTTCGGCGAACTCGCCTACATCTGCGGGGCATGACTACGGGCGCTCCTCCCCACTGATACCGCAACCCTGGCCGTCCTAGGCGCCGGCACAAGCCGCCGGCTCCCCCTGCGTGCCTGTTGCTATCAAGTCATCATGGGTTACACGTGTGGTGCTCCCCTCATTATATGGGAGGCCCAGGTTACAAGATTTTGACTCGAACACTACTCGTACCTATCCACACCTAATACAACTCCAAGTCCAAATCTAACCCAACACGTACACAATATTTGACACAAAACACAACAAACTCCACCTTGTCGAATATTGTCCACCACCTTGAATTCGTCAATGCGTCAAACCTCCATGTACTCCGGACTTGAGTTGTCTTCATGAGCTCCACTGCTACTCCCAGACTCCACATGAGTCCACCTGCAACTGTAGTCCCTTCTTCCCGTTCAACACCATCACACACCGACCAGTGGTCTGCGTAAAAAATGCTTTCAACTTGAAGAAACTTCACCATCGCCTTTTAGTCAACTTGAGTCAAATTCACAGTCGTCTCATCCTGGATAGTCTTCTACATGTCCCACAGCTATATCACTCCGCCTCCTTCTGTATCTAGTTATCCGCACTTTGCCATATGCACTGAACATCACAGAATATACGGCCATGTACTCTCCACGCTTCCGACATTTCAGACTCTTCAACACTTTCTCAGATTCCCCATGGCTGACACCTGTCTATCACTTGACGCGTCAATGTTCATAGACCAGTCACCAACTTGAATCCGATACTCGTCAACACTGCTTCAGCACCCCTTGCACACCTATCTGACCACGTCTAACCGGCTGTGCCCTGGTCTGTCGTTGTGTCCCGTGCTTACCGCACGCCTCGCCGCTACTACCGCGTCGAGCATCTGCAATCTTGGCCAAGATCTACCGGGTCGCTAACCCACACCATCTCAGGCCCCACTGCATATAACCATCAGTCAAATCCGACCGATGCCGAGTTCCACGTATCTCTCCAGACCCTGAGCTCCAGTCTGAACCACGTGCCTCTCGCCTTCCCGCTGACTAGGCTTCGACTCTCCGCTAGCTTACGCCGTAGCCCCTCCATCAGCCGAGTGAAATCTCCGCCGGAGACTCCAGCTCCACTTTCAACATGACTCTTTGGTAGACTGTCCAGTCCGACCCAGCCGAACGTATCCGACTGCACCCATGCTCCACCCTGTGCCCAGTCCACCTTCCGCGCACTGTCCGGCACCCTGTGTATGCATGATCCTCACGACACGCTCCAGCACGTCGTCACTCGCCGCATCCAGTCCATCTTGATCAACTTGGTTCCATGCTACGTCATCGAGCGTCACCCATACAACGCTCGGATCAAATAACATTGACCAAAATCTGTCAATCTTCCCGTGAACCTGCGACTCCGCGTCTTTGTATCTACCGCAGCCACCCCGTACACAAACTTTGTACCGAGCAAAGAACCCAAAATTTATCATTGGTGCCTTCCATACACACGTACCAAAAGAGAATTGCAAGTACATGCACCATCCTCATGCACACGTGCCGCCAAAGCTCCCGATATTTTTATCTCTTCTTGCTCCCGATGGCAAAAAAAAACCACAATACATGACGCCCTTTTCTTTTTCTCAGGTAACAAACCTCATTAGCTGCTGCATACGTATAGCCTGGCTGCTACTGCACGAGGCCATTGCATCGGCCACTCTCCTCGTGAGCCAGCTCCTGCATGGACCTCTGCCTGCCAGCGCTGCCTGGTCAACGCGCACGTGACGCTGCCGCCTCCATCTTGATCAATCTACTACTCCAGTACATAGCAGGCCCGCAACTCGCCGAGTACACTGGCCTGGCCCATGACGCTTCCGTCTCGGACGTTTGCCCTAGTACTCTGCCACGCTTTGCTGTTCGCCCGCCGCCGGCGCTGAACGGATCGATCTGATCTGCCGCATGGTCACTGCTATATACGTATATCCGATCGCTGCTTTGACTTCGATCTTCGACTGCTTCCAAAGTCATGCGAATCCTTAAACTATAAAAGGGGATACGCTCTCTCTTTCTCGACACACGCAAGACGTACGAGAAACCCCGTCACTCTCCTCCACTCGGACCAGAGCACGACCGGGTCTCGAACACCCCCCTTCTCACTCACCCGTTTGTACCCCCACTGCAAACTTGAGCACTGGGCCCGCAACTACTAAAGCTGAGGATTGATTCCTCGTATTCAGGGTTACGGTGTGTGCCTTGTAGGAATTTGTGGCTTGCAATATTTAATACGTTACTACATTGTTATACTCCCCGAATCAAATACTCCATGTGGAAATATTCATGGAAATAACAGGAAATTATTGATGCGGAATAGTACTTAAGGAAATATACTTAAGGAAGCCGGTACGGCTATACTGGAATACAGTGTATATGAATATGCTGAAATTATACCCGGAAACAGTATAGAGCGGAATGTCAGGTTGTCCGTAGGATTGGCTCTATGGATTGTCAAATCCTGCGAGTTTGATTTCGAATTCAAACTCGGCGCATGACTCACACATGCGTGCTGGGACCTAATTGATTAACAGTATTATGCTCGGTAACTGGCTGTTAATGATAGTGGTTGGTTTAACAAGTCACGAGTCCTAACTGGAAACAGATGGAAACATCTGGAATTTGCAGTATATAAAGGTCCCACCCTCTAGCCTCAATATGCATTGTGAGCGGCACCACCGATAAGGCAGAGGAATAGAGGGTAGGCCGAATAGCTCCTAAAACCCTAAATTTCTAACATGCCTAGCATCCATCACCGCCGTTTTCCTTTTCATCATCTCTGTAGTTGATCTACGAATAATACGTATAGCACGTTCGCATTGATCTTCAGGGGAGAACCTACCGGCTGTACCTCCAGCTTCTTTCGTCCCTCAGGCACCAGCACAGTTCGCATTGATGTCCCCACACCCTCCACCGTGTGACATTGGGCACAACGATTGCTCCAGCGTTCTCTCGTATTTTTCTTAATGTGAAGTTTCTACAATATTTTGATATTGAGTTGTTTATGTTTTTTCTTTGTACAGATCGGGTTTTCCAATTTGGTGTTGCTGTCCAACTAGAGAACTGCTCATGTCTACTGCCATTCTAGTGTTGCTGTCCAACTGGAGATGGGTCGTCATTTGAGTCCTGCCATTTGGGCTACTTGTTTTACTTTGTTATGAATTTCTCATGTCATGAGAGGCTACCAGTTTGAGTCCTGCCATTTTGGCTACCTATTTTACTTTGTTATCTAGTTTGGTACCTGTAAGTCTTAAAGGTTGTTGGTGTCAACCAGATACCATATAAACTGCATGATGGATTGAATTGCCTGGGCAAGGGGCCATCTACTTTTGTTAATTTTGGCTGTACGTTTTGTTTATTTTAGCTGCATTCTGTACACCTCATGGCGGGATGTAGTGATGCATGCCACACTTGATCGAGCCTTGTCCATTTAAATGACATGCAAAGAGCTATTAAATTTTCTTTTCTAGGAAATTGCTTTACACACTATACCTAGGGTCTATGCATATATTAAGTACTCTCTCTCCTCTAAACTACCTATAGAAACTACGGATTGGGACTGTCGTTTGTAATAGTAGGGACGGTGAAATGTTTGGTTTGTTAATGTGTGATGGAATGAGATCGTTGGAGTTTTTATGGTGGCTTTTAGGTCTCCTGTTCTTGTTTCCACTGCTCCATTTGGTGGGTGATTGGTTGGACACTAGTCAAGCGACTGGACTTCTCGCTTTTTCTCTTCATTTGGTACGGTGTCGCGGTTGATTTGGTTGGTGATGGTAGTTTTTATAGGTATTAGTAGTTAAAGTTAAAAAATGACTTAGGATAAATCTTGATGGACTTATATTTTGTGATAAGAGGAAGTATTTGCATTATGTGTGCAGTTAGTCTTACATCTGTGTGCGCCGTGTAGGAATTTTCTAGCTCCACGACTTATGCAGCTTCCTAATGTCACCATCCTCCTTATATCATTGTAGTTCTCTAGATCCTCAATTTTGACCTCAACTTCACGGCTTCAGTCTAGTTGCCAGAGTATCCATAGATAAAGTGATACAAATCTAAGCAACATTTTAAAATCACAACCTAGTCTTATTTCTTGGATTAGAGGCTACAATATCCTTTGGCTGGTTCTCTCTCTTAATATGAGTGAATAGATTTCGCAAATGCTGTCTTACAAATATCCAGATAATCATGCATGCATTCCTTTAATAAATGATTCTTTAATGCTTTGCACTCAGTGCAAGTACAACCGATCCTACTATTATCGTTAAGTCCATGCAATGCTATCCAAAGATAACACAAAGACCATTACATTGATTTGTCTCATCCAATGGGACTCTATTTTTTTTCCTCTCTCCTCTTATTTATTTTGCGTGCGAGAGGGCTATAAGCCCCTTATTGCACTCACCCTCACCCTTGTTATTAAGTCCTCTTTCTATGAGAAAGTCAGCTCAAGAGATTTAATAAGTCCGTCGTGTGATTTATTGAAAATGAGCACCAATCTTGGACATGTATATTTGGAAACTTGCTAGCTAGGTCATGTAACTTAGAGATGATGTAATAAGGGAGCATACCTTTATCGAGTAATAATCCTTAAAGTGGCATTTCTACCAAAGTGTTGTGTTTGTGGTTGGGGAGGAGGGGTGTGTGGCATGGTATTCACAAGATGAATCCAAACAATAATACATCACATGTAACAAAGGAAATAGGCGTTCCAGTTTACTGGATACTACCAACTAATCATAATTACATATAGTAACACAATAGGTCAGCATCACTGATCATTTGGAGATGCACGATGATAAGCATCACTGATCATTTGGAGATGCACGATGATAAGTATGCCTTCATGGATGACAAAGTAGCACAAATGCCATCCTTTTTCTTCCTTTCCGTCTTAGCCATTGTGAGATGTAGCAGCTCAATGTCCTTGTTGAGGATATTGATCTCCACCCTTTTTCTTCTTACACGCCTCCAATTTCAATTGGAGTTTAACCTTTTCCTCCATACACTCCTCCAATTCCCTTTGGAGTTTATCCTTTGTCACAGTACACTCCTCCAATTCCCGCCTAATCTTTATTTCGATTTCCAATTGGAGTTTAATCTTTAATTCGAGTTCCAAAATGAGTTTAGCCTTTAATTCGAGTTCAACTTCGAGTTTAGGCTTTGCCTTCCTACACTCATCCAGTTGCCTTTGGAGTTCACCCTTTGTCGCCATACACTTTCCAACTGGGTGCCTAAAGTTCATTTTAGAGGAGGCATTAGAGTAGAGAGATGGGAGTACGACCACACTGCGAAGAAATTGGACATTGAAAAAAAATGATGTCTTTTTCCTCACCTAGATGATGTTGTTTTTCCTTGCGTGTTTGTTCCTCTTTTCCTTGCGTGTTTGTTCCTCTTTTTCCTTGCTGTTTGTTCCTGATGCATCCACCACAGACCGCCTACAACCACGCCCACACCTCCAACAACTAGTAGACCCACTGGATTCGTCATAGCCAATCCTGCACCAAGTTCTGCAAACCATGGCGCCATGACTACTGGAATCGCCGCCATGTTCTGGAGACTTGTAGAGGTCGGCGGCTTACGGCGGTCGTCACCCTCCTGGCGGTGCTGTTGTCACGCACTCGCCGGAGTTGGAAGACGCTTCCGCTGTCTTCGCCGTACCCCAGGCAAAGGATGCGGTCCGTGGTCGTGCCCCTGCCAAAGCTATACTTGGGGGTCAATATAAGGGGGGAGAGCGAGAGGGGGAGATAGAGAGAGGAAGGGAATGTGTACAAGGAAGCGGGAAGAAGCAGAGGAGAGAAGGGATGGAGTGTCGGTGCTGAAGAGGGAAGAAGAGAGTGGAGGAAAAGGATGCAGTGTGAGCGAGGAAGAAGGACGACGTATCAGAGTTGAGAGAGAGAAAGAGAGAAGCTTGCGGCCCAGGCAGGAATCCCAGGTGACAATCTGAGTACCTTAACCAAATAGCAAGCTCTGCAGTCCTGCGGTCCTGTCTGGCTGCGTGCAGCGGTGCCGTAGCGCTGAGAGGGGCAAACATGCATCTGCCGATGCCGAACGTGAGCAGCAGAAATTACAGCCCAGGTACATCAGTGCAAAGATGAGCACACGTCAGCCATTCTGATGCAAATGAGTCCCAAACGTTTATGCAGATCAGCGCACTCCACTAGAATTATGCCCCATAATTTTCAATCAGTTCGGTACTTGGGAAGATGCCCAAATGAATTGTGCAAGTATCTGCAAGCGCATTGTACTCCCAAGCAGGCACACTCTGAATAACTGTATGACCAGAGAAATTTCCAAGGTAGATTAAATCACCCAATTTTCTAAGTTGTAATGGATTCAATAGGTACCACTCTGTTAAAATTTGACAGCATTTGGCCCACGGGAAGGGACTCAAATAAATTGTGCAACCTGCTGTCAATGATACTATACTGACAGACAAGCATACACGACATGAGCAGCAATATTCTGAAGGATATTAAATCTCCGAATTTGTCTGCAGGGAAGCGGGCTTAAAATTACAAGTGTTGTAGAAGTTTCAGTGCATTTGAAATATGGAAAGGCCCCGCTGCACGCAGCCAGACAGGACCACAGGACTGCAGGAGCTTGCTATTTGGTTAAGGTAGCCTGGGATTCCTGCCTGGGCCGCAAGCTTCTCTCTTTCTCTCTCAACTCTGATACGTCGTCCTTCTTCCTCGCTCACACTGCATCCTTTCCCTCCCCATCTGCTTCTTCCCTCTTCAGCACCGACACTCCATCCCTTCTCTCCTCCGCTTCTTCCCGCTTCCTCGTACACATTCCCTTCCTCTCTCTCTCTCTCTCTCTCTCTCTCTCAACTCTGATCCGTCGTCCTTCTTCCTCGCTCACACTGCATCCTTTTCCTCCCCCTCTGCTTCTTCCCTCTTCAGCACCGACACTCCATCCCTTCTGTCGGGGGAATACTTCGTGGATTAACCCGCGGCCCATATTGATGAGTGCGACTCAACTTACTCGCACGATAAAGGCCTGCATAAAAGCAAGCCCAATATCGCACCGCCACAAGGAGAAAGATCTAGAAGACATATCCTGGAAGACGTGAGGAGGAGTTAGTCTCCAAGTAGGTTCCAGTCGATGTATTCCTTGTGGAGGAAGTTTCCTTTGTAACCTAGCGAGCCTCTGTGTATATAAAGAGGACTCGCAGGACTTAGACGGGGTCAAGCTATCAAGCCCTAAACCCTAGCTCTTACGGCGAGTTTCCAGATCGGATCGCCATCATTGTAACACCACATATATCATATCAATACCAAGCTAGGGTAGGCAGGAAGTAGGTCTTTACCTCACATTGAGGGGCCGAACCTGGGTAAATCTGTGTCCGTACTTGTTCCTGCGATCCCAAGCTCGGAGACGAGTGACTCGCGCAAATCCCACACCTACGAAGTCATCCATGACATCTGACGTGACAAACCCACGACAGTTGACGCCCACCATGGGGCCTGCGGTCAAGAGCGTCACGTTCCGCGCAGGATCGATAAAAGGAGCTGAAGATCTCGCCATTGGCCACATCATCATGGTCGATGGCACGCCTCTCATTGACGATTCAAGCTAGGGACCAGAAGCTGATTACCTGGAGACAGGTCGCATCATCCCGTTTGGATCTATTCATGTTTTCGTCGGCTTCATCGGCGGCGAGTCAGAAGACCGTCACAGCCTGGCGACTCGGAAGAAGGAGTCGCCGTAACTGTGGATGAAGAAGAAGAATCCACCAACAACGAGCCACTAGTGCTCGAAGACGAAGAAGCCCAATCCATTGAGTATGTACTCGAGGAAAGGCTCTGTGGAAACCCTAGGGGTGGCAGCTCGCCCTCCGTAGGAGATCAGTGCATGGAAGGGATCTACAGGACCGTGGAAGCAGAAGAAGGGCTGGGCATGCCACAGGGCAGCTTAGCACCCACGGCACTGGAAGCAGCAGAACAAGTCGCACCAGAAGGATCAGGAGTCGCAGAGCTCGGTTCGAGTCGCGCGGCATCCGCTGCAGCCACCCCCGGAGTCGTGGCCTCAGGAGTCGCGAACAGAGAAGCCCCGTCCGGAATCGTACCTACGGAGGAAGGGCCAAGAACAACCCCCAACATGACGGCCAGGATGCCCCAGAGCAGCCCGCTGTTTACGCCCATATCTGCAGTTAACGCTGCCGCAAGAGCTGCGGAGCTGGAAGCTACCAGGATTGAGCTGTATGATGAAGTCCACAGGATTGTGGATGAAAGGAGCAGGCTCGCACGCGAGGACCAGCGCCTCCAACAAGAACAACAGCGACTCGCTGAAGACACCATCATCCTACAAGGAGGACCAAGCACCTTGCCACACCGACGTCAGTTCAGTCGCATGCAGCCAGGAACAGTAAACCCCATGGAGTTACTCCAATCACCCACCTCTGGGCCTACAGCCGCGGTCCCTGCAGTCGATACACCAACAGCCACAGCGCCACCCCACGCGAACCCTTCGGTCGCGACAAATGCAGCGCGTCCAGTCGCGTGGCCAGAAGCCGCAGCACCATCAGTCGCAGTACCCTCATACACGGCACCACCTGCCGCGGCTGCGCGACCCGCGGCGCCTTTAGTCACGCCTGCATTGCGGACGATGACCTCGCCAGCATTCGCACCTGTAGTTCAATCTTTTGCGGCGCCAAGAACGGCGGAAGCACCAGGGTCAAGAGCTCTGGAGCAAGCTAACAATAGGGCTATCATGCCACCTCCGTCGCCACAACCAACCTTTGTGCAGCAGCCGGCACCGTAGCCTCAAAGGTTCCATACACCGCAAGGACACTATGTTAGCTCAGTGGAGAATCTCTACGCGGCTACCAACATTTTAGCCAGGTTGGCACCGGTAGGAAACGCACCGATGGACAGTGAAGCGCGGCGCGCCATTGAGATGCTGAGCACAGCAGTGGTACAACAGGCAAACATGTCTGAACATGGGGGACGACTGCACGCAACCCCCTATGACAGTAGAGTAACAGCGGAAAGAAGCATCCGAGCCGAGTCGCCGCAGGTTGCGACTTCAAGTTCAGCCCGGCGACAAAGGGAAAACCAACAGGTGGTACAAGTTCAACCGCAGAAGACGTGCAGATGCGTGCAACGGTAAACCCGGCAGGGAGGCCAGCTCCATCCAACTTATCTTCGCGACTTAAAGGTCCTGTCTGCTTCAGCGAGAGGATTAGGTCCGAACCGTTTCCTGCACAGAGCACCCCGAGCCTCCAGGAAAGAACACGATCAGGTCCACCACCACGCTCCCGAGAAACCTAGACGCCGCCGTAGATCAATCGAAGTTAGATATTTGTATCTTTCTTTTGTGTTCTTTCTTAGGAAAAAATCGAGAAGCGAAGCGAGGTTACGGCGGCCGTAGACGAGCATCCCTTGTGACCTAGCCGCTATGTCTGGCGCACAACATACGTCATATCCCCCGGCAAGGCCGGCCGGCCGTCCGATCCTCAATATGCGGTGCACCACAAGTATGGCTGATGATACCGTAGTTTGTGGAGGAAGGATGGGGCGACGATGGAGGATGAGGGACTTTATAGAGAGCAATGGCGGGCAGCTGCGAGGAGCGGGGAACGCGGGGGAGACGACGGATGGGAGCACGATCCGCGTGTAGATAGCCATTGGATCCGTGAGCGAGAGGGTCGATCCGTGTAGCTTGCTGTCGCTGGGTTTTTCGAGAGAAGCTAGGAATCAAGGACGCTGCGCACGGCGGCTTGCACGGGACCCAGCCGTAGGTCTTTATTGATTTTCATTAGCCTAGATTTGCTTTAATTGCCGAGATACGTCGCAGGGTTGACCAACGCGAACAAACTAATGCCTACTTTTTTTTTGCGTAAAAACTAATGCCTACTGCCGGGCGCGTGAGTACTAGCACTACATACTCCTACGTACGTGTGAAACTATTAAGTAGTGTTACTTCATGACATGCATATCGTAGCCCTCCCCTTCCTTATCCTCTCGTGCTACAGGGCAGAGAGGCGATTTTTGAAAGTCCACCGTCGATCCACCTTCGCCGCCGGTGAGGCGTGGGTTCCTCCCCCTCCGTCGGCTGCTCCGGCAGCGGGAGGATGGGGGAAGCCCGTCTCACGGCGTGTACATAGGGTAGCGTTCGTGTGGTGTCCGGCCGGCGGTGCTTCGGAGGCGGCGGCGCTGCTGGTGCGGTTTTTGTCGACGGCGCGGTTCCCCTCCGGCGGCGGCGCTCCTTGGAGCCTCACCGTCTCGCGCGCGTCTTCTTGGAGCCCGGAAATCGGCGGATTTCCCAGGCTCCGCTCTAGGCCAGATCTGGGAGCGGTGGATCTGGCCGCGGACGGATCGAGTTCTGCGTCCTCTCCCGGCGGCGGCATCGACGGCGGCTGCGGCAAGGAGGAATGGTTGGGTCCGGGGGCGCTGCCCCGGTCGTTCATCGTCAACAACTCCGGCGCGGCGCGGCGGAGGGGCACGGCAGCGTCTTCTATAGGGAAAAAGCTATCCCTGACTGCGGCGAGGTGGCGGCTGGTCGCCTTCGACTCCGACGCCGGCGAGGGCGTGATCTTCGATCTCTGGTCCTTTTCCTCTTCGTATTTTGTACTTGTTCTTCTACTATGTACGCTGTATGTGGTTTCGTTTGAATATACGTGGGGAAAAATTGCAAAAAAAGACATGCATATCGTACTTGATAGCTAGCTACGTAGAGATCTATATATAGGACCAAAAATATCAAAGGCCGCGTCTCCAAAAAATGGTTTGCTCTTCGAGAGTTTCTTTATTTTTTATCTTGGGATATAAAGAAAAATCCCCTTAAATTCTCCATATTTCGGCGACTACAAACACGCGGCCAAACGAGACAGCTCATAGGATGCGGTCGAGTAGCCATCATCATGCTCCTAATCTCTTGCAATTGCTGATGTTGATTGAAGTGACGGTGATAATGGATTCGCCAAATGATCAGCGCGAGAAAATTCAAATGCTTTTTCTATGGTTAGTCTTGGGGCAGCGGTTCCACAAAAACTACTCAATGTTCTTCTGCTACGATGAATCGGGCATCAGGTGGTGATAGTGGATTCGTGAACTAATCAACCTTGAGAAGACCAAAATAGGTTTTATAGGGTTATTCTTGGGGCAGCTATTCCGTATGGTTTATAACGGTAAGAGCGTGGATCAAGTCCACGACAAAGTGTTTGATTCCGCGCTGAAGTGGCGAGTCCATCAACGACTATAACAGAGATGCTCTAAGAATTGGGAATCCATCGACTCTATCCTAATGAGTTAAATATTTGAATCTTTCTTTATGTTCCTTTTTCACATGTAACCATGTATGTATAACTTCTAAAATACTCCGGCAGAATCAGTGAGTTGGATATTCATGTTTGTGAAGGTGGTGCCATTTTAAAGTTGTGAATTGGCTTTTCTTCTTTTACCAACTTTTTATACTAATATTAGGACCCAATAAAAAAATTAGGGTTCCCGATGTTTTTATTGTGACTTCATGTGCCCCATGTTCTACGGCTCCCAATACGAAAATAACCTAGGCTATCTGGTCTTCGGGTTAAGGATTAGATCTAGGGGTATGTGGTCTACGTCTAGAGATTATGGAATAGATGTAGGGGTCTTGGGTCTAGATATAGGTTTTAAAGTTAGGATGCTCAACTTCAAAGTTGTATTTACAGATCAGTAGTGCCTAGGTCTTGGCGTAGGTGCAATATAGTTATGATTTTTTTTTTTGATTTCCGCTACGCTCCCCAACACATCTTTTTTCATTCTTGAGATCCTAATATTGGTATATATATATGTGTGGTGTAAAGAGGAAAATTCAACACACAACTCACTGATACTTGCTTCACAAATATTACTATCCTAGAGGAAGATTCTAGTCATATAGTGCAAAAACTCACACTTCGAGTCCACCGAGCCAACTCTTTAAAAAAATTGGTCTATTTTTCGGTTTGCAATGTTTGTATGACCTATTCTAAAATAAAGCAAGAGGACAATGATGTTGAATCACCACTTTTGATGGAAAGCTAGGGGTAGACGTTGCGGCTCTACCAAATAGGGTTTCACCTTAAATCACGCGAGCAAGATTTGAGACCATTCTCCTCTTGCATGGGGTCCTAATATGGGTATATAAGTGTGGCGTAGATAGGAAAAGCCAATAAATGACTCTGAAGTGGTGCTTTCTTCATAAAATACTATCCCACAAATAGATTCCGATCTTAAGAGTGCAAAACTCCCACCTCGAGGCCACTGAACCAAAAAAAAAAGAACTTGGTTAACTTTGGGTTGATGATGTTGCTATGACCCATTCTTACACAAAAAGTAGTAAAGTCGCATGTAATCACCATATTCGATGAAAATATATGGGGTAGACGTCACGGGGCCCACATAATAGGGTATCGCTATCAATTGTGCCAAACTCATAATTTTATGCGCGTATTCTTGCCGGATGACAATTGCATCCATTCTCATGTTTCGGTGAAGACCACAATTCCATTTTACATGCCTAGAGCGACCACCGTCGATGTCCCCTTGCCTGGTGTCATGATGGCCAACCAATCCTATTGCGGTCACGACTAGCTAGCTCGTCCAAGCCCCGCCTCATGAAGTCTCAGTGGTCTAGGGCCGCGCGACTCTAGATTATGATATTAGTTGTGTAGTCCGACAAGGACAAATTCAAGGATTTGGCGGGCACATGATTTGTGTTTTCCCCAAGACTCGTCGGTCGATTGTGGTTTACCTTCTTTATCCATCTTTGTGTTGTGCGATGCTTTAAACCGAGAGAAGCCAAATAATTAGAGAGATGGTCATTTCCATTTGCTAGAGATTCGGATTTTGTTGGGCTAGCACTCAGCTATTGAGCTTCCGATCGATCAAGAGCCACATGCCTTGTTTACTGGCGTGCTCGTAGTATATATATAGAGTTGCACGTCTTCATGATGGCCTGGCCTGGCCTCCCTCCTCGGTCCTCAGTGCCTAGCTAGTTGGGGTGTCGATTTTGGTGGTGGTTGATCGCGAGAAAAAACAAGTGTCGGGGTGTGGAGGAACTGATCAGCCGGAGCTCCACGCGCCATCGCCGTGTGGCATCGAGCTACACTTTTCCATATAGCATCTAAAAGTGCCATAAAAACTATGGTGGTACTTGTTGTTCTTGGAGCTTACGAAATTGTGGAATCTTGCATTCATGGATGTATACAATAAATCGACAGATTTTTATTTTGCGTGGATTGAGAAATTAATCCCTTTTTCGTTTTTTGGTAGCTGAGCTAGTCGATAGAAACGGTTCCTTAAGCTACATGATCGACACAGCGCGCGCGCGCAGACTAGATCGATCAGCCCGGCCGGGCCGGGCGCCGGATAATGCATGCATGCAATTAGCCTCGTCTAAGTCGAACCCACCTGTTAATCCGGAGCTAGGTTTACGCGTACGTGCATGGAGTCCGTACGATTTCCATACATCTATACATTGCACTCACACTTCACGTATGTCTTCGATTTCCGTCTTGGGCCTAGCTAGCTACATACAGTCTGTACATGATGGATTATCGAAGGTTAAGTGTTAGGCCAGCCGGCGGGTACGTACGAGCGAGCTGGTGACGTGACGTGACGTGCATTTTGGTCACCACGTACTCACGACCGACATGACTACTGGAATCGCCGCCATGTTCAGGAGACTTGTAGAGGTCGGCGGCTTACGGCGGTCGTCACCCTCCTGGCGCCGCTGTTGTCACGCACTCGCCGGAGTTGGAAGACGCTTCCGCTGTCTTCGCCGTACCCCAGGCAAAGGATGCGGTCCGTGGTCGTGCCCCTGCCAAAGCTATACTTGGGGGTCATATAAGGGGGGACAGCGAGAGGGGGAGATAGAGAGAGGAAGGGAATGTGTACAAGGAAGCGGGAAGAAGCAGAGGAGAGAAGGGATGGAGTGTCGGTGCTGAAGAGGGAAGAAGAAGAGTGGAGGAAAAGGATGCAGTGTGAGCGAGGAAGAAGGACGACGTATCAAAGTTGAGAGAGAGAAAGAGAGAAGCTTGCGGCCCAGGCAGGAATCCCAGGTGAAAATCTGAGTACCTTAACCAAATAGCAAGCTCCTGCAGTCCTGCGGTCCTGTCTGGCTGCATGCAGCGGTGCCGTAGCGCTGAGAGGGGCAAACATGCATCTGCCGATGCCGAACGTGAGCAGCAGAAATTACAGCCGAGGTACATCAGTGCAAAGATGAGCACACATCAGCCATTCTGATGCAAATGAGTCCCAAACGTTTATGCAGATCAGCGCACTCCACTAGAATTATGCCCCATAATTTTCAATCAGTTCGGTACTTGGGAAGATGCCCAAATGAATTGTGCAAGTAGCTGCAAGCGCATTGTACTCCCAAGCAGGCACACTCTGAATAACTGTATGACCAGAGAAATTTCCAAGGTAGATTAAATCACCCAATTTTCTAAGTTGTAATGGATTCAATAGGTACCACTCTGTTAAAATTTGACAGCATTTGGGCAGGGGAAGGGTCTCAAATAAATTGTGCAACCTGCTGTCAATGATACTATACTGACAGACAAGCATACACGACATGAGCAGCAATATTCTGAAGGATATTGAATCTCCGAATTTGTCTGCAGGGAAGCGGGCTTAAAATTACAAGTGTTGTAGAAGTTTCAGTGCATTTGAAATATGGAAAGGCCCCGCTGTAGGCACCCAGACAGGACCGCAGGACTGCAGGAGCTTGCTATTTGGTTAAGGTACTCAGATTGTCGCCTGGGATTCCTGCCTAGGCCGCAAGCTTCTCTCTTTCTCTCTCTCTCCCCCCATATATTCACCCCCAAGTATAGCTTTGGCAGGGGCACGACCACGGACCGCATCCTTTGCCTTGGGTACGGTGAAGACAGCGGAAGCGTCTTCCAACTCCGGCGAGTGCGTGACAACAGCAGCGCCAGGAGGGTGACGACCGCCGTAAGCCACCGGCCTCTACAAGTCTCCAGAACATGGCGTTTGCATTGCCATTGGGCACAGGATTTGCTGCAAGGACCTGGTGGACCGCCCTAGGAAGGGCCTTTACAGGTTTCTCTTTGTCACCCGGAGGAGAAACAGGTGAGGAAAAAGACATCATTTTTTCAATGTCCAATTCCTGGGCAGTGTGGTCGTATTCGCATCTCTCTCCTCTAATCCCCCACTAAAATTAATGAACGTCAGGTATAACAGATCTCCAAAGGCAACTGGATGAGTGTATGGTGACAAAGGGTGAACTCCAAAGGCAACTGGATGAGTGTAGGAAGGAAAACCGTGAACTAGAATCCGAACTCGAAGTAAGGGTAAAAATCAGTGTGGGACTCGAATTAAAGCTTAAACTCCAATTGAAAGTTGAAATAAAGATTAGGCTGGAATTGGAGGAGTGTAGGGTGACAAATGATGAACTCAAAAAGCAATTAGAGGAGTGTAGGAAGGCAAAGGTTATACTCGCAAGGCAATTGGAGGAGTGTGAGGGGAGAGGGGCCGGGGGGTGAACTATGAAGAACTTTATGCCAAGCATTCTTCCCTGAATGATGAGAAGAATTCAATCCATGGAGCTTTATACTGAGAAGGTTTTAGCATGCAATGTTAATGTCAAAAATTGTGGCACTTGATGCCAAAATTATGGTGAGATTGAGAAAATGAAGGTGAAAATTGGAAGAAAATAAAGGGGACCATCCCACAATAGCCAAGACAAAAAGGAAGACAAAGGGTGGCATTTGTTCTACTTTGTCATCCGCGAAGGCATACTTATCATCGTGCATCTCTAGATGATTAGTGATGCCGACCTATTGTGTTACTATGTAATCATGATCAGTTGGTACTATGCAGTAAAATGGAACTTGTAATTCCATTATTATATGACGGGTCCATAGAACTGGGGTCCCCAATGGGCCCGCTTTTTCGCAACATTCGGCCCAGCAGACGGCGCAGCAACGACGCGCACCTGGGCCGGCGCAATTACGTGACGCCAGGCCGAGAACACGATCCGGCCACCGACCGGCGCCTTTCACCAGGACGCCTAGTCGGCGCCCCGACCAGAGGGCCTGGTCGGGGCCGGGACCATAGTCCGACTCAGACCGAGTTCCCCCGACCGTGGGTATGCCGGACCAACGCGCACCGCTCCTTCCCGACAGACACGGCCGGGACCGACCGGAGACGCCCGCTCGGTTTGGGTCCGGGGAGTAGGTGAAACAGATAAGGGAAAACGCTCAGGTCAACCGCCGTACAGAGGACCGTACCTCACCATGCCCTGCGCCCGCGCCGCACAGTGTCGTCGTGCCATGTCAGGCGCACACTGTGCTACCTGCCCATCACAACAGAGCATGAACAGGGATGGAGGGCGATGGCCATCCCGTACCCGACGACATGGGCAACGACAAGACAAGGCAGCGCCCGTACACCTTCACTCTCTCCCCCTCTCTGACTTGTAAGGCCGAGCTTAAACTATAAAAGGGGATACGCTCTCTCTTTCTCGACACACGCAAGATGTATGAGAAACCCCCGTCACTCTCCTCCACTCGGACCAGAGCATGACCGGGTCTCGAACACCCCCCTTCTCACTCACCCGTTTGTACCCCCACTGCAAACTTGAGCACCTGGGCTCAGGAATACAGTCGACCGACCGACCTCAAACTGGATGTAGGGCCCGTTGCCCGAACCAGTATAAATCCTGTGTCACGGGGGCTCTAGAGGGCCATGACGCCGCCCCCTCTCACGTCCGAGTTCATGGGGATGGCGGGCTATGCCCCCACCTCCTTCCACTACCTCTGCGATGAAGAGGTCGAAAGCGACGGCTCCAGCAGCGGCGACATTATGGCACCTAGCCATCCTCCGTCCCGGGAGTGCGCCATGGCGGACGCCCCGGGACAGCCACCGGAGGTGGTGGAGTCCTAGCAGACTCACACCCCCCGGACATAGATAAGCATATAGATATATAGGACTGTTGGCTGTCCAGCACATATATGTTATGTTAAGGAATAATATGAACATAGATAATCGATCCTTTTTTTTGTGATAGACAGATGTGCACACATATATGGAGCTGTACATGCCTCGATCACGCCTGCATGAGTGAAGCCAGGGGCGAACCAGAGTCGGACATCATCCACAAAAGATGAGCTACCAATACAATGCTATAAAATAGGACGTGGGGGACAAATCCAGAATTGATTAGCCCGTGCTAGAAACGAGTAGCTGAAATAATAATTGCCTTGACGAGAAAAATAAGTAGAAACTAATTACGAAACATATATTTTTTTTTCTCTGGGTGCTGCCTATATGGCTATATATCTCGCCTATCAATCAAGCCTAGCAAAATGCAAAAGCGGGGAAAAAGCCGAGATAGAGGCGATAGATAGAGCGCGGTCGGTCCGTGTGACGAGAGCAGGGTGTGAAGCGCCAGCCATTGCATCAGCAGGAGTAGTCAGGGATGGGTGTAGAACGACCGGGGACTTGCCGCGGTAGCGTACGCGGTGAAGACGAGTAACGAATTAGTTTGACAGAAAAATGAGCCATGTTCGTCAATCCAAATTTGTCGCATATATAAAATTCGGAGTTTGGGAAGGAAATTGAGGCGAGCGTGATGATGCCCTCGTTTTTTTTTTGTCTAGAGGTAAACTAATTATTAAGCATTACGAATTCTTGATGTATATACTATGTCTTCACTAATTCTTTAGCGTGGTCAACTCATATTTACCCAATAATTGTCAGTGTTGTCGACTTGTGTGGTGCAGGTCCAAATTAATCGACTTGGCGTTGCCGAGTTCTTCATGTACGTACGGTGGAAAGCTAAGCTAGCTCAGTGGTTGAGAGTGGCGAGCTAGCTAACCTCGATCGATCGAGTAGGAAATACACGGTCCGGCCACGACTCCACGTACTAGCTAGTACTAGCAAAGCAAAGCTAGCTAGCTGTATGTAGTTGTACGAACGTACACGATGCAAGGAAGTGGCGCGCGGCCGGGCCGGGGAGGCGGTGGATGTGGACTTGGTCTCTCTCTCTCTATACCGTGTGTGGTTAGAAGCTAGCAAGTTCTAATCTCAAAAAAAAAAAAGCTAGCAAGTTGTGCTGCTAATGCATGCAACTCAGCATTACTTGGAGACGGTTTTATGAAGCAAGGAGCATCTCTAAGAAAGAAAGCATGTAATTTGTAACTTTGGCAAAGCTAGATTCTTTAATTTGTTGGTGGCACAAGGAATGCTTTTGTGTAGAGCGTCCATCAGCTCAACTTTGCCCGATGCCTTGCCTCTTTGGATAATAAAGATCGCCTCCTTCGCCATACACAATTAAGATGCTTTTACACATTTCGTGTTCAGCTCCTCAGGTAAAGGAAGAGAGAAATGCTTTGGTGGAGACTAGCCTTCATTATTGAGCGAATAATGTTCTTTACATCATGCCCACAAACTAAAGCTGAGGATTGATTCCTGGTATTCAGGGGTACGGTGTGTGCCTAGCATCCATCACCGCCGTTTTCCTTTTCATCATCTCTGTAGTTGTTGATCTACGAATAATACGTATAGCACGTTCGCATTGATCTTCAGGGGAGAACCTACCGGCTGTACCTCCAGCTTCTTTCGTCCCTCAGGCACCAGCACGGTTCGCATTGATGTCCCCACACCCTCCACCGGTGTGACATTGGGCACAACGATTGCTCCAGCGTTCTCTCGTATTTTTCTTAATGTGAAGTTTCTACAATATTTTGATATTGAGTTGTTTATGTTTTTTCTTTGTACAGATCGGGTTTTCCAATTTGGTGTTGCTGTCCAACTAGAGAACTGCTCATGTCTACTGCCATTCTAGTGTTGCTGTCCAACTGGAGATGGGGTCGTCATTTGAGTCCTGCCATTTGGGCTACTTGTTTTACTTTGTTATGAATTTCTCATGTCATGAGAGGCTACCAGTTTGAGTCCTGCCATTTTGGCTACCTATTTTACTTTGTTATCAGTTTGGTACCTGTAAGTCTTAAAGGTTGTTGGTGTCAACCAGATACCATATAAACTGCATGATGGATTGAATTGCCTGGGCAAGGGGCCATCTACTTTTGTTAATTTTGGCTGTACGTTTTGTTTATTTTAGCTGCATTGTGTACCTCATGGCGGGATGTAGTGATGCATGCCACACTTGATCGAGCCTTGTCCATTTAAATGACATGCAAAGAGCTATTCAATTTTCTTTTCTAGGAAATTGCTTTACACACTATACCTAGGGTCTATGCATATATTAAGTACTCTCTCTCCTCTAGAAACTACCTATAGAAACTACGGATTGGGACTGTCGTTTGTAATAGTAGGGACGGTGAAATGTTTGGTTTGTTAATGTGTGATGGAATGAGATCGTTGGAGTTTTTATGGTGGCTTTTAGGTCTCCTGTTCTTGTTTCCACTGCTCCATTTGGTGGGTGATTGGTTGGACACTAGTCAAGCGACTGGACTTCTCGCTTTTTCTCTTCATTTGGTACGTTGTCGCGGTTGATTTGGTTGGTGATGGTAGTTTTTATAGGTATTAGTAGTTAAAGTTAAAAAATGACTTAGGATAAATCTTGATGGACTTATATTTTGTGATAAGAGGAAGTATTTGCATTATGTGTGCAGTTAGTCTTACATCTGTGTGCGCCGTGTAGGAATTTTCTAGCTCCACGACTTATGCAGCTTCCTAATGTCACCATCCTCCTTATATCATTGTAGTTCTCTAGATCCTCAATTTTGACCTCAACTTCACGGCTTCAGTCTAGTTGCCAGAGTATCCATAGATAAAGTGATACAAATCTAAGCAACATTTTAAAATCACAACCTAGTCTTATTTCTTGGATTAGAGGCTACAATATCCTTTGGCTGGTTCTCTCTCTTAATATGAGTGAATAGATTTCGCAAATGCTGTCTTACAAATATCCAGATAATCATGCATGCATTCCTTTAATAAATGATTCTTTAATGCTTTGCACTCAGTGCAAGTACAACCGATCATACTATTATCGTTAAGTCCATGCAATGCTATCCAAAGATAACACAAAGACCATTACATTGATTTGTCTCATCCAATGGGACTCTATTTTTTTTCCTCTCTCCTCTTATTTATTTTGCGTGCGAGAGGGCTATAAGCCCCTTATTGCACTCACCCTCACCCTTGTTATTAAGTCCTCTTTCTATGAGAAAGTCAGCTCAAGAGATTTAATAAGTCCGTCGTGTGTGATTTATTGAAAATGAGCACCAATCTTGGACATGTATATTTGGAAACTTGCTAGCTAGGTCATGTAACTTAGAGATGATGTAATAAGGGAGCATACCTTTATCGAGTAATAATCCTTAAAGTGGCATTTCTACCAAAGTGTTGTGTTTGTGGTTGGGGAGGAGGGGTGTGTGGCATGGTATTCACAAGATGAATCCAAACAATAATACATCACATGTAACAAAGGAAATAGGCGTTCCAGTTTACTGGATACTACCAACTAATCATAATTACATATAGTAACACAATAGGTCAGCATCACTGATCATTTGGAGATGCACGATGATAAGCATCACTGATCATTTGGAGATGCACGATGATAAGTATGCCTTCATGGATGACAAAGTAGCACAAATGCCATCCTTTTTCTTCCTTTCCGTCTTAGCCATTGTGAGATGTAGCAGCTCAATGTCCTTGTTGAGGATATTGATCTCCACCCTTTTTCTTCTTACACGCCTCCAATTTCAATTGGAGTTTAACCTTTTCCTCCATACACTCCTCCAATTCCCTTTGGAGTTTATCCTTTGTCACAGTACACTCCTCCAATTCCCGCCTAATCTTTATTTCGATTTCCAATTGGAGTTTAATCTTTAATTCGAGTTCCAAAATGAGTTTAGCCTTTAATTCGAGTTCAACTTCGAGTTTAGGCTTTGCCTTCCTACACTCATCCAGTTGCCTTTGGAGTTCACCCTTTGTCGCCATACACTCTTCCAACTGGGTGCCTAAAGTTCATTTTAGAGGAGGCATTAGAGTAGAGAGATGGGAGTACGACCACACTGCGAAGAAATTGGACATTGAAAAAAAATGATGTCTTTTTCCTCACCTAGATGACGTGTTTTCCTTGCGTGTTTGTTCCTCTTTTTCCACTTTTTCCTTGCGTGCTTGTTCCTCTTTTTCCTTGCGTGTTTGTTCCTCTCTTTCCTTGTGTTTTTGATCCAGATACATCCACAACAGACCCACGCCCACGCCTCCAGCAACAGTAGACCCACTGGATTCGCCATAGCCAATCCTGACCATGGCGCCACGACAACTGGAATTGCCGCCATGTTCTGGAGACTTGTAGAGGTCGGCGGCTTACGGCGGTCGTCACCCTCCTGGCGCTGCTGTTGTCACGCACTCGTCGGAGTTGGAAGACGCTTCCGCTGTCTTCGCCGTACCCCAGGCAAAGGATGCGGTCCGTGGTCGTGCCCCTGCCAAAGCTATACTTGGGGGTCAATATAAGGGGGGAGAGCGAGAGGGGGACATAGAGAGAGGAAGGGAATGTGTACAAGGAAGCGGGAAGAAGCAGAGGAGAGAAGGGATGGAGTGTCGGTGCTGAAGAGGGAAGAAGAGAGTGGAGGAAAAGGATGCAGTGTGAGCGAGGAAGAAGGACGACGTATCAGAGTTGAGAGAGAAAAGAGAGAAGCTTGCGGCCCAGGCAGGAATCCAGGTGACAATCTGAGTACCTTAACCAAATAGCAAGCTCCTGAGTCCTGCGGTCCTTCGGCTGCGTGCACGGTGCCGTAGCGCTGAGAGGGGCAAACATGCATCTGCCGATGCCGAACGTGAGCAGCAAAATTACAGCCGAGGTACATCAGTGCAAAGATGAGCACACATCAGCCATTCTGATGCAAATGAGTCCCAAACGTTTATGCAGATCAGCGCACTCCACTAGAATTATGCCCCATAATTTTCAATCAGTTCGGTACTTGGGAAGATGCCCAAATGAATTGTGCAAGTAGCTGCAAGCGCATTGTACTCCCAAGCAGGCACACTCTGAATAACTGTATGACTAGAGAAATTTCCAAGGTAGATTAAATCACCCAATTTTCTAAGTTGTAATGGATTCAATAGGTATCACTCTTTTAAAATTTGACAGCATTTGGCCCACGGGAAGGGACTCAAATAAATTGTGCAATCTGCTGTCAATGATACTATACTGACAGACAAGCATACACGACATGAGCAGCAATATTCTGATGGATATTAAATCTCCGAATTTGTCTGCAGGGAAGCGGGCTTAAAATTACAAGTGTTGTAGAAGTTTCAGTGCATTTAAATATGGAAAGGCCCTGCTACACGTAGCCAGACAGGACCGCAGGACTGCAGGAGCTTGCTATTTGGTTAAGGTACTCAGATTGTCGCCTGGGATTCCTGCCTGGGCCGCAAGCTTCTCTCTTTCTCTCTCTCAACTCTGATACGTCGTCCTTCTTCCTCGCTCACACTGCATCCTTTCCCTCCCCTCTGCTTCTTCCCTCTTCACACCGACACTCCATCCCTTCTCTCCTCCTCTTCTTCCCGCTTCCTCGTACACATTCCCTTCCTCTCTCTGTCTCTCTCTCTCTCAACTCTGATCCGTCGTCCTTCTTCCTCGCTCACACTGCATCCTTTTCCTCCCCCTCTGCTTCTTCCCTCTTCAGCACCGACACTCCATCCCTTATCTCCTCTGCTTCTTCCCTTCCTCGTACACATTCCCTTCCTCTCTCTCTCTCTCTCTCTCTCTCTCTCTCTCTCTCTTCCTCCACCCCCTCCCCCTCCCTTTCCCCCCTTATATTGACCCCCAAGTATAGCTTTGGCAGGGGCACGACCACGGACCGCATCCTTTGCCTGGGGTACGGCGAAGACAGCGGAAGCTTCTTCCAACTCCGGTGAGTGCGTGACAACAGCAGCGCCAGGAGGGTGACGACCGCCGTAAGCCGCCGGCCTCTACAAGTCTCCAGAACATGGCGTTTGCATTGCCATTGGGCACAGGATTTGCTGCAGGACCTGGTGGACCGCCCTAGTAAGGGCCTTTACAGGTTTCTCTTTGTCACCCGGAGGAGAAGCAGGTGAGGAAAAAGACATCATTTTTTCAATGTCCAATTCCTGGGCAGTGTGATCGTATTCGCATCTCTCCCCTCTAATCCCCCACTAAAATTAATGAACGTCAGGTACAACAGATCTCCAAAGGCAACTAGATGAGTGTATGGCGACAAAGGGTGAACTCCAAAGGCAACTGGATGAGTGTAGGAAGGAAAACCGTGAACTCGAATCCGAACTCGAAGTAAGGGTAAAAATCAGTGTGGAACTCGAATTAAAGCTTAAACTCCAATTGGAAGTTGAAATAAAGATTAGGCTGGAATTGGAGGAGTGTAGGGTGACAAATGATGAACTCCAAAAGCAATTAGAGGAGTGTAGGAAGGAAAAGGTTATACTCGCAAGGCAATTGGAGGAGTGTGAGGGGAGAGGGGCCGGGGGGTGAACTATGAAGAACTTTATGCCAAGCATTCTTCCCTGAATGATGAGAAGAATTCAATCCAAGGAGCTTTATATGAGAAGGTTTTAGCATGCAATGTTGATGTCAAAAATTGTGGCACTTGATGCCAAAATTATGGTGAGATTGAGAAAATGAAGGAGAAAATTGGAAGAAATAAAGGGGACCTCCCACAATAGCCAAGACAAAAAGGAAGACAAAGGGTGGCATTTGTTCTACTTTGTCATCCATGAAGGCATACTTATCATCGTGCATCTCTAGATGATTAGTGATGCCGACCTATTGTGTTACTATGTAATCATGATCAGTTGGTACTATGCAGTAAAATGTAACTTGTATTTCCATTATTATATGACGGGTCCATAGACCCGGGGTCCCCAATGGGCCCGCTTTTCCGCAACATTCGGCCCAGCAGACGGCGCAGCAACGAAGCGCACCTGGGCCGGCGCAAATACGTGACGCCAGGCCGAGAATACGATCCGGCCACCGACCGGCGCCTTTGACCAGGAGGCCTAGTCGGCGCCCCGACCAGAGGGCCTGGTCGGGGCCGGGACCAAAGTCTGACTCAGACCGAGTTCCCCCGACCGTGGGTATGCCGGACCAACGCGCACCGCTCCTTCCCGACAGACACGGCCGGGACCGACCGGAGACGCCCGCTCGGTTTGGGCCCAGGGAGTAGGTGAAACAGATAAGGGAAAACGCTCAGGTCAACCGCCATACAGAGGACCGTACCTCACCATGCCCTGCGCCCGCGCCGCACAGTGTCGTCGTGCCATGTCAGGTGGACACTATGCTACCTGCCCATCACAACAGAGCATGAACAGGGATGGAGGGCGATGGCCATCCCGTACCCGACGACATGGGCAACGACAAGACTAGGCAGCGCCCGTACACCTTCTCTCTCTCTCCCTCTCTGACTTGTAAGGCCAACCTTAAACTATAAAAGGGGATACGCTCTCTCTTTCTCGAGACACGCAAGACGTACGAGAAACCCCCGTCACTCTCCTCCACTCGGACCAGAGCACGACCGGGTCTCGAGCACCCCCCTTCTCACTCACCCGTTTGTACCCCCACTGCAAACTTGAGCACCTGGGCTCAGGAATACAGTCGACCGACTGACCTCAAACTGGATGTAGGGCCCGTTGCTCGAACCAGTATAAATCCTGTGTCACGGGGGCTCTAGAGGGCCATGACGCCGCCCCCTCTCACGTCCGAGTTCGTGGGGATGGCGGGCTATGCCCCCACCTCCTTCCACGACCTCTGCGATGAAGAGGTCGAAAGCGACGGCTCTAGCAGCGGCGACATTATGGCACCTAGCCATCCTCTGTCCCGGGAGTGCGCCATGGCGGACGCCCCGGGACAGCCACCGGAGGTGGTGGAGTCCTAGCAGACTCACACCCCCCGGACATAGATAAGCATATAGATATATAGGACTGTTGGCTGTCCAGCACATATATGTTATGTTAAGGAATAATATGAACATAGATAATCGATCCTTTTTTTTGTGATAGACAGATGTGCACACATATATGGAGCTGTACATGCCTCGATCACGCCTGCATGAGTGAAGCCAGGGGCGAACCAGAGTCGGACATCATCCACAAAAGATGAGCTACCAATACAATGCTATAAAATAGGACGTGGGGGACAAATCCAGAATTGATTAGCCCGTGCTAGAAACGAGTAGCTGAAATAATAATTGCCTTGACGAGAAAAATAAGTAGAAACTAATTACGAAACATATATTTTTTTTTCTCTGGGTGCTGCCTATATGGCTATATATCTCGCCTATCAATCAAGCCTAGCAAAATGCAAAAGCGGGGAAAAAGCCGAGATAGAGGCGATAGATAGAGCGCGGTCGGTCCGTGTGACGAGAGCAGGGTGTGAAGCGCCAGCCATTGCATCAGCAGGAGTAGTCAGGGATGGGTGTAGAACGACCGGGGACTTGCCGCGGTAGCGTACGCGGTGAAGACGAGTAACGAATTAGTTTGACAGAAAAATGAGCCATGTTCGTCAATCCAAATTTGTCGCATATATAAAATTCGGAGTTTGGGAAGGAAATTGAGGCGAGCGTGATGATGCCCTCGTTTTTTTTTTGTCTAGAGGTAAACTAATTATTAAGCATTACGAATTCTTGATGTATATACTATGTCTTCACTAATTCTTTAGCGTGGTCAACTCATATTTACCCAATAATTGTCAGTGTTGTCGACTTGTGTGGTGCAGGTCCAAATTAATCGACTTGGCGTTGCCGAGTTCTTCATGTACGTACGGTGGAAAGCTAAGCTAGCTCAGTGGTTGAGAGTGGCGAGCTAGCTAACCTCGATCGATCGAGTAGGAAATACACGGTCCGGCCACGACTCCACGTACTAGCTAGTACTAGCAAAGCAAAGCTAGCTAGCTGTATGTAGTTGTACGAACGTACACGATGCAAGGAAGTGGCGCGCGGCCGGGCCGGGGAGGCGGTGGATGTGGACTTGGTCTCTCTCTCTCTATACCGTGTGTGGTTAGAAGCTAGCAAGTTCTAATCTCAAAAAAAAAAAAGCTAGCAAGTTGTGCTGCTAATGCATGCAACTCAGCATTACTTGGAGACGGTTTTATGAAGCAAGGAGCATCTCTAAGAAAGAAAGCATGTAATTTGTAACTTTGGCAAAGCTAGATTCTTTAATTTGTTGGTGGCACAAGGAATGCTTTTGTGTAGAGCGTCCATCAGCTCAACTTTGCCCGATGCCTTGCCTCTTTGGATAATAAAGATCGCCTCCTTCGCCATACACAATTAAGATGCTTTTACACATTTCGTGTTCAGCTCCTCAGGTAAAGGAAGAGAGAAATGCTTTGGTGGAGACTAGCCTTCATTATTGAGCGAATAATGTTCTTTACATCATGCCCACAAACTAAAGCTGAGGATTGATTCCTGGTATTCAGGGGTACGGTGTGTGCCTAGCATCCATCACCGCCGTTTTCCTTTTCATCATCTCTGTAGTTGTTGATCTACGAATAATACGTATAGCACGTTCGCATTGATCTTCAGGGGAGAACCTACCGGCTGTACCTCCAGCTTCTTTCGTCCCTCAGGCACCAGCACGGTTCGCATTGATGTCCCCACACCCTCCACCGGTGTGACATTGGGCACAACGATTGCTCTAGCGTTCTCTCGTATTTTTCTTAATGTGAAGTTTCTACAATATTTTGATATTGAGTTGTTTATGTTTTTTCTTTGTACAGATCGGGTTTTCCAATTTGGTGTTGCTGTCCAACTAGAGAACTGCTCATGTCTACTGCCATTCTAGTGTTGCTGTCCAACTGGAGATGGGGTCGTCATTTGAGTCCTGCCATTTGGGCTACTTGTTTTACTTTGTTATGAATTTCTCATGTCATGAGAGGCTACCAGTTTGAGTCCTGCCATTTTGGCTACCTATTTTACTTTGTTATCCAGTTTGGTACCTGTAAGTCTTAAAGGTTGTTGGTGTCAACCAGATACCATATAAACTGCATGATGGATTGAATTGCCTGGGCAAGGGGCCATCTACTTTTGTTAATTTTGGCTGTACGTTTTGTTTATTTTAGCTGCATTGTGTACCTCATGGCGGGATGTAGTGATGCATGCCACACTTGATCGAGCCTTGTCCATTTAAATGACATGCAAAGAGCTATTCAATTTTCTTTTCTAGGAAATTGCTTTACACACTATACCTAGGGTCTATGCATATATTAAGTACTCTCTCTCCTCTAGAAACTACCTATAGAAACTACGGATTGGGACTGTCGTTTGTAATAGTAGGGACGGTGAAATGTTTGGTTTGTTAATGTGTGATGGAATGAGATCGTTGGAGTTTTTATGGTGGCTTTTAGGTCTCCTGTTCTTGTTTCCACTGCTCCATTTGGTGGGTGATTGGTTGGACACTAGTCAAGCGACTGGACTTCTCGCTTTTTCTCTTCATTTGGTACGTTGTCGCGGTTGATTTGGTTGGTGATGGTAGTTTTTATAGGTATTAGTAGTTAAAGTTAAAAAATGACTTAGGATAAATCTTGATGGACTTATATTTTGTGATAAGAGGAAGTATTTGCATTATGTGTGCAGTTAGTCTTACATCTGTGTGCGCCGTGTAGGAATTTTCTAGCTCCACGACTTATGCAGCTTCCTAATGTCACCATCCTCCTTATATCATTGTAGTTCTCTAGATCCTCAATTTTGACCTCAACTTCACGGCTTCAGTCTAGTTGCCAGAGTATCCATAGATAAAGTGATACAAATCTAAGCAACATTTTAAAATCACAACCTAGTCTTATTTCTTGGATTAGAGGCTACAATATCCTTTGGCTGGTTCTCTCTCTTAATATGAGTGAATAGATTTCGCAAATGCTGTCTTACAAATATCCAGATAATCATGCATGCATTCCTTTAATAAATGATTCTTTAATGCTTTGCACTCAGTGCAAGTACAACCGATCATACTATTATCGTTAAGTCCATGCAATGCTATCCAAAGATAACACAAAGACCATTACATTGATTTGTCTCATCCAATGGGACTCTATTTTTTTTCCTCTCTCCTCTTATTTATTTTGCGTGCGAGAGGGCTATAAGCCCCTTATTGCACTCACCCTCACCCTTGTTATTAAGTCCTCTTTCTATGAGAAAGTCAGCTCAAGAGATTTAATAAGTCCGTCGTGTGTGATTTATTGAAAATGAGCACCAATCTTGGACATGTATATTTGGAAACTTGCTAGCTAGGTCATGTAACTTAGAGATGATGTAATAAGGGAGCATACCTTTATCGAGTAATAATCCTTAAAGTGGCATTTCTACCAAAGTGTTGTGTTTGTGGTTGGGGAGGAGGGGTGTGTGGCATGGTATTCACAAGATGAATCCAAACAATAATACATCACATGTAACAAAGGAAATAGGCGTTCCAGTTTACTGGATACTACCAACTAATCATAATTACATATAGTAACACAATAGGTCAGCATCACTGATCATTTGGAGATGCACGATGATAAGCATCACTGATCATTTGGAGATGCACGATGATAAGTATGCCTTCATGGATGACAAAGTAGCACAAATGCCATCCTTTTTCTTCCTTTCCGTCTTAGCCATTGTGAGATGTAGCAGCTCAATGTCCTTGTTGAGGATATTGATCTCCACCCTTTTTCTTCTTACACGCCTCCAATTTCAATTGGAGTTTAACCTTTTCCTCCATACACTCCTCCAATTCCCTTTGGAGTTTATCCTTTGTCACAGTACACTCCTCCAATTCCCGCCTAATCTTTATTTCGATTTCCAATTGGAGTTTAATCTTTAATTCGAGTTCCAAAATGAGTTTAGCCTTTAATTCGAGTTCAACTTCGAGTTTAGGCTTTGCCTTCCTACACTCATCCAGTTGCCTTTGGAGTTCACCCTTTGTCGCCATACACTCTTCCAACTGGGTGCCTAAAGTTCATTTTAGAGGAGGCATTAGAGTAGAGAGATGGGAGTACGACCACACTGCGAAGAAATTGGACATTGAAAAAAAATGATGTCTTTTTCCTCACCTAGATGACGTAGTTCTTCCTTGCGTGTTTGTTCCTCTTTTTCCACTTTTTCCTTGCGTGTTTGTTCCTCTTTTTCCTTGCGTGTTTGTTCCTCTCTTTCCTTGTGTTTTTGATCCAGATACATCCACAACAGACCCACGCCCACGCCTCCAGCAACTAGTAGACCCACTGGATTCGCCATAGCCAATCCTGACCATGGCGCCACGACAACTGGAATCGCCGCCATGTTCTGGAGACTTGTAGAGGTCGGCGGCTTACGGCGGTCGTCACCCTCCTGGCGCTGCTGTTGTCACGCACTCGTCGGAGTTGGAAGACGCTTCCGCTGTCTTCGCCGTACCCCAGGCAAAGGATGCGGTCCGTGGTCGTGCCCCTGCCAAAGCTATACTTGGGGGTCAATATAAGGGGGGAGAGCGAGAGGGGGACATAGAGAGAGGAAGGGAATGTGTACAAGGAAGCGGGAAGAAGCAGAGGAGAGAAGGGATGGAGTGTCGGTGCTGAAGAGGGAAGAAGAGGAGTGGAGGAAAAGGATGCAGTGTGAGCGAGGAAGAAGGACGACGTATCAGAGTTGAGAGAGAAAAAGAGAGAAGCTTGCGGCCCAGGCAGGAATCCTAGGTGACAATCTGAGTACCTTAACCAAATAGCAAGCTCCTGGAGTCCTGCGGTCCATTCCGGCTGCGTGCAACGGTGCCGTAGCGCTGAGAGGGGCAAACATGCATCTGCCGATGCCGAACGTGAGCAGCAGAAATTACAGCCGAGGTACATCAGTGCAAAGATGAGCACACATCAGCCATTCTGATGCAAATGAGTCCCAAACGTTTATGTAGATCAGCGCACTCCACTAGAATTATGCCCCATAATTTTCAATCAGTTCGGTACTTGGGAAGATGCCCAAATGAATTGTGCAAGTAGCTGCAAGCGCATTGTACTCCCAAGCAGGCACACTCTGAATAACTGTATGACTAGAGAAATTTCCAAGGTAGATTAAATCACACAATTTTCTAAGTTGTAATGGATTCAATAGGTATCACTCTTTTAAAATTTGACAGCATTTGGCCCACGGGAAGGGACTCAAATAAATTGTGCAATCTGCTGTCAAGGATACTATACTGACAGACAAGCATACACGACATGAGCAGCAATATTCTGATGGATATTAAATCTCCGAATTTGTCTGCAGGGAAGCGGGCTTAAAATTACAAGTGTTGTAGAAGTTTCAGTGCATTTTAAATATGGAAAGGCCCTGCTACACGTAGCCAGACAGGCCGCAGGACTGCAGGAGCTTGCTATTTGGTTAAGGTACTCAGATTGTCGCCTGGGATTCCTGCCTGGGCCGCAAGCTTCTCTCTTTCTCTCTCTCAACTCTAATACGTCGTCCTTCTTCCTCGCTCACACTGCATCCTTTCCCTCGCCCTCTGCTTCTTCCCTCTTCAACACCGACACTCCATCCCTTCTCTCCTCCGCTTCTTCCCGGTTCCTCGTACACATTCCCTTCCTCTCTCTGTCTCTCTCTCTCTCAACTCTGATCCGTCGTCCTTCTTCCTCGCTCACACTGCATCCTTTTCCTCCCCCTCTGCTTCTTCCCTCTTCAGCACCGACACTCCATCCCTTATCTCCTCTGCTTCTTCCCCCTTCCTCGTACACATTCCCTTCCTCTCTCTCTCTCTCTCTCTCTCTCTCTCTCTCTTCCTCCACCCCCCTCCCCCTCCCTCTCCCCCCTTATATTGACCCCCAAGTATAGCTTTGGCAGAGGCACGACCACGGACCGCATCCTTTGCCTGGGGTACGGCGAAGACAGCGGAAGCTTCTTCCAACTCTGGTGAGTGCGTGACAACAGCAGCGCCAGGAGGGTGACGACCGCCGTAAGCCGCCGGCCTCTACAAGTCTCCAGAACATGGCGTTTGCATTGCCATTGGGCACAGGATTTGCTGCCAGGACCTGGTGGACCGCCCTAGTAAGGGCCTTTACAGGTTTCTCTTTGTCACCCGGAGGAGAAGCAGGTGAGGAAAAAGACATCATTTTTTCAATGTCCAATTCCTGGGCAGTGTGATCGTATTCGCATCTCTCCCCTCTAATCCCCCACTAAAATTAATGAACGTCAGGTACAACAGATATCCAAAGGCAACTAGATGAGTGTATGGCGACAAAGGGTGAACTCCAAAGGCAACTGGATGAGTGTAGGAAGGAAAACCGTGAACTCGAATCCGAACTCGAAGTAAGGGTAAAAATCAGTGTGGAACTCGAATTAAAGCTTAAACTCCAATTGGAAGTTGAAATAAAGATTAGGCTGGAATTGGAGGAGTGTAGGGTGACAAATGATGAACTCCAAAAGCAATTAGAGGAGTGTAGGAAGGAAAAGGTTATACTTGCAAGGCAATTGGAGGAGTGTGAGGGGAGAGGGGCCGGGGGGGTGAACTATGAAGAACTTTATGCCAAGCATTCTTCCCTGAATGATGAGAAGAATTCAATCCAAGGAGCTTTATATTGAGAAGGTTTTAGCATGCAATGTTGATGTCAAAAATTGTGGCACTTGATGCCAAAATTATGGTGAGATTGAGAAAATGAAGGTGAAAATTGGAAGAAATAAAGGGGACCGTCCCACAATAGCCAAGACAAAAAGGAAGACAAAGGGTGGCATTTGTTCTACTTTGTCATCCATGAAGGCATACTTATCATCGTGCATCTCTAGATGATTAGTTATGCCGACCTATTGTGTTACTATGTAATCATGATCAGTTGGTACTATGCAGTAAAATGGAACTTGTATTTCCATTATTATATGACGGGTCCATAGACCCGGGGTCCCCAATGGGCCCGCTTTTCCGCAACATTCGGCCCAGCAGACGGCGCAGCAACGAAGCGCACCTGGGCCGGCGCAAATACGTGACGCCAGGCCGAGAATACGATCCGGCCACCGACCGGCGCCTTTGACCAGGAGGCCTAGTCGGCGCCCCGACCAGAGGGCCTGGTCGGGGCCGGGACCAAAGTCTGACTCAGACCGAGTTCCCCCGACCGTGGGTATGCCGGACCAACGCGCACCGCTCCTTCCCGACAGACACGGCCGGGACCGACCGGAGACGCCCGCTCGGTTTGGGCCCAGGGAGTAGGTGAAACAGATAAGGGAAAACGCTCAGGTCAACCGCCATACAGAGGACCGTACCTCACCATGCCCTGCGCCCGCGCCGCACAGTGTCGTCGTGCCATGTCAGGTGGACACTATGCTACCTGCCCATCACAACAGAGCATGAACAGGGATGGAGGGCGATGGCCATCCCGTACCCGACGACATGGGCAACGACAAGACTAGGCAGCGCCCGTACACCTTCTCTCTCTCTCCCTCTCTGACTTGTAAGGCCAACCTTAAACTATAAAAGGGGATATGCTCTCTCTTTCTCGAGACACGCAAGACGTACGAGAAACCCCCGTCACTCTCCTCCACTCGGACCAGAGCACGACCGGGTCTCGAGCACCCCCCTTCTCACTCACCCGTTTGTACCCCCACTGCAAACTTGAGCACCTGGGCTCAGGAATACAGTCGACCGACTGACCTCAAACTGGATGTAGGGCCCGTTGCCCGAACCAGTATAAATCCTGTGTCACGGGGGCTCTAGAGGGCCATGACGCCGCCCCCTCTCACGTCCGAGTTCGTGGGGATGGCGGGCTATGCCCCCACCTCCTTCCACGACCTCTGCGATGAAGAGGTCGAAAGCGACGGCTCTAGCAGCGGCGACATTATGGCACCTAGCCATCCTCTGTCCCGGGAGTGCGCCATGGCGGACGCCCCGGGACAGCCACCGGAGGTGGTGGAGTCCTAGCAGACTCACACCCCCCGGACATAGATAAGCATATAGATATATAGGACTGTTGGCTGTCCAGCACATATATGTTATGTTAAGGAATAATATGAACATAGATAATCGATCCTTTTTTTTGTGATAGACAGATGTGCACACATATATGGAGCTGTACATGCCTCGATCACGCCTGCATGAGTGAAGCCAGGGGCGAACCAGAGTCGGACATCATCCACAAAAGATGAGCTACCAATACAATGCTATAAAATAGGACGTGGGGGACAAATCCAGAATTGATTAGCCCGTGCTAGAAACGAGTAGCTGAAATAATAATTGCCTTGACGAGAAAAATAAGTAGAAACTAATTACGAAACATATATTTTTTTTTCTCTGGGTGCTGCCTATATGGCTATATATCTCGCCTATCAATCAAGCCTAGCAAAATGCAAAAGCGGGGAAAAAGCCGAGATAGAGGCGATAGATAGAGCGCGGTCGGTCCGTGTGACGAGAGCAGGGTGTGAAGCGCCAGCCATTGCATCAGCAGGAGTAGTCAGGGATGGGTGTAGAACGACCGGGGACTTGCCGCGGTAGCGTACGCGGTGAAGACGAGTAACGAATTAGTTTGACAGAAAAATGAGCCATGTTCGTCAATCCAAATTTGTCGCATATATAAAATTCGGAGTTTGGGAAGGAAATTGAGGCGAGCGTGATGATGCCCTCGTTTTTTTTTGTCTAGAGGTAAACTAATTATTAAGCATTACGAATTCTTGATGTATATACTATGTCTTCACTAATTCTTTAGCGTGGTCAACTCATATTTACCCAATAATTGTCAGTGTTGTCGACTTGTGTGGTGCAGGTCCAAATTAATCGACTTGGCGTTGCCGAGTTCTTCATGTACGTACGGTGGAAAGCTAAGCTAGCTCAGTGGTTGAGAGTGGCGAGCTAGCTAACCTCGATCGATCGAGTAGGAAATACACGGTCCGGCCACGACTCCACGTACTAGCTAGTACTAGCAAAGCAAAGCTAGCTAGCTGTATGTAGTTGTACGAACGTACACGATGCAAGGAAGTGGCGCGCGGCCGGGCCGGGGAGGCGGTGGATGTGGACTTGGTCTCTCTCTCTCTATACCGTGTGTGGTTAGAAGCTAGCAAGTTCTAATCTCAAAAAAAAAAAGCTAGCAAGTTGTGCTGCTAATGCATGCAACTCAGCATTACTTGGAGACGGTTTTATGAAGCAAGGAGCATCTCTAAGAAAGAAAGCATGTAATTTGTAACTTTGGCAAAGCTAGATTCTTTAATTTGTTGGTGGCACAAGGAATGCTTTTGTGTAGAGCGTCCATCAGCTCAACTTTGCCCGATGCCTTGCCTCTTTGGATAATAAAGATCGCCTCCTTCGCCATACACAAGATGCTTTTACACATTTCGTGTTCAGCTCCTCAGGTAAAGGAAGAGAGAAATGCTTTGGTGGAGACTAGCCTTCATTATTGAGCGAATCATACCATATATCAAAGGTCACCCGCTTTGCCCTCACCTCCACCCCTCCACGTCACCAGCTTTTTTTGCGCCGTCCGATCGCGCGAACCAACGGCCAGGATACATCCACGTCGTCACACGCACTGTTCATGAACAGTACCGCGCGGAGGGACCTATCTCTAACTTCCAGAAAACCGAAGGACCTTACTGCAAAAACTTTCCCATTCATTCACGGTTCACGCCCATCCAGAGCTCTCACCTCGCGATCCCCTTTGCCGCCGCCGCCCCGGCCAGCTCCAGTCGAATCCGGCCACCCTGACAAATCCAGCGCCACCTCCAGAACCGCCTCCTCCTCCTCTACCTCCTCCTCGAGCAGCTCGAGCTGAGAAGCCGCGAGTCAGCGGGATTGACCTCATCTTCTTGGCTTCCGGCCGCCGGGGTCGCTCCGGTCGCTCTCCATCTCCTCCGGCCTCACCAACCACGAATTCGTTTTCCGGTGAGCTCGCGGTCCCACATGGCCATCCCTTCGTGCCCTCTCACGCTGGTTTGCTGTCCCGCCGTGCTGAACCTCCGTGGTCGTCGTCACGATGGAGACGCTGCTTAATCGTGCGGGCCGTGGTCGAGCCTGCCGTGCACGCGGCCATGGCCGCTCTACTTCTCCTCCTATTTCCTTCTGGTTCTGCGGATGTGGGTATGGCGTCTGCGTCCGTCCGTCCCGGCTCTGCTCGCCCCTGACTCCTCCGTGCGCCAACGCCTACCGGCGCGACCTTGCGTCCGTCGCCATGGTAGGTCATCGCTGTCACTGTCCATCTCCTTAGCTGCTCTCTACAACTATTATCGATCTCCTCCACTGATCCCCTTGGCCGGCCTCCTCATTTGGTTCCTTCAGCAAGGGCATGTCTAACAAGGCTGCAATTGATTTCCTAATCTCTCTGTACAGCTGCAAGTTTGTTTCTCATGAGCCTGCAAATTATTTCCCAGTCTCTTTGTACTGCTAATCTATGAAATTTGCATTATATTATGTTCGTTCAGTAGTTTATTGACACACAATTAAGGCTGCAAAGTTGTCCACCTTTAATTTATCTATGATGCTATCTATACAATTGATAATTATCACAGGTCAATTAAGCGTTCAACCAAATCGTACATAACCTGACATGGTTGAGCGATGGAAAGTCAAGTGCCAAGCGAGCAGTCTATCTGTTTTCACTCTTGGAAAAAATCGTGTGATGATGTAAGGGACGATCTAGAAAAGAGTACATGCATGTATTTTTACTAGGTATGCTTATTAAAAGATCCGGTGAATCCTGCTATCTGATTGCAGTTCTGTTATCCAAAAAGTAAAAAATATTTGGTTTTTCAGCAATTAATTGATGACCATAACCTTTTTGGCAAGCAGTCAAGTATAGAACTACGGTACACATATGTTTTCAGATATAAACTGCTTGCGCTCATGCATTTGTCTCCTTTTGATCCATGGCAGAGCATATCAATTTATGGAGAATGGGAGGAGTCGATACCAGATGTGTACAATACTTCGACTACTTTCAGAAATTATGTAGTTTGCTTTCTCATTCATACAATGTGGACAAAAGATTATGGTACATGTAGGTTCAGATTTCCAATATATAGCCCTTTATATACACATATTTTCTTTGCAGGAGAGGTAAACAGTACTGAGCAATGTCATTTCCTTCATCCTGCAACAGCACATACTATCTATCAACCTCTAGGTTTTTAAGAGTAATCGAGCTGAGCAACTTATTAAAGAAAGTATCTGAGATATTGAGGCAAATCGCATGGACAAGTGCATATTGTACCAGCAAAGAGTGCTTGCAAGGATCGCTCTAGCTTGCAGGGACGGTGAGTATTTTGCTATGCTAGCTAGGTGTCATGTACGCTTTACCTGTATATTATCATCATCTGAAGAAAAATCGTCGTCAACAGTTTGGAGTAAAACTGTTTATTTCCAGCAGCCCTCATCTGTACCTGATGATGATAACAAATGTGTAGTATGTCTGCAGGGAGAGATAACATGGTAGTTCAACAAAATTCAGATCCAACGAAATCAGATATAAATAGTCCTACAAGTTGCAATTTCAACTTCCAAATCTTGTGTCTCAGAACTGAGATATGACGATTTAATTCCTGAAAAGTGTCCAGTCATCCGCTATATAAAATGTAAATATAAATTATACAAATATAGCGAGATCAGAGATTACGATTAAGTCACCTCTCATCTTTCAATCTCAATACTTTTGCTACGATTATCTAGCATGGTGATGTGTTCTTCTCCCAGTTCACCTATTATATCTTTGCAAGTTCTGTTCTATCAATTGTGTTACTCTACTTCTTAGGTGTTTTTCTTTTAGATTGGATCAGTCCAAGCTATACATTAAACATCAGTTCTAAAAAATCTGGAAGTTTGCAATTAGCTCATAGAAATAAACCTTCTCCCCTGCATTGTGAGTTACGTGTTAAATATCATTGTTTGTATATTTAGCTATTTTAAACAGTATTTGATGGTTGAGTTCTTGGTTCCTCGGTCTGAACCTACTTCAACACATGAAGGTGACACTTTGTTTGCTAATGGGGCGAAGAACAAAGGTTGGTTGCAAATATTCTCTTCACTTATAATACCCTGCAGATTTCTCTTTACCTGTTCATGCAATATTTGCTAGCAGGGTCCTGATTGTCTGATGACCTAGGCCGCAATGTAAATCCTGGGAGGCTGATGCAGTTGCTGGAGTGACATTGTATAGGATTCAAAGTCTATAAGCGGACATCGTTGCAATCAGCAAGTCCAACAAGCCGAGAGACCGGTGGAGGTGAAGAGATCGCCTAGATGTAAATCTGGGAACAGAGCATGCCATCACATGTGTAGCTGAATTAATTTTTGAAGCCACTCAGTATGGCACATGGCCAACAGATTGTGCAAAAGAAATGCATAAGGTTTTTTTGAACCTCTGACAGTAGGGCAGACCCCTACTGCCTTTTTGTATTAAAAAACAATATTTGCATATTTTCTTAATGCCCTGAGCTGGCATGGAACGAAATTAAATACTATCGTGTGGCTCATGGAACGAAACAATCTTATGTGAGTGTGCATTTCGTTGAACATCAGCTCAGAATCATCTAAACGACGTTGAATATCATTGTAACTACAAGAACACCCTTGAACAATCTTTGAGATTTTTTTTTTTCAATTTGTAAATACAAACAACATACAAAAAAAAAATCATAATTATGAAAAATCATAATTTCTAATTTGTTATTCCGAAAAATGCAAACAATATATCGAAAAAATTCAACTTTAACATATTTTCAAACTCTCCACCCAATAGATGCATAAAAAAAAACAATAATTTCGAGAACATAATATTTGACTACATCGGACAAATTAACGTAAACGATATCCCTTTTAAAAAAAAATATTTACAAAAAATGTTGCATTCCGAAAAAATGCAAACAGCATAACGGGGAGAAAAAATAAAATATTTCCAAACTCTCCACACAATAGATGCATTAAAAAAAAGATACGATGGTATTTCACTACATCAGACAAATTAACATGAACGATGACCCTTTTAAAAAAAAAAATATTTACAATAAAATGTCCCATTCCTAACCGATAGGACTATTTTGCTAAACCTATATCAAAGCAAATTTTTCCACAAATGCTTGAATAAATAAATAATTGCAGAGAATACAAAAACATATCCCTGATTATGGATTGGATTTAAATTAAATTCCCCAAAATCTCATACAATGTATTTCCTCTAACTATTAGGCTAAATTAAACATCTACCCTAAATTCAATAATTCCCCAAATTCCCACACTTTCTAAAAAAGGACATTTTCCAAATTTGAATTTTACCACACGCCATTTCCCGAAATCTAAACAACTTTCCGAACATAAGCTCTCTTTGCACTCCAATGATTTCCAAATTTCCACACTTTTAAAATAAGTGCATTTCCAAATTTGAATTTTACCGCACGGGCGCGGCGTGTCGCCGCGCAATTTTTCCTAGTAATGTTCTTTATATCATGCCCACAAACTAAAGCTGAGGATTGATTCCTGGTATTCAGGGTTACGGTGTGTGCCTTGTAGGAATTTGTGGCTTGCAATATTTAATACGTTACTACATTTTTATCACTAGTGGAAAAAGGGACATCAGTCCCGGTTCCAGAGGGCATCTAGTCCCAGTTAGCCGACCGAGACTAACAAAGCGGGACGAACCGGGACTAGATGCCCACCCACGTGGCCACGGTGCAGGCTGTGCGGGCTCGAAACCTTTAGTCCCGGTTCGTAACACGAACCAGGACTAGTGGGTTTAGTTTTTTTTTCTATTTCGATTAATTTTCTGTATTTAGGGTTTTAGGAGGGGTTTAGGGGTATCGGATGGTTTCCATCGTACAGGGACCACGTCAATGCGCCAAAAATACGAAGATGAAGTTGATGCATATATATTTAACACATACAAATTACATGAAGATCACGTTGATGACACAAACAAATTAAGTAGTACATGAAGATCAAGTTTTCCCGGTTCCAGGTACTTAATTACATGCAGATCGGTATTACATAGAGGCATACTAATTTGTATTATAGTAGTACTCTCCTGTATCAGGTATGACCTCCGCAAGGTAAAATCCCGCCAACTCCTCCGCAATTGCTTTGAAGCGGGTCTCTAATGGTAGCTTGCTGCGCTTTCTTGCCATCTTTAAAAGAATAAGATCAAAATAAATACATGAGTTGTGTGTGTATACATATATATATGAAATGAATGAAACTCAGCACAACTGATGGTAAAACAATAACGCTGTGAATAATGTTTACGTACTTCTTTGCTTCTTTTGCCCTTGAATTTCTCGCAGGTCAGAACATGTATGTAGTCGCAAACGAAGAATCCACAGAAATCAGTTCCATGTGGCTGTTCCGCGCAAGACTATACAAGAATAGAATGCAATCAAATAATAATCAAGTATGATAATGGTGCGTGGACCTAGGTAGTACTACTTACATTGTTCAGACGCCATGTCAGCTTCGGTGTCCATTGACCGGGTTCTTCCTTGATAAACTCTTTCCAAACGCTGCCCGACAAATAAAATTAACAAAGGAGTTATTAATGACTTGATATCAGGAAATGAACGAAAGAGGCGATAAGAAATGAAATTACATTTCGAGCATTGTAAAACATGTCTTGTATTCTAGAGGACTTTTCCTTAATGAGTCAAGGACATGAATTTCTCCATCGTGAATTTTAATGACGAGAAGAATATAGTGGAACCTGCACACGTTTATATACACAGTCATGCATAACTCATCAGTTAAACTTAACATCGGGTGAGCAAAATAGAATGTGTAGAAGAGACAGTAACACTCACTTGAAGTTGTAAGCCCAAAATATAGTCTTTTTGTCACGGTGTCGCTTGAAATACCTTAGCAAATCCTCCGGTGTGTCCTTGTTATATAAGGGATTTTCTATGGTGACTTGATGAAGTTTATCCGGGTCAATGAACCCAAAGTCCTTGTTTTTTTGCCTTTTCAATTCGAGCATCTTCATTCTGCAAAGTATAGCGCACAAAAGATTATAGTGAGGATAAGTACAGACAATGAACGAGCTGAGGTAAAGACTTAAATTACAGAAATAAATCACTTACAGACAATAGGAACTGAGGATAGATTTGTCGAGGGCCCAGATATTGTATAACTGAAAAATTTCGCTAAACTCAACGGACACAGCGTATTCTTTGCAGTAGTGCTCTTCCTTAACCCCCACCATCGGACTGACATTCCCCTCATTTGCGGCTTTCTTGTACCACGTATGCAACGCACGCATTTTTGTTGATAACTTGCCATCGACCAAATTTTCCCCGGGAACATATTGTTTTACTAGATCAGCGACGGGGTAATCGGTTGACGAACCTATTTGTTGTGGAGTACATTGCGCGGCCGCAGAAATACGATGTATTTCTTTTTCGTCAAACACCTTGAGCGGGGGGACCGATTGTACTTCTTGTTCTCCGAGCTGGGGAACTTGTTTACCTTTTTTCGGCGGCGGGAGCTCCATCAGATCGTCATATGACTTGTCAATATAACGCTCATAGTCTAATGGCGGCGCTGGTGGAGGGTTATATAGGTTATCGATGGTTCGATGACACAGCTCCGGAGCGCAGCCGGCGGTAAATTTTGGCTCGGGCACTTTCGGTGCAAAGAATGCTGTATTATAGGCCTTCACGGCGGCGGCGTTTTCCTCGACAGTTTTATCACATGGTAACTTCTCAGGAGGCGGCGGTGTTTTCTGCTTTCTAGGTCTCCTCCTAATCGGCGAGTGATGCATGTAAAATGCATACATGAACTTTGCATTATTTTATTCATATTCCAATCATATTTGCATCATATAAGGGTTATATCAATGATTTATAATGATTTTGGGAATAATTCACATGTTCCCCTATTTTTCTGGAATTAACCCTGCGCAGGCAGAAAACCCTATTTTCTATATTTTGATGTTTCAGGGACTCAAACGACGTCCAAATGATTTGCAATTTTAGGAGCATCAATATTTGGAAGAAAGAAGACCTGGGAGCGAAGGAAGCGAACAAACGGAGGCCCGAGGACCAAAAGGGGGTGGCCCACGCGGCCACAGTACCAGGCCGCGTGGGACCCACCATCTCAGCCCTCGACGCTCCGTTGCCATCGATCTTTGCTCCACCGACTTCGTCTTGACCTAAAACCGACTATAAAAATAGTCCCCTGAGGAGTTTCGAGAGGAGGCAGCGGAGAAACACAAAACCACGAAACAGAGAGTCAGAAGGCTGCCGTCGGAGAAGATTGGAGGGGGGAAACGCTGCCGGAATCACCTCCGGTAGACTCCTCCATCCCCCTCCGGAGTCTCCATCAACACCACCGTCTGCATGATGAAGGGGGAGTAGTCCACCCCCTAGACTTGGGTTTGTGGTGGTAACTTATGTATCTCTCCTCTCTTTGAGCTTCACTAATTAGTACCGTATGAGCTGCTGAACATGATTACGGTCATCTATGTAATTCCTATGGTGGATATTCTGGTGTGAGATGATAATTGTTATGCATTTACCGTTGTGTTGGATCTTTTATGACTTGTCATACTTTGGAGATATTCTATGATGCATGTGATGGTTTGATTAATTCATAATGCCTTGTTTATCCTTGTCATGAGGTGATTGACACCACCACGTGTGGATAGATGAGAGAGATGTGGTCATGCACACGAAATATGAATCATTGCACTAGTGTTTAGAATATTGTCCATTATGAAGTATGATGTATGTAGGTACGGGATGGCCGCACTAGTGCAGAACAGGGCATCAGTACCGGTCTTATTGGGCCTTTAGTACCGGTTGTGCAACCGGTACTAAAAGGTCAGGACTAAAGGGGTACCCCTTTAGTACCGGTTGTATATACAGCCGGTACTAAAGGCCCTCCACGTGGGCGAACCTGCGCGCGCGCAGCTGAGGACCTTTAGTACGTACCAACCGGTACTAAAGGTTCCTGCTTTTTTTCCCCCCGCTTATTTTTTCAGGGGGTTTAGGTTTTCGGTTTTTTTCTTTTCGCTTATTTTTCGGGGTTTAGGGTTTCTGTTTTTTTCCTTTTCGCTCATTTTTCAGGGTTTCGGAGGAGATCACGTATAAAGTACTCACTACACATATAAAGTACTCATTACACATATAAAGTACTCTCGTTACATATAAAGTACTCATAATTACAATGGAGATCACCGCTAGCTAGTACATGCATGGAGGGAGTCTATTTTTCGACATAGTGGAATTCACCGAATTCATCTAGGACATGCGTCAGAATGAATCCCGCCAATTCCTCCGCAATAGCTTTTACGCGGTTTTGTGGTAGGAGCTGGTTCCGCTTCCTTGACATCTTTAAAAGAAGGAGATCAAATCAGTTATGATCGAAACTAAACACAATTGATGGTAGCAAAATAAAAGTTGTGTATGATGTTTACGTACCTCTCGATTTCTTACACTATTGACTCTCTCATTGACCCTCATGTGAATATACTCGCAAACGTAGTATCCACATAGTTCCGTCCCCTGTGGTTGTCGCAGACACCACTATACAAGATATAATTTAATCAAATAATAATCAAGAGAATGATAATGGTATTAGAAAGATACGCAGACCTAGATACGTAGTAGTACTTACGTTGTTAGCCTTGAACTCCAGCTTCTGTTTCCATTCACCGCGTTCTTCCGCGATGAACTTTTTCCAAACCCTGCCCGGAAAAGAAAATGAATTGAGGAGTTATTACTTATACTTTTGATATCCGGAAATGAACGAAAGAGGACGATATAGTGCGATTGAAATTACCTCTTGAGCATTAGACGCACGCTTTTGTAATCATCTTGATCTTTCCTTAATGAGTCCCAGACTTCAACTTCTCCTTCCTCGAGTCTAATGATTAGCAGAATGAAGTGGTACCTGCGCACATTTATATACGCAGGTATTCAGAACTCATCAATTACACTTAATATCGGGAAAGCAAAATAGAATGTGTACAAGACAGTAACACTCACCCGAAGTTGTAAGGAAAAGTATTTCCTTTTTGGTACTTTGTCGCTTAAAACACGTTAGCAAAACGTCCTCTGTTCCTGGGCATACAGAGGACTTCTACGGTCACTTCATGAACTTTATCCGGGTCAATGAACCCAATGTCCCAGATTCCTCCCATTCGGCATTCACGAATCTTCATTCTGCATAATAGCGTACAAAAGAATGTTGTGAGGATAATTACAAGCAATGAACGAGCTTAACTATAAATAATTAAATTACACGAATAAATTACTTACAGACAATAGCAGCTGATGATAGATTTGTCGAGGCAAGTTGATTGTACATCTGAAAAAGTTCGGAGAACTCAACCTGCACACCATATTCTCGGAAAAGTGTGTTCCTTAACTCCCGCCATGAGATATGTTCCCTTCTTTTGCGGCGGCCATGTACCAGTATGCAATTTATATAACTGTGTTGTTAGAGCACTCGGATTTTCGACCAGAGGCAGCCCGAGTTCAAATTTATATTGAATTGTTATCTGCGCTATGGGGCAACCTGTGTCGCCAATGACAACTTCTCCATGCTCGATTTCCCGAGCTTCAGAAGGCACAATGAGCGGGGCGATCGATTGTGCTTCTTGTTCTCCGAGCTGGGCAACTCTTTTCCCGCACGCTTTTTCTTCCTCCATCTGTGAGGAAAGTACCTTGTCAATACCTCGCTCATAGTCTGAAAGGGGCGGCGGTGGAGGGTCATATAGGTTGTCAACGGTGCGATCTTTTACCTCAGTTGGTATAGTCTTCAGAAGTTCCTTTATGGGGTCAAGTCTTGCCTCCAGTCTTTCCTTTTTTTTCTGTTCAAAAAAGGCTGCAGCCTTGCCTTGTGTGCTCACTTCTAATTCCTCCTAGTCATCTCGCCAGCTAACTTCTCAGGAGCCTTGACTTCCTTGGGTTTTTTTGCACGTTTCTTGACAGGGGACGACGTGAACAGCTTCCGCTTTGTCAAATTACTAGTGGGCGCAGCAGTCGGCTGACGGGACGGCGCGGGCGATGGACTCGCGGTGGGCTCCCAATCGTCGGGGGAGGAGGGTGGACTTTGCTGTGGTGAATTTCTAACCGGAGGAGTCGGTGGCCTTGGCGCCGAGTCTGGAAACTTGATGTATTTCTTCTTCCATAGAACGATACCAAGTTCGACTTCTCCCAATGTCTTCTCGCCTTCAGCTCCGGGAATGTCAAGATGCATTGAGTTCATTCCCGACATAACTTTCGTGACCCCGACACGAGCAAATCCAGCTGGAATCACACCAAAATGGAAGGTTGCTCCAGTTGATGTGGTAAAGCATAGCCAGTCGCCACCGGAAAACTAATGTTCTTCATTGGCGCATGTAACTCACAATTTGTCTTCTCCGTGATATCATCCACGGGGTAGTGAGCCGCCGACGGTTCATCAACTGGTTCATCAACTGCAGGATCTTGTAGCTGCGTGGAACCCACGCTGCTTTTCCGCTGAGATGGGCAGACATCGACTGCATGATCTTCTACTCGCAGCTGAGATTCCCTTTGCTGGGTAATTAAGGCCAGTTGCTCCTTCACATCATGCATCTGGCGTTCTAATGTAAACCTCTCCGCCTCCCTCTTCTTACTCTGCAATGTTTTCTATAAGTTGCAGCGTCCTCCGGAAACCCTTCAAGAAAACCAACCCCGCCTCCTCTGCCTCGACATCGTCCCCAGTGTTCTTTATTCCCGAGGGCGAGTGAAAGCTCGTCGTCCTCTCTATCGGGAACATATTTTCCCTCCTTGACTTGTGCTATTGCGTCAACTAGTTTTTTGACGACTCTTGTAATTCTTTTCTTCCATTTTCCCTGTGCAACAATCAGCCCTGTGTCTGGGTCCAAAACTGCCCCATGCGCGAACAACCAGAACTTGGACCTGTCGGGCCAGTCATCTGTCTGTGGACGGATCCCTTTTGACGCAGCTCGTTTTCATAGGCCTCCCACTTAGGCAAGGCAGTCTTGTAGCCACCTGAGCCCAAACGATGGTGATATTTCTTCTTCTTAGCATTCAACTTGTTTTGGGTCGATCGGGCCACAGCGACGGCCGATTTCTTATACGCCACAAATTCAGCCAGTCATCTTTTATCTTCACTAGATGTCCGGTGAAATTTGGAGGTTTTTTCGCATATTTTTCCACAACGATTTCTTCCAGTTGTTGAATTGCTGGGCCATCTTGCTAAGAGTCCATTCCTTGACTTTATCCTTCCTCTTCTGTGGGAGATCTGCCGGTAGGCTGAAAGAAGCCAATATCGAGTCCCAAAGGGTATCTTTAATTCTTTGCTCGAGATATTTTGCGCCAATGTTGGCTTTCTTCGGCTGATTCCATTCTGCAACGGTGATCGGGACCATGTCCCTAACAAGAACACCGCATTGAGCTACATATTTAGTGTAGATTCCTTCGGGTTTCTCCGGTTTGCCTTTTATAATTCGTCGATCGACAACTTTGCACCATCCGGCAGCTTTACCCTTGGTTCGGGCCTCGTTTAGGATTGACTTAGATCCAGAGGGCTAAAAGAAAAATGTTTCGTTAATAAGTGCAATATAAATCAATTAATGCATCTAGCTAGTGATCAACAAGACTTAATATATACCTCGCCGGAGTTTTCTAACGGCACTTCTTCGTCGTCGTCATCTCTGAAATTTTCTAACTCAAGTCCCTCACCGGAGTCGTTCAAACATTTCGCGCTAAAATCTTCGTCGTCTTCTTCGCTGGAATCTTCTCCATCGGAATTGGGTCCTACAGCCCTATCATATATAATTGCTTGCATCCGGTCTTCATTCTCCTTGTCTCGGATGAAGGGGGCGTCGTCTCGGATGATGGGGCGTCGTCCTCCATAGCTCAATGTCACTGCAAATTTGTAATTCATAGCAAACAACTTTAAATTTCTTATACACTAATAAAATAACTTTGCTACTAAAATAACAATATTGCAACTAAAATGACTTAGCAAAATTTTCAAACTTAGCTAAATTTTCAAACTTTGCTACTAAAATTTTCTAACATAGCAATATTTCAAACTTAGGAATACTTCAAACTTAGCAACATTTCAAACTTAGCAATATTTCAAACTTTACAATGTTATTTTTAGTAATGTTATTTTAAAACTTATCTAAATGACTTAGCAATATTTATAACAAAATTTCTACACTAATAATAACCTAAACAATAATGAAAAAAATTGCTACACTAAACTTGGACCTAAACAATAAACTTTAATAATAATATAAACAATAATAACCTATAAACAATAAACAAAATTGCTAAGTTTTTCAAATTTGCTACACTAAACTTTACTTTACTAAATAATAACACTAACTTATCTCAATTTTCTACATTTCCTAAAATTTGCTAACTTATCTCAATTTCTAACTTATCTCAATTTTTATAGCTAATATAGCTAATTGGTTAACTTAAATTTATAGCTAATATCTAATTTGCTAACTTAATTTTTATAGCTAATATCTAATAGCTAGCTAATTTTCTAATGGAGAAAAATAACAAAAAAAAGAGACAAAACTCACCTATCTTGGGCCGACGGCGGTGGTGGCGGAGGAGAGAGGAGACCCGGAGGACGACGGCGGCGGTCTCGTGGCGGTGGTGGACGCGCGCGCGAGAGGGGACGACGGAGGAGGGGGCGACGGAGTGGGGCGCGACGCGGTGGCGGCGGCGTCGTGGCAGATAGGCGTCTCGGTGGCGCGGTGGCGGCGGCGTCGGTGGCGGAGGCGTCGGGGGCGCGGCGTCGGTGGCGCGGAGGCCGGCGGAGCAGCAGCGTAGGTGGCGGCGTCGATCGGCGGCCGAAGCAGGGCTTCGCCGGAGGGAGGCGCGTCGCGTGGAGCTCGAGAGGCAAAATCGGGTGGAGTTTGAAGGATTTGGGGGCAGTTTCAGGCCAAATCGAGCGAAATCGACCTTTAGCACCGGTTGGTAACACCAGCCGGTACTAAAGAACACCAACCGGTACTAAAGGGGTCTTTAGTACCGGTTGGTATTACCAACCGGTGCTAAAGGTCTGCTGGGCCGCGGCGAAATTTTGCGCGCGAAGCCCACCCCTTTAGTACCGGTTGGTATCACCAACCGGTACTAAAGGGCTTTTCATTTTTTTTCTCATTCGTTTTCTTTTTGATTTTCTGTTTTATTGCTTATGTTTTCTGTTTTGCTTTATATCTATTTGGTTTCTAAAAGCTTTTTTTCTCTAGTTTCTTTTTCTTTTCTATCTATTTAATTTAATTGTCTATATTTGTAAAAATCATATCTATATAGAAATGGCCACCGTGTCTACTCGTTGAAAATGGTCGAATTTTTCAAAACTATCGAATGTTCATAACTTGTGTACCTTAAAATTAAGCAAAATGCGTGTTTGATTGTTTAAATGCATGTTATATAATTTGAATTTCCAAAAAGCTTTTAATATGAATTAAAAAATAGAATTTAAATGCAAGCATTAAAAAAATAGAATTTAAATAGAAGAATTCAAATTTGATTTTTTCTTCTCTCCCGCCAAATTCTTTCCCGCCATCGTATCTCCCGCCCGTTTCTACTGCCAATTCTTCTCATCTCGGCCTATAAGAACCCCTTCTCACTGAGGTTGGTAAGCATTCTAGTCCACTCACTTGAACATGTCGAGCTTTCCTTCAGTTGGTAGTTTCCCGGTAGGAATGTCGGCACTACTTTTGAGGTTTACGGTCGATTTCAAGGTATACAATAAGAAAATCCCATTCAAAGATATTGTTAGTCATCCACCTTATCTCCGTGAGCTATCAGCGAAGCTAGTTAGGCATGGGTGGCCACGAAGGGATTCGAAGGAAATAGAAAAAGAACTTGTGAGGCTGTATGCTAGGTGGCAGAAGAAGAAACTAGCATATAGGAGTGAAGCAGATATGTTGGATGCTTTTCGTAAACCGATTTTATGGGTCGAGGAGAGCGAGGATGAAGATGATATCTTCATGCCGACTGAAGCGAGCAAGAAAGCTGCAGCAGCGGCGGCGGCGGCGTCGAAGGGCAAGGGTGCGGCGTCGTCGAAGGACAAGGGTGTTGCATCGTCGAAGGACAAGAGTGTTGCGGCTTCGAAGGGCAAGGGTGCGGCGTCGTAGATGACTTTTCTTTTTCTAATTTGCAGAGTACCATGTATCTTCAATTTATGTTGTGTTTTGTTGTCTGTGTAATTTACGTTGTCAATGTAATTTGCATGGTTTGTTTAATATCAATGCGAAAAGTAGTCACCCATCATCATCATTAATCGAAACAGAGTAGTAGCAACTAAGATATAAGTCTGGTACATAGATAATAATATGTCTCGTACGTACATAATATGTGTCATACAAACATAAATATGAATACCGCCTTTAGTCCGGTTAGTAACACCAACCGGAAGTAAAGAAGCACACGGATCGTGTGTTTTTTTCAAACCCTTGTGAGCCGTTGGATCAGGGGTGTGTTTCTTTTGAGGGCTTGTGAGCCATTGGATTTTTAGAACTAGTCCCGGTTGGTAACACCAACCGGGACTAAAGAATCACACGGATCGTGTGTTTCTTTCAAACGCTTGTGAGCCATTGGATCAGGGGTGTGTTTCTTTTGAGGGCTTAGTGAGCCGTTGGATTTTTAGAACCGTACTGTGTTTCTTCGTGAGCCACATGACCCTATATATAGCCCCCCTCCCGGGCACTCACGGCACTCATTGTAGTTCACGGGTAGAGAGCAAGATTTCTGAGAGGCAGGAGTTCCTAGAGCGGAGGCTGAAGGTGAACCCTCCCCTCGGTCGGATCCAAGCAGCGGCAAGGATCTCTGATGATTAGCAACATCCCCAACACTTGTTCGGATGGTTGCAGATCATCAGAGACGTCTTGCCGCTGTCTGGATCGAAGGCCGATTTGTCGTAAACAAAGCATTCGGACTCCCTGCATACGCCCAAACGCTGCATTTTGATATGCGGGCACTCACGAGCCAGCGTTGGGCTGTATGCAGGAGAAACCGTGTGTTTTGTTCTATATATAAAATCCTTCAGTTCGTCGACCGAATACAAAATCCCCAAGGTGCTGCCCTCTCCCTCCCCTACCTAGGTGTTTGATCAAATTCCCCTCTTATTTTTTCAGATCTCGGCGACGATGTCCAGCCTGTTGGATGCGAGGGGCGATGTCTGGAACTGGGCTCCGCCGGGCTGGCACTGGGAGGTGGTATCTTCCGGGATGTGTCTCTTGGTGAGGAATCCGGGTGACGTCGTCGACCCGGATCTTGTTTGGTGGAAGTCGCATGGGCCACTCTCGTTCCAGAGGGAGCTGGCCCCCGAGGAGGTGGTACGTCGCCGTATCAGGGAGGAGGACGAGCACGTCAATCGCTATGTGTTTATGTTGGATCCTTCTCATGTGAGTTTTGCCCCTGTGATGGTTCCTGCTCTTTGGGTGCGCAGCGCTGGCCGCTCAGGACCCCGTGGCTTAGGACCCGGCAAAAGTTAGTGACATTATTCGTGATGTATTATGGTTAAATAAAAATGGACCCGAGCTATGTATTATGGTTTTCACCACATAAAGGTCTAATACATTACTACACATCACATAAAGGTTTAACCATGGCGCATCTTCACATAGAAAACCTGAGCCCAATGTTGGGCTGTATGACGGGGAAACCGTGTGCATTTGATAAAAGGTTTAATACATTATTACACATCACCAACAACATCCCTATCTAGTGTTCACTTTTTTCTTCGTGTGTGTCCCTTTCTTCTGATTGCGCCGTAGCCATGGACAATCTTCATCATTTAACACGATGCTTGGGTCAGTTTTCACTTTGAAGGGCGGAATTTCATGAAACTTATTGTAATCTTCTGACATGTCTGTCTTGTCCTCCACTCCCACGATGTTTCTTTTTCCTGAAAGAACTATGTGGCGCTTTGGCTGATCGTATGATGTACCGCTTGCTTATCTTTTCTTTTTTTCGGTCTGGAAGACATGTCCTTCACATAGAAAACCTGAGCCACATCATTGGCTAGGACGAATGGCTCGGTGTGGTACCAAGATTTTGAGATCCACTGTAGTCATTCCGTACCGCCGGTCTATCTCTACCCCGCTGACAGGTTGACCCATTTGCACTGAAACAAAGGGATCTTAAAAGAAGGTCCATAGTCAAGTTCCCATATCTGCTTATGCAACCATAATATGTGTCCTTTGTCCCATCGTCGTTTGTTGCATCAAAGCGGACACCACTGTTTTGGTTAGTGCTCTTTTTGTCTTGGGTTTCCGTGTAAAATGTATTCCCATTTATCTCGTACCCTTGGAAAGTCAATATAGTCGAAGATGGTGACTTGGCCAACAAGTATAGCTCTCTCCAACAGTGTGTTATTAATGAGATGTGTACGCAACCAACTGCCGAAAGTTCCACGTGTTTCCTTTAATCCAGAAGTTAGTCTCTCCGGGTATTCGGAGCGTAAAATATCCATGTGTTTCACGATATACGGAGCCACCAATCTGGAATTTTGTAGAACTGTGTAGTGTGCTTGAGTGAAAGAATGCCCGTCCATACATGTTGTTGCTTTCTTTCCTAGCGTGCCTTTTCCACGCAGTCTCCCCTCATGGCGCGATTGAGGAACACCGATCGGCTTAAGATCAGGAATAAAGTCAACACAAAACTCAATGACCTCCTCTGTTCCATAGCCCTTGGACATGCTTCCTTCTGGCCTAGCACGGTTATGAACGTATTTCTTTAAGACTCCCATGAACCTCTCAAAGGGGAACATGTTGTGTAGAAATACAGGACCGAGAATGGAAATCTCTTCGACTAGGTGAACTATGAGGTGCGTCATAATATTGAAGAAGGACGGTGGAAACACCAACTCGAAGCTGACAAGACATTGGACCACACCCGTCTGTAAACTTGGTAGAGTTGCTGGATCGATTACCTTCTGAGAAATTGCATTCAGGAATGCACATAGCTTCACAATGGGTACTCGAACGTTTTCCGGTAGAAGCCCCCTCAATGCAACCGGAAGTAATTGTGTCATAATCACGTGGCAGTCATGAGACTTCAGGTTTTGGAACTTTTTCTCTGCCATGTTTATTATTCCCTTTATATTCGACGAGTAGCCAGACGGGACCTTGATACTGCTCAGGACTTGAAAAAAGATCTCCTTCTCTTCTTTGGTAAGAGCGTAGCTGGCAGTACCTTGGTACTTCTCTGGATTCAGGTTGTCTCGTTCGTGCGTACTTTGCTGGTCCTGCCGTGCATCCGATGTATCTTTCGTCTTCCCATACACGCCTAAGAAGTTTAGCAGGTTCACGCAAAGATTTTTCGTCACGTGCATCACGTCGATTGCAGAGCGAACCTCTAGGATTTTCCAATAGGGTAAATCCCAAAATATAGATTCTTCCACAAGGGTACGTGTTAGCGTCTTTCGGAACATTTAGACTGCCAGGACCCTTTCCAAATATTACTTCCAAATCCTTGACCATGCCATATATAACATCACCATCAGGGTGTAGGCTTCGTTCGGTTATCTGCCTCACCTTTGAAATGCTTGCCTGCTTTTTACGGATGCCTGTTTGGAAGAAATCGACGATGACCACTTGTTACCTAAATATATACTGTCAGTCTTATCTAAACAGTGCGTGCATGCATTGTATCCCTTGTTTGACTGTCCTGAAATGTTACTAAGAGCAGGCCAATCATTGATGGTTACAAACAGCAACGCTCGTAGGCCAAATTCCTCCTGTTTGTACTCATCCCACACACGTACGCCTTCGTCAGACCACAACTGTAAAAGTTCGTCAACTAATGGCCTCAGATACACATCAATGTCGTTGCCGGGTTGCTCGGGCCTTGGATAAGCACTGGCATCATAATATACTTTTGCTTCATGCACAACCAAGGAGGAAGGTTATAGATACATAGAGTCACGGGCCAGGTGCTATGACTGCTGCTCTGCTCCCCAAACGGATTCAAGCCATCTGTACTTAGACCAAACCTTAAGTTCCTTGCGTCAGCTGCAAATTCCCCAAACGCACTGTCGATGTTTCTCCACTGAGACCCATCAGCGGGGTGTCTCAGCATCTCGTCTTCCTTACGGTCTTCTTTGTGCCATCGCAACAACTTGGCATGCTCTTTGTTTCGGAACAAACGTTTCAACCGTGGTATTATAGGAGCATACCACATCACCTTCGCGGGAACCCTCTTCCTGGGGCTCGGCTCGCCCTCAACATCACCTGGGTCATCTCGCCCGATCTTATACCGCAATGCACCGCATATCGGGCATGCATTCAAATTCTCGTACTTCTCACCGCGGTAGAGGATGCAGTCATTGATGCATGCATGTATCTTCTCCACCTCTAATCCTAGAGGGCAGACAATCTTCTTTGCTTCGTATGTATTGTGCGGCAATTCATTATTCCTTGGAAGACTCTTCTTAAATATTTGTAGCAACTCCTGAAATGCCTTGTCAGATATTCCATTCTTTGCCTTCCACTGCAGCAATTCCAGGGTGGTACCCAGCTTTTTCTGGCCATCTTCACAATTTGGGTACAACAATTTTTTGTGATCCTCTAACATGCGCTCCAACTTCGACCACTCGTTTTCACTTCCGCACTTCATCTGTTCATCAAGAATGACCCGACGAAGATCATCATCATCGGACTGATCAACAATGACCTCGAGCTCAACTTCGTCTTCCCCCATTGTAGTATCACCGTGTTCAGAGAACACAGGATAGTTGTCATCATCCTCTTCTTCAGGGTCTTCCATTATAACCCCTCTTTCTCCATGCTTGGTCCAACAAAAATAATTGGGCATGAAGCCTTGTCGCAACAAGTGGGAGTGTATGGTTCTTACGCTCGGGTAATTCCTCGTATTCCGACATTCATCACATGGACAAATCATAAAACCATTCTTCAGCTTGTTTAACTTAACCACATCGAGAAAACGATGCATGCCATCAATGAACTCGGGACAGCGTCGATCACCGTACATCCATTCTCGGCTCATCTGCATTACATAAATACATCAAAAACCATTACACCAGCTAAATAATGAATAGAGATACGTGACCAAATTAATTAATACAAGTTCATCACATTAAAACCAAAGTAGAGTAGTGCCCAAATGTAATACATAGTTCTCACGAAACATACATCAAACGAAACTAACATACAACTATCTAAAGAATTTAAATCCAACAACAAATGCGATCAGAATCGCAACCAAGGTAACTATTGAACCAACAGCATAATGATACCAAGCCTCTTGACTAATGACATATTTTCTAATCTTTTTAAGCTTGACGCGCATTGCATCCATCTTCATCTCGTAGCAGCGACGACGTCGGCAAGCTCGACCCCGTGAGCATCAACGATGTCGGCAATCTTCAAGTCCAATACCATCTTCTCTTCCAGGCATTGGAGACGAAGATCTTCAATTTTGCTTTTAAATCGTTTTCTTTTTTAAAAACTCGACAATAGGGTCGGCTGGAATTTCCGGTTCAACTACCTCCTAAATAAAATATATCTATGTCAAGTTGGTCGGCATGATTGTTATAAACCATGAAACAAAATAAATAGTTATAAAAATATACCACATCCGAATCATAGACCGGACGAGGGCCGACGGGGACGGATATCAAAACCATGACACTATACATATAAAAAAACATAAGAAAATTATACAAGAAATAATTATGCATTTAAATCATATAACTAACATTTTTTAAAATAAAAGATAAAAAAAGAGGCTCACCGAGGTGGTGTCGGTGACGGAGCGGCGCGGGCGATCGACGGCGGTGAGGAAGGGGACGGGACGACACTATATAAAACCACAAATTATACTTTAATTTGAGCTCAAAATGCATATAAAACAAATGAAATCCCTAACTTAGGCATTTCATCAAACACCTTGCAAGCACACAAAATCAAACTAGATAAACTTGCACGAAAATGAGCTAAACTTGAAATGCCGGAAGAGAAGATGAAGTTGCTAACCCTTATATATGTAGGTGCCACCAATCTTGGAAGTTGTTGGAGAAAAAAGGGGTGAATTTGAACTTGGGAGAGCAAAGAGAGATGAAAAATGGAGTTGAGTTCGAGCTCAAAATGGTGCTGGCTCAGGGTGGCAGAAGGTTTATAGTGGCCAGGACCTTTAGTACCGGTTGCTAATAGCAACCGGTACTAAAGGCCCCTCTTTAGTACCGGTTGTTCAGAACAACCGGTACTAAAGGTCCTCGCCGCGGGGCCGCTGCTGCCACAGCAACACAACCGGTGCTAATGCCCCCTTTAATACCGGTTTTAGTTCAACCGGTACTAAAGGGGGCGCACCGTTGCCCCCTTTTCTACTAGTGCCGTTGTGACAACGGCATATGTATTGAGTGACACAATACAGGCCAACATCCTTTATCTAGGTGTAAAAAGGAAGAAGTATGATGTGGGAGTGACAGCAACCACGCTAGCCTTACGAGGGTGACACAGCAACACAAATGATTATTTTCTTCCAACTATGTGTTTTAGAACATGTAGCCATCATAGAAGTTTACCATGAATACATGACAATTGTGTGTACTTTTATTATCTATAACATGATCACCACCATAGATAGAGAGAGAGGACGAGTGAAACCATGAACCCATGTCCATTGTTCCTATAAGAGAAAACCTTTGTCTTGTCCTCCTGCATTGAAGAGGATTGGGACACTTTTGCATTCTTGTTTTGTTACATTAAACCTCCATCCATCAAATCAACCACCTTGTTCTTTAAACTTGTTTAGTGCATAATCAACTAAAACTTGTGACACTTTAGTTGTAGGGAATAGATAACTTTTCCTTCTTGCTCCTGCGGATCGATACCTTACTTCCACATTGAGAGGTGCTACAGTGATCCCCTGCTCTTGGGGGTAATCAAGTACTTTTCTGGCGCCGTTGCCGGGGAGCGTAGCGCTTAAGTTCCTATTCTTGTGTGCACTGGACTTTAGATTTATTTTTGTTTTATATCTTGCAATCATCTAAGCATGGGGAGGTTCCTTTAAACTTGTTTGGTTGTGACTTTCTCATTAGTTTTACTTTCAGTTTTATATATCAAAAACCCAAAAAAAATAGAAAATGGAAAACTGTTATGAAAACACCATGATGGCTGCTGAATTTAGAAAATCAAATGAAGGGAAAAGATTAGGAGAATACATAGAGCTTCTAAATAAAATTGCTAGTGTGCTGCTTAATTATCATAAGGAAGAAACTTGTTGCTCTAAATACTTTAGACACTTTGAATTCCAATGCCCTTCCAATAGAGAACATGTTATTGCAACTTATCATACATGGAATTATGCTCACTTAGGGATGGAAGAAATAGAGAAATTTGTTATTTTTATGGCAGCCTATGAATTATACACCTTCATTGATGAACATGAAACCTGCCCTATAGCTTCTCAATTTAAAGTTTTTATTGCCAATATCCTTGATCTCTGCATACTTGAATTTAATGAAAATATCTATGTTGTTGACACAAGGAAGAGAGCTGCCAAAGAAAGCTCTAATATTTTGCAGGAAGAAGATGACAAAAGCTTAAGCTTGGGGATGCACGTGCAACCCCAAAAGGATATATTCCAACCTAAGCTTGGGGAAGAGTTGGATCTACCAACTTCACCATCAACAAATGATAGTAACACTCAAATTCAAAAATCTTTTGTTATTTATGAGAATCCATGTTATGATGAGTGTGAAACTAATAATGCTCCTTTACTTTCTATTAATACTACTAGTGAACTTATTGATGATAATGAGGAGTATTGCTTAAATATGCTATATGATAATGCTTTAGATGATGGTCCTACGCTTATTGATAAACCTCCATGTTTAGTTGTTACTAAATTATGTGAGGATAAAAATGATATACTTGCTGTTTGTGATGGTACTCTTACTCATGATAGTCCTATTTTGTTATTAAATTCTCCTAATTACACCATAGAGGAGAAATTTGCTTATGTTGAGAAATACTTATGTGGTTTGCAATTACCTTTAGTTCCAAATCTTTGTTGCAACCATGATATTAAACTTAATATTGATCTTATTAACTATTTTGAAAGAGGGAAGCATGCTAATGAATTCCATAATAAATTTAATAATCCTTTTTATGTGCCTAAATTATCTAAGTTAAATGATTCTTGTGGTTATATGGTTGAATTTATTTCTACTACTTGCAACTATTATTAAAGAGGAGGTGATAAGAACCCTCTTTATGTCACTAATAATTATATGCTGCAAGTAAATATTTTTAATATGCATTGGGAAACTTCAATTTATGGTGATTCATTCATATACAAAATGCCAATGCATAGAAAGAAAGTTAGACTTCGTTGTTATTACTTTTGTGTTTTGTTTTTCTCTCTACCAGGTTTCAACTTGATTATTATTGGCTTGAGAGCACCATGGGATCCTGGTATTATGTATGAAACACTTCCCAAAGATCAAGAGGGACAAACACTCAAGCTTGGGGATGTTACCCCTGGGCTCACCCTACATATTTCGAATAAGTACAAGAATTCAAGCTTGGGGATGCCAAGCCACCTCACTCCAACCATCTAAATATCAAGTAAGAAGCCTAGCTATATGGCTATAAAGAAAGCGCTTTACGGGAGGCAACCCGGTTGTTTTTATTTTTGATTTTCTTTGTGTCCTCTTGCTATAACAAGAGACTAGGTTTATAGTTTAGTTTCTGGAATTTTTAATATAGTGCCAAGTTTTACCCATTTTGGTTTGAAAAAGTTGCTTATAGCATTCGGAGATATTATTCCAGCACGAACTGTGCACGGTATGATTTTTAATTCCTATTCTGTAACTCCGAATGAGCTCATATTTAAACTGTAGAAGCAAATTTTTATCCTCTGTATGCATGAATTTTTTCAGAATTGTTAGACAAATTTAAGTAGGGTAGAAAAATACGTTTTGCTGCAGGTGATTTTCTGGACAGATTCTGTCCCATTTTGTTTGATGCATGCTTAGACCTTTTAACTTGAATCTTTTAGATCCAATTGAGTTTATGAGTAGGCATACAACATAATATACTTACTGGACATTCATATAAATTTTTGTCTAAGGATTATATGTAGCAAGAAACCTATTTGTTTATCACTACTAATGTCACCCCACAGAAAAGAAATGGGAGAAACGGTGTTTTGAAATTTTTTCACAGGGATTAGAGGAGATGCACCAAGAGTTATCTAAGAATGGAGAAAACCATAAGCTTGGGGATGTGAAGACAACCCACTGAACCTACACACTCTCGGTTTGCGCACGTCTAACTTCTGTTTTTCGATCAATGCACTTTATCGCATAAACTTGGAGCGTCTTTTTGTTTGTTTTGGTTTGATTTTTATTTTGTGAGACCACCACATTATCATTTATCATATGAGAGAGCTACTGGAAATATGGGTTTAAATATGTTGGATGCTATTAAAATGATTGGAAAAGGGATGTTTGAGTTGATTTTAAAAGATACATATAGTTGCATGATTCAAGAGCTTGTCAGTGAGTAATAATTTGTTAGTGTTTTACCAAGAGCTATCTTTTATTCATGTTTTGATGCTGAATGTTACTTTACTTTGTTTAACATGAATTAGTTAGTTCTATGGATGCTCATGCATGCTTTTAGACGGTCAACTTTCTCCCACTTGCTAGTCCAAAAATTTCAACAAGTAAAAACTTGTTTCCAACACCTTCAACCAAAGTATTTCCAGTGAGTCCACCATATCTACCTATTAGCTTAATGCTATTCCGAGTATGTTTACCATGTTATTTTGTATCATTTATACCTCTGAATTAAAATGCTTATGTTGTTGATTGTTATGGGAAAAGTCGGTTATATAGCTCTCACGAACTTGATGCACACTTTACTTTTATTGCACTTAATGAACATGACCCATTGTGACTAAAATTATGATGTTATGAGCTTGACAAATGTCTTTGGTTGAGAGTTAGCAGAAATGTGCTGTCACATGGAACGCTTTCAATATTGCACTTCATTATATTTAGTTGATGTCATGTACTTTTGTTTATGGATGCTTACCATGGGTGAAATAAATGTGGAAATGAAGTTGGTTTAAATGAGTTTGTATAATGGTTAGAGAGACGCCTGGGCCGCTAATCTAAGCCATGCATCATTCATGGTGGAAATTTACTTACATGCTATGGTGAACCGTCTGTGATACACCTTACAATAAAAAGCTATCCAATGGTAAATAAAAAGGGCGTTGAGATTGTTCATTATGTTTGTTTGTCTTGTCATTTTGATATGAGCTTGTTCCATATACTGGGACAAGAGGTACCCCAGTTGACGCTCTTGATGATACTATTTTACTTACAATGATATTTAAATTGAACTTGCTTTGTTTTCCGAGTTGAGTAACACATGGAGTAGGTACTCGTATTCAAGGGGCATGAGACTTTCAACCCATACTTTGTCAAGCACATTACTCATATTTGTTTTCACTTTAAACTTAATCATTCAAGATGCTATGATGGGGGCAATGAGAGCTTGACACCAAGGAATACCACATTACAATCATTAACTTAAGTAGAAGCGTTTGGAAGATAGATGAACTTATTCATGTTTACCTCTACTCATATATCTTTCCAGAGTGTCCACCTTTTATATACAGATTTCCTTCTACACTCTATGACCATTGTAGGATGTTCTTACTTATCATTATGCATACTTGAAGTTCATAGTACTTTTTCATTTATGTTACACTTTGTAAATTATCATTGAACATCCTTACATTGAATATTTGATATCACTTCATAAACTATCTTGCATATTGTTACATCTTATTAAGAATGAACCATTCGACTCTATGTAGCAATAGTAATCATCTTGGATATCCATTGATAGTATTGAAATGCAAAGTCCATGTTAGTTTTATCACCTTCATACTCGAGGACGAGCATGGGTTAAGCTTGGGGATGCTGATGCATGTAAAATCCATACATGAACTTTGCATTATTTTATTCATATTCCAATCATATTTGCATCATATAAGGGTTATATCAATGATTTATAATGATTTTGGGAATAATTCACATGTTCCCCTATTTTTCTGGAATTAACCCTGCGCAGGCAGAAAACCCTATTTTCTATATTTTGATGTTTCAGGGACTCAAATGACGTCCAAATGACTTGCAATTTTAGGAGCATCAATATTTGGAAGAAAGAAGACCTGGGAGCGAAGCAAGCGAACAAACGGAGGCCCGAGTGCCAAAAGGGGTGGCCCACGCGGCCACAGTACCAGGCCGCGTGGGACCCACCATCTCAGCCCTCGACGCTCCGTTGCCTTCGATCTTTGCTCCACCGACTTCGTCTTGACCTAAAACCGACTATAAAAATAGTCCCCGAGGAGTTTCGAGAGGAGGCGGCGGAGAAACACAAAACCACGAAACAGAGAGTCAGAAGGCTGCCGCCGGAGAAGATTGCAGGGGGGAAACGCTGCCGGAATCACCTCCGGTAGACTCCTCCATCCCCCCTCCGGAGTCTCCATCAACACTACCGTCTCCATGATGAAGGGGGAGTAGTCCACCCCCTGGACTTGGGTTTGTGGTGGTAACTTATGTATCTCTCCTCTCTTTGAGCTTCACTAATTAGTACCGTATGAGCTGCTGAACATGATTACGGTCATCTATGTAATTTCTATGGTGGATATTGTGGTGTGAGATGATAATTGTTATGCATTTACCGTTGTGTTGGATCTTTTATGACTTGTCATACTTTGGAGATATTCTATGATGCATGTGATGGTTTGATTTATTCATAATGCCTTGTTTATCCTTGTCATGAGGTGATTGACACCACCACGTGTGGATAGATGAGAGAGATGTGGTCATGCACACGAAATATGAATCATTGCACTAGTGTTTAAAATATTGTCCATTATGAAGTATGATGTATGTAGGTACGGGATGGCCGTTGTGATAACGGCATATGTATTGAGTGACACAATACAGGCCAACATCCTTTATCTGGGGGTAAAAAGGAAGAAGTATGATGTGGGAGTGACAACAACCACGCTAGCCTTACGAGGGTGACACAGCAACACAAATGATTATTTTCTTCCAACTATGTGTTTTAGAACATGTAGTCGTCATAGAAGTTTACCATGAATGCATGACAATTGTGTGTACTTTTATTATCTATAACATGATCACCACCATAGATAGAGAGAGAGGACGAGTGAAACCATGAACCCATGTCCATTGTTCCTATAAGAGAAAACCTTTGTCTTGTCCTCTTGCATTGAAGAGGATTGGGACACTTTTGCATTCTTGTTTTGTTACATTAAACCTCCATCCATCAAATCAACCACCTTGTTCTTTAAACATGTTTAGTGCATAATCAACTAAAACTTGTGACACTTTAGTTGTAGGGAATAGATAACTTTTCCTTCTTGCTCCTGCGGATCGATACCTTACTTCCACATTGAGAGGTGCTACAGTGATCCCCTGCTCTTGGGGGTAATCAGCGAGCCGACCTTGCACTTCCTCGGAGAAACTTAACAGGCAGTTCCTCACGCGGTGGAGATTGAGATGGACTCGCGCTCATGACGTCCCTGTCTAGGAGTGATGGGCTTTGCTGATGAGGTGGACTGCTACAAGGAGGAGTCGATGGCCTTGACAAGACGATGTATTTCTTGTTCCACAGGGCAAAACCACGCTTGACTTCTCCCAATGTCGTCTCACCGTCACCTCCAGAAATCTCAAGAGACAATGTGTCAAATCCCGGCATAATTTCATCCACCCCGACACGAGCATAGCCAGCTGGAATGTCACCAGTATGGTAGCTTGCTTCGGGTCCATTTGGTAAAGCATAGCCGACTGCCACCTTCATGGATATGTTCCTCATTGGCGTATGTAGCCCACATTCTGTCCTCTCTGTGCCATCATCCACGGCGTAGTGAGCATCGACTTCTAGTTGCGTGGAACCCACGCTGCTTCTAAGCTGAGATCGGTCAGCATTGGCTTGAGGATCTTCTAGCTGCTGTTGAGACGGCCTTTGCTGATTAAGTGACTCCATGAGCTGCTGCACCTTGAGTTCCAATTCCGATAACCGGTCTTCACCCTTCTTCTTTCTTGCACGGCTTCTATAACTGTCAGCGCACTCCGGAAACCCAGTCTTCACGGTGACACCACCGGGATAGCCTCGTAATTGTCCAACGTGTTTAGGATTACCCAGGGCCCGTGTCAGCTCGTCGTCCTCTCTATCGGGTTTGTACACACCCCGGCGAGCTTCATCTATTGCAAGTATAAGCTTCGGGATGATTGTTTCTACTTTTTTCTTCCATTTTCCATGTGCAACAATCAGCCCTGTTTCCTCGTCCAACGCAGCACCATGCGCGTACATCCAGAATTTGGACCTCTCGGGCCAGTCCATTGTCTGTGGAGTGATCCCTTTAGCAAGCAGTCTGTCTTCAGCGGCTAACCACGTAGGAATGGCGGACCTGTAGCCACCTGTCCCCAACCTATGGTGGTATATCTTCTTCGCAGCATTTGCCTTATTTTTGACCGATCGGGCCACAGCCATAGACGATTTCTTATACGCCTTAAATATGGCCCAGTCATCTTGTATCTTCACTAGTGTTCGGCCAGTTCCAGAACTTCCACAGAAATCTGGATCTTCTTTTTCATATTTTTTCCATATTGTTTTCTTCCAGTTCCGGAATTGTTCGGCCATCGTCGAGAGAGTCCACTGCTTGAGTTTCTCCTTCTTGATTTCAGAGACATCTTCCGGGAGGTTAAAATGTGATAAGAGTGTGTCATATACCAAATATTTTGTAATCTGGTGGACATAGCAGGGTCATCGTCGTTTGCGGCCGCCGGCTTATGCCATTCTCGTATGGTGATCGGGAGCATGTCCCTAACAATAGCTCCAGCTTGATTTATATATTCATGGCTATTCTCTATGGGTTCCAGCGGCTCGCCGTTATCAGCAATTACATAGATCGGTAACTTTGGATCATCGCTCGTCATCCTTTCCGTGCCGCCTCGAGGAGCTCCCTTTTTAGCAGATTTGCTCGATCCGGAGGGCTAAAAGAAAATAATGCGTTAATAAGTGCAATACAAATCAATTAATCAAACCTAGTGATCAACAAAATAGCCTTAATATATATACCTCGTCGGCTCTTCTTTCTTTGGATTCAATTCCCTCACCAGAGTCCATCAGAAATTGTGAGGTGAAATCCACATCATCTTCTCCACCAGCATCGGTTCCACCGCCGACATCTTCTCCACCGGCATCTTCTCCATCGGGATCATATGTATTGGCATCCTCATATATCTGTCGCATAATTTTGTCTTCATTCTCCGCGTCTCGCACATAGTTAGGATCCATAGCTCAATGTCCCTGCAATCAATAAAATTTGCATCTATAAAATTGCTACACAAAAATCTATAAAATTTGCATCTATAACATTGCTACACAAAAATTTGCTAACTTATCAAATTTGCAATCTATAAAATTTGCATCTATAACTGAATTTTCACTAAGTCCTAAAACTGATTTTTCACTAAGTCCTAAAACTGAATTTTGGACATGTGGTAATTGGAAACCCATGGACTATTTAATCAGCAGTTGTTCTAACAATTTGCTTCCATGAACTAAAGCATCATTCCTACCAAGGAGGAGTGCATCATCTTTTGTATTCATAATGAGATATGAAATCAAGCAAGATTCTATTATCATCATTTTATTCATCTATCAAGCCATAAGACTCTTTGAAGGCACCATAGTGAGTAGATCATGTCTATATTGATGGACAACAATTTGAAGTTGCTCAGGAATTTATTTAAGCACTCAGAACAACTTTGAATATTTATCTAAAATTGAAAGTAATCAAGACACTATATTTAGGATTTGAAAATGACAAGTACTCACCAATAAACAATAAAGCAATAATAAAAATAGAGGTGTTAATCTACACATTCTATAATAGCAAATCAATCCAATTATACACAAATTCCTTCCAAATATGGAATGAATTCAAAATACATCAAATATTGAAAGTTATAAGTTGAAATCATAAATATAATGCAACTCTACAGTACCAGGGGCCTTTCTGAAACTAAAAGAATCACAAACAGATCCTCAATTCATTTAAACAGGAGACAGGGGGCCTGTTCGAACTATTTCTGCAATTGCTCTGAAACCCAAGGGGTTATTCGAAAAATGCCATTTCTTTTCTTCTTCTTCCTCTAGCACGGCCATGCCACGGCCACGCCACGGCCGCGCCACGCCATGGCCATCGCCTCATCTCTCTCTCTTGCTCTCTCCCAAGAAGAAAACCCTAACCCTAGCACGGCCACACGCGGCCACGGCGAGGCAGGGGAGGGGCGCGCAGGGAGGGGCGCGAGGCAGAAGACCTACCTGCGGCGTCACGGCGGCACGGCGGCGCGGCGAGGCAGGGGAGGGGCACGGCGGCGTGGCGGAGCAGCGCTTCGCCGTCGGGGGAGGGTCGCGCGGCAGTTCTTCGATTTGGGGGAGAGAATGAAAAAATTTCGGCCACAGCCACACAAATCCCCGCGAAACAGACCTTTAGTCACGGTTTGAGCCATGAACCGTGACTAAAGACCCTTTAGTCGCGGTTCGTGGCTGGAACCGCGACTAAAGGGTCGAATTTGGACAGCCAAATTAACACGCCAAGCCCAGACCCTTTAGTCGCGGTTCGTGGCTGGAACTGCGACTAAAGGTCTTTTTTCCTGTTTTCTTTTTTATTTCCTTTTCCTTTTTTCTGTTTTCTTTCCTATTTATTGATTTAATCGTCCAAATCAGCTCAAATTAGTCTCTACAAAAATTGTCAATCAACAAATTATGTACATCTTTCATAATTTTTTTTCCTTGTTTTTTTTCCTTTTTTCTGTTTTCTTTTATATACTTTGATTTACTTTTTATTCTGTTTTGTTTTATATAATTTGATTTAAAGGTGCCAAACTTATAGAAAATTACTAATATTTGTGAATTATACATAAAATATGGTCTACTTTGTGTGATAATTGGATGGGTGCCATTTTGCACCATATTTGTTGTACTTGCTTCACAAAAAATGTCATTTTTGACAATCGAAAAACAAAAAATGATATTTATATAAGTAATTTGAAAAAACTCAGGTCTGCAACATTGTTTGTCGTACCAAGATACAGCTATGTGTCAAATATGGGCACATTTTCACAAACTATGACACGGGGATGACCATAACAAGGTCATTTGACCCGAAACTTATACATGTTTATAGATGATTGACTTTTTTCTGAAGAAGGTTTTTGTAAACTATGTCAAAACTCAAGTTTATCATTTATCCTTTAGTCCCGGTTGGTGTTACCAGCCGGGACTAAATAAGCACACGGATCATGATATTATTCGTGATGTATTATGGTTAAATAAAAATGGAACCGAGCTATGTAACTGGATTAAATAAAGATGTATGCGTGATAACTGCAGAGATTGTATTCAGAATGCATGTGTTTTGTTCTATCTAAAAATCCTTCAGTTCATCGACCGAATACATTGTTACACATAAAAGTTTAATACATTATTACACATCACCAACAACATCCCTATCTAGTGTTCACTTGTTCTTCGTGTGTGTCCCTTTCTTCTGATTGCGCCGTAACCATGGACAATCTTCTTCATTTAACTTGATACTTGGGTCAGTGTTCACTTTGAAGGGCAGAATTTCATGAAACTTATCGTAATCTTCTGACATGTCTGTCTTGTCCTCTACTCCCACGATGTTTCTTTTACCTGAAAGAACTATGTGGCGCTTTGGCTCATCGTATGATGTATTCGCTTGCTTATCTTTTCTTTCTTTTGGTAGGGTAGACATGTCCTTCACATAGAAAACCTGAGCCACTTCACTGGCTAGGACGAATGGTTCGTTCTCGTACTCAAGATTCTTGAGATCCACTGTAGTCATTCCGTACCGTGGGTCTACCTCTACCCCGCCTTGTAGGTTGAACCATTTGCACTTGAACAAAGGGATCTTAAAAGAAGGTTCATAGTCAAGTTCCCATATCTGCTCTATGTAACCATAATATGTTTCCTTTTGCCCATTGCAGTTTGTTGCATCAAATCGGACACCACTGTTTTGGTTGGTGCTCTTTTTATCTTGGTCGATCGTGTAAAATGTATTTCCATTTATCTCGTACCCTTGAAAAGTCAATATAGTCGAAGATGGTTGCTTGGCCAACAAGTATAGTTGTTCTCCAACATTGGTGTCATTAATGAGACGTCTTTATAACCAACCGCCAAAAGTCTTCATGTGTTCTCCATCAATACAATCTTCAGGTTGCTCTAGGTATGTGGAGCATAAAATATTCCTGTGTTCCACGATATACGGAGTCACCAAGCTGGAATTATGTAGAACTGTGTAGTCTGCTCGAGTGAAAGAAATCCCGTCTTGAAATAGTGTTGTTTTTTTTCCTAGCGTGCCTTTTCCACGCAGTCTCCCCTCATGCCGCGATTGAGGAACACCAATCGGCTTTAGATCAGGAATAAAGTCAACACAAAACTCAATGACCTCCTCCGTTTCATAGCCCTTGGAGATGCTTCCTTCTGGCCTAGCACGGTTATGAACGTATTTCTTTAAGACTCCCATAAACCTCTCAAAGGGGAACATGGTGTGTAGAAATACAGGAACGAGAACGAAAATCTCTTCGACTAGGTGAACTATGAGGTGCGTCATAATATTGAAGAAGGTTGGTGGGAACACCAACTCAAAGCTGACAAGACATTGGACCACATCCTTCTGTAAATTTGGTAGAGAAATTGGATTGATCACCTTCTGAGAAATTGCATTGAGGAATGCACATAGCTTCACAATGGGTACTCGAACATTTTCTGGTAGAAGCCCCCTCAATGCCACCGGAAGTAATTGTGTCATAATCACGTGGCAGTCATGAGACTTTAGGTTTTGAAATTTTAGCTCTGCCATGTTTATTATTCCCTTTATATTCGACGAGAAGCCAGATGGAACCTTCATACTGCTAAGACATTCAAAAAATATTTTCTTCTCTTCTTTCGTAAGAGCGTAGCTCGCAGGACCTTGATGATTCTCTGAATGAGCGCCGTCTCGTTCCATCATACGTTGATGGGCCTGCCTTGGTTCTGGTGTATCTTTTGACTTCCCATACACGCCCAAGAAGTTTAGCAGGTTCAAGCAAAGATTTTTTGTCACATGCATCACGTCGATTGCAGAGTGAACCTCTAGCATTATCCAATAGGGTAGCTCCCAAAATATAGATTTCTTCTTCCACATGGGTATGTGGTTGAGAGCATCATTCGGAACAGATAGACCGCCAGGATCCTTCCCAAAGATTACTTTTAAATCCTTGACCATATCATGTATAACAGAACTAGAGGGGCGGGTAGGCTTCGGCCGACAATTTGCCTCACCTTTGAAATGTTTGCCTTTCTTTCTTAAGGGATGGTTGGGTACAAGAAACCGACGATGGCCTAGGTACACATTCTTGTTACCTAAATGTATACTTTCAGTCTCACCTAAACAGTGCGTGCATGCATTGTATCCCTTGTTTGACTGTCCTGAAATGTTACTAAGAGCAGGCCAATCATTGATGGTTACAAACAACAGCGCGCGTACGTCGAATTCCTCTTGTTTGTGCTCATCCCACACACGCACACCTTCTTCACGCCACAACTGTAAAAGTTCTTCAACCAATGGCCTCAGGTACACATCGATGTCGTTGCCAGGTTGCTTTGGGCCTTGGATGAGCACTGACATCATAATGAACTTCCGCTTCATGCACAGCCAAGGAGGAACGTTATAGATACATATAGTCACAGGCCAAGTGCTATGACTGGAGCTCTGCTCTCCAAAAGGATTAAATCCATCTGTACTTAGACCAAATCTTAAGTTACTTGCGTCATCTGAAAATGTCGGGAACTCTCTGTCGATTTTTCTCCACTGGGACCCATCAGCGGGGTGTCTCAACATCAAGTCTTTCTTACGGTCTTCTTTGTGCCATCGCAACAACTTGGCATGCTCTTTGTTTTGAAACAAACGTTTCAACCGTGGTATTATAGGAGCATACCACACACTAGTAGGAAAAACCAATTCTATGGATCCTTATTCTGTGGCGCACCATTTAGCCGTGCGCCACAAAATAAGATTCTGTGGCGCACCCTAGCTGGTGCGCCACAGAATAAGCCTATTCTGTGGCGCATCTATTCCTGGTGCGCCACAGAATAACCTTATTCTGTGGCGCACGGGTAGCGGTGCGCCACAAAATATGTGCGGGCCCCACACCCAGGCACGGGTCAGCCAGTTTTGGCCCTATTCTGTGGCGCACATGTCAGATGCGCCACAGAATAGGCTTATTCTGTGGCGCACCCACGGCCATGCGCCAGAGAATAGGCTTATTCTGTGGCGCATCAGCACTGGTGCGCCACAGAATAGGCTTATCTCCACAAATACGACCGAGATACCACCACCGAAGCCCAAGGAACAGAGCCACTCGGACAGAGGGCAGCCATGGAGCCGGAAGTCGCGGAGGCCGCCAGGGGCGAGGCCGCCTTTGCGATGCGCGCGCTGCACCACCTCACGCGGGCCGAATCGTGCAGCAACCTCGCCATCTCCCCGCTCGCCTTCCTCGGCCCCGCAGGCGGCCAGGCCCACGCGTTGCTCGCCTCGCGCGTCGCCCTGCGCGTGCTCGCCGATGCCGATGGCGAGAACGGCGGGCCGACAGTGCGGTTCGCCAACGGCGTCTCCGATTTCTCTCACACTTAATTTGCTGATCGATCTTTCCTTTTCCAGCCGGAGGAAGCGAGGCGCGAGATCAACCAGTGGTTGGAGGAGGCGACGGCCGGCCGGATCAAGGACTTCCTGCTGCCGGGCGCCGTACACGCCGCCACGCGGGCCATCCTAGGGAACGCGCTCTACTTCAAGGGCGTCTGGGAGAACAAGTTCCACGGGCTTCCGGCTCTGTTCCTGGTAAGCACACAGGAGCCCCCCCTCCCTCTACAACCTCTTGTCGTCGTTGACCGCCGTGTGCCTCTGCAGATCATCGTCGCCGGCGAACTCCCGGCGTTCCCCTTGACCGGCGCCGCCCGTTTTGGGTTCCCTGTGACGAGGCGCCCGTGTACGCCAAGTTTTGTGTCCTGGCTCGCCATGAATCATCGAGCCCGTCATCTCCCTGGGCGTGAGCCTCCGCCGCCGCGCGCCATGGCCAGCTCTTTTTTTTTTAAAACCTGAAAACGATATTCTGTGGCGCACCGGGCTGGGTGCGCCACAGAATAGCCACTATTCTGTGGCGCACCAGGTGGTGCGCCACAGAATAGCTTATTTTGTGGCGACTATTCTGTGGCGCACCACCCATGCGCCACAGAATAGGTTTTTGGTGCGCCACAGAATAGGTTTTCTGTACTAGTGACATCACCTTGGCAGGAACCCTATTCCTTGGACAACCGTGCTCGCCCTCAACATCACCAGGGTCATCTCGCCCAATCTTATACCGCAATGCACCGCATACAGGACAAGCATTCAAATTTTCGTACTCACCGCGGTAGAGGATGCAGTCATTAATGCATGCATGTATCTTCTGCACCTCTAATCCTAGAGGGCAGACCACCTTCTTTGCTTCGTACGTACTCGAGGGCAATTCGTTATCCTTTGGAAGCATCTTCTTAAATATTTCATTAAATTTTCAAATCCCTTGTCAGAAGTACCATTCTCTGCCTTCCATTGTAGCAATTCCAGTGTGCTACCCAACTTTTTCTAGCCATTTTCGCAATTTGGGTACAGTAATTTGGTGTGATCAGCTAACATGCGCTCCAACTTCAACCTCTCGTTTTCACTTCCACAGTCCATTTGTGCATCACGAATGGCCCGACGAAGATCATCGTCGGGCTCATCAACAATGGGATCTTCTTCAACAATGGGATCTTCTTCAACTTCGAACATAGGATAGTTGTCATTATCCTATTCTTCTTCATTGTCTTCCATTATAACCCCTCTTTCTCCGTGCTTGGTCCAACAATAATAACCAGACATGAAACCATTCTGCAACAGGTGGACGTGAAGGACTTTTGAGTTAGAGTGATCACTCATATTCTTACAGACACTGCATGGACAACATGTAAAACCATTCGTCCGCTTGTTTGTCTCAGCCACACGGAGAAAATCATGCATGCCATTAATGAACTCGGGACAGCGTCGGTCACCGTACATCCATTGCCGTCTCATCTGCATTATATAAGTATATCAAAAACCATTATATATATACTACATCGATCATGAATAGATAAGTGACCAAATTAATTAATACAAGTTCATCAAGCAAAGTAGAGTAGTGACCAAATCTAATACATAGTTCTCATAAACATACATCAATTGAAACACATACAACTATCTAAAGAATTTAAATCCAACAAGAAATGCGATCAGAATCGCAACTAAGGTAATTATTGAACCAACAGCATAATGATACCAAGCCTCCTGACTAATGGCATATTTTCTAATCTTTTTAAGCTTCAAGCGCATTGCATTCATCTTGATCTCGTGATCCAAACGCATTGCCTCCATCTTGATCTCGGGATCATCGACGACGTCGGCCAACTTGAACTCCAATTTCATCTTCTCTTCAAAGCATTCGAGACGAAGATCTTCACTTCTTTTCAATTTTTCTTTCAAATCATTGTTTTCTTTCTCAAAAAACTCGATAATAGGGTCGCTTGGAATTTCCGGTTCAACTACCTCCTAGATAAAAATATATCTATGTCAAGTTGGTTGGCATGATTGTGATAAACATGAAATATAACAAATAGTTATAAAAATATACCACATCTGAATCATAGACCGGACGAGGGCCGACGGGGACGGATATCAAAACCATGACACTATACATATAAAAAAAACATAAGAAAATTATACAAGAAATAACTATGCATTTAAATCATACAAGTAATTTTTTAAAAAAATAAAAGATAAGAAAAGAGGCTCACCGAGATGACGGGACGGCACGGGCTATCGACGGCGGTGAGGACGGGGACGGGACGACACTAAAACCTAAAAATCATAATATAGTTTGAGCTCAAATTGCATATAAAACAAAGGAAATCTCTAACTTAGACATTTCATCAAACACCTAGCTAGCACTAGAAATGTAAAATGAGCTAAATGAGCTAAACAAGCAACAAAACGAGCGCCGGAAGAAAGGATGAAGATGTGCTAACCCTTGGATAGATGGGGCGCCGTCAATCTTGACAAATGATGAACAAAATGGGGACGGGAAGGGAAATGGAGAGAAAATGGAGATGAAACTCGAGCTGGAAAAATGAAGCTGGCTGGCTCGGGGTGGAAGATGATATAGGAAGAACTTTAGTCCTGGTTCCAGCAAAGAACCGAGACTAAAGGTCCACCTTTGGTCCCGGTTCCAGCCTAGAACTGGGACTAAAGGTTCTCGTGCGGGCCCTAGGCTCTGCTGTCGCATGTGGTGGACCTTTAGTCCCGGTTCTTGTCTGGAACTGGGACTAAAGGTCCCTCTCGAACCGGGACGGCCGTCCTAGCCGTTGGAGAAGGGAAAATTGACCCCATTAGTACCGGTTCGTAAGGGAACCGGTACTAAAGGGCCAAACGGATTGCCCTTTTTCCACTAGTGTATACTCCCGGAATCAAATACTCCATGTGGAAATATTCATGGAAATAACAGGGAATTATTGATGCGGAATAGTACTTAAGGAAATATACTTAAGAAAGCCGGTACGGCTATACTGGAATACAGTGTATATGAATATGCTGAAATTATACCCGGGAACAGTATAGAGCGGAATGCCAGGTTGTCCGTAGGATTGGCTCTATGGATTGTCAAAGCCTGCGAGTTTGATTTCGAATTCAAACTCGGCGCATGACTCACACATGCGTGCTGGGACCTAATTGATTAACAGTATTATGCTCGGTAACTGGCTGTTAATGATAGTGGTTGGTTTAACAAGTCACGAGTCCTAACTGGAAACAGATGGAAACATCTGGAATTTGGAGTATATATAATGGTCCCACCCTCTAGGCTCAATATGCATTGTGAGCGGCACCACCGATAAGGCAGAGGAATAGAGGGTAGGCCGAATAGCTCCTAAAACCCTAAATTTCTAACATGCCTAGCATCCATCACCGCCGTTTTCCTTTTCATCATCTCTGTAGTTGATCTACGAATAATACGTATCGCACGTTCGCATTGATCTTCAGGGGAGAACCTATCGGCTGTACCTCCAGCTTCTTTCGTCCCTCCGGCACCAGCACGGTTCGCATTGATGTCCCCACACCCTCCACCGGTGTGACATTGGGCACAATGATTGCTCCAGCGTTCTCTCGTATTTTTCTTAATGTGAAGTTTCTACAATATTTTGATATTGAGTTGTTTATGTTTTTTCTTTGTACAGATCGGGTTTTCCAATTTGGTGTTGCTGTCCAACTAGAGAACTGCTCATGTCTACTGCCATTCTAGTGTTGCTGTCCAACTAGAGATGGGGTCGTCATTTGAGTCCTGCCATTTGGGCTACTTGTTTTACTTTGTTATGAATTTCTCATGTCATGAGAGGCTACCAGTTTGAGTCCTGCCATTTTGGCTACCTATTTTACTTTGTTATCTAGTTTGGTACCTGTAATTCTTAAAGGTTGTTGGTGTCAACCAGATACCATATAAACTGCATGATGGATTGAATTGCCTGGGCAAGGGGCCATCTACTTTTGTTAATTTTGGCTGTACGTTTTGTTTATTTTAGCTGCATTATGTACACCTCATGGCGGGATGTAGTGATGCATGCCACACTTGATCGAGCCTTGTCCATTTAAATGACATGCAAAGAGCTATTAAATTTTCTTTTCTAGGAAATTGCTTTACACACTATACCTAGGGTCTATGCATATATTAAGTACTCTCTCTCCTCTAGAAACTACCTATAGAAACTACGGATTGGGACTGTCGTTTGTAATAGTAGGGACGGTGAAATGTTTGGTTTGTTAATGTGTGATGGAATGAGATCGTTGGAGTTTTTATAGTGGCTTTTAGGTCTCCTGTTCTTGTTTCCACTGCTCCATTTGGTGGGTGATTGGTTGGACACTAGTCAAGCGACTGGACTTCTCGCTTTTTCTCTTCATTTGGTACGGTGTCGCGGTTGATTTGGTTGGTGATGGTAGTTTTTATATGTATTAGTAGTTAAAGTTAAAAAATGACTTAGAATAAATCTTGATGGACTTATATTTTGTGATAAGAGGAAGTATTTGCATTATGTGTGCAGTTAGTCTTACATATGTGTGCGCCGTGTAGGAATTTTCTAGCTCCACGACTTATGCAGCTTCCTAATGTCACCATCCTCCTTATATCATTGTAGTTCTCTAGATCCTCAATTTTGACCTCCACTTCACGGCTTCAGTCTAGTTGCTAGAGTATCCATAGAAAAAGTGATACAAATCTAAGCAACATTTTAAAATCACAACCTAGTCTTATTTCTTGGATTAGAGGCTACAATATCCTTTGGCTGGTTCTCTCTCTTAATATGAGTGAATAAATTTCGCAAATGCTGTCTTACAAATATCCAGATAATCATGCATGCATTCCTTTAATAAATGATTCTTTAATGCTTTGCACTCAGTGCAAGTACAACCGATCCTACTATTATCGTTAAGTCCATGCAATGCTATCCAAAGATAACACAAAGACCATTACATTGATTTGTCTCATCCAATGGGACTCTATTTTTTTTCCTCTCTCCTCTTATTTATTTTGCGTGCGAGAGGGCTATAAGCCCCTTATTGCACTCACCCTCACCCTTGTTATTAAGTCCTCTTTCTATGAGAAAGTCAGCTCAAGAGATTTAATAAGTCCGTCGTGTGATTTATTGAAAATGAGCACCAATCTTGGACATGTATATTTGGAAACTTGCTAGCTAGGTCATGTAACTTAGACATGATGTAATAAGGGAGCATACCTTTATCGAGTAATAATCCTTAAAGTGGCATTTCTACCAAAGTGTTGTGTTTGTGGTTGGGGAGGAGGGGTGTGTGGCATGGTATTCACAAGATGAATCCAAACAATAATACATCACATGTAACAAAGGAAATCGGCGTTCTAGTTTACTGGATACTACCAACTAATCATAATTACATATAGTAACACAATAGGTCAGCATCACTGATCATTTGGAGATGCACGATGATAAGCATCACTGATCATTTGGAGATGCACGATGATAAGTATGCCTTCATGGATGACAAAGTAGCACAAATGCCATCCTTTTTCTTCCTTTCCGTCTTAGCCATTGTGAGATGTAGCAGCTCAATGTCCTTGTTGAGGATATTGATCTCCACCCTATTTCTTCTTACACGCCTCCAATTTCAATTGGAGTTTAACCTTTTCCTCCATACACTCCTCCAATTCCCTTTGGAGTTTATCCTTTGTCACAGTACACTCCTCCAATTCCCGCCTAATCTTTATTTCGATTTCCAATTGGAGTTTAATCTTTAATTCGAGTTCCAAATTGAGTTTAGCCTTTAATTCGAGTTCAACTTCGAGTTTAGGCTTTGCCTTCCTACACTCATCCAGTTGCCTTTGGAGTTCACCCTTTGTCGCCATACACACTTCCAACTGGATGCCTAAAGTTCATTTTAGAGGAGGCATTAGGGTAGAGAGATGGGAGTACGACCACACTGCGAAGAAATTGGACATTGAAAAAAAATGATGTATTTTTCCTCACCTAGATGACGTTGTTTTTCCTTGCGTGTTTGTTCCTCTTTTTCATTGCGTGTTTGTTCCTGACGCATCCACCACAGACCGCCTACGCCTACAACCACGCCCACGCCTCCAACAACTAGTAGACCCACTGGATTTGTCATAGCCAATCCTGCACCAAGTTCTGCAAACCATGGCACCATGACTACTGGAATCGCCGCCATGTTCTGGAGACTTGTAGAGGTCGGCGGCTTACGGCGGTCGTCACCCTCCTGGCGCTGCTGTTGTCACGCACTCGCCGGAGTTGGAAGACGCTTCCGCTGTCTTCGCCGTACCCCAGGCAAAGGATGCGGTCCGTGGTCGTGCCCCTGCCAAAGCTATACTTGGGGGTCAATATAAGGGGGGAGAGCGAGAGGGGGAGATAGAGAGAGGAAGGGAATGTGTACAAGGAAGCGGGAAGAAGCAGAGGAGAGAAGGGATGGAGTGTCGGTGCTGAAGAGGGAAGAAGAAGAGTGGAGGAAAAGGATGCAGTGTGAGCGAGGAAGAAGGACAACTTATCAGAGTTGAGAGAGAGAAAGAGAGAAGCTTGCGGCCCAGGCAGGAATCCCAGGTGACAATCTGAGTACCTTAACCAAATAGCAAGCTCCTGCGGTCCTGTCTGGCTGCCTGCAGCGGTTCCGTAGCGCTGAGAGGGGCAACCATGCATCTGCCGATGCCGAACGTGAGCAGCAGAAATTACAGCCCAGGTACATCAGTGCAAAGATGAGCACACGTCAGCCATTCTGATGCAAATGAGTCCCAAACGTTTATGCAGATCAGCGCACTCCACTAGAATTATGCCCCATAATTTTCAATCAGTTCGGTACTTGGGAAGATGCCCAAATGAATTGTGCAAGTATCTGCAAGCGCATTGTACTCCCAAGCAGGCACACTCTGAATAACTGTATGACCAGAGAAATTTCCAAGGTAGATTAAATCACCCAATTTTCTAAGTTGTAATGGATTCAATAGGTACCACTCTGTTAAAATTTGACAGCATTTGGCCCACGGGAAAGGTCTCAAATAAATTGTGCAACCCGCTGTAAATGATACTATACTGACAGACAAGCATACACGACATGAGCAGCAATATTCTGAAGGATATTAAATCTCCGAATTTGTCTGCAGGGAAGCGGGCTTAAAATTACAAGTGCTGTAGAAGTTTCAGTGCATTTGAAATATGGAAAGGCCCCGCTGCACGCAGCCAGGCAGGATCACAGGACTGCAGGAGCTTGCTATTTGGTTAAGGTTGCCTGGGATTCCTGCCTGGGCCGCAAGCTTCTCTCTTTCTCTCTCTCAACTCTGATACGTCGTCCTTCTTCCTCGCTCACACTGCATCCTTTCCCTCCCCATTTGCTTCTTCCCTCTTCAGCACCGACACTCCATCCCTTCTCTCCTCCGCTTCTTCCCGCTTCCTCGTACACATTCCCTTCCTCTATCTCTCTCTCTCTCTCACTCTAAACTCTGATCCGTCGTCCTTCTTCCTCGCTCACACTGCATCCTTTTCCTCCCCCTCTGCTTCTTCCCTCTTCAGCACGACAATCCATCCCTTCTCTCCTCTGCTTCTTTCCGCTTCCTCGTACACAGTCCCTTCCTCCCTCTCTCTCTCTCTCTCTATCTCTCTCTCTCTTCCCCCCCCCCCCCCCCCCCCCTCCCTCTCCCCCTTATATTGACCCCCAAGTATAGCTTTGGCAGGGCACGACCACGGACCGCATCCTTTGCCTTGGGTACGGTGAAGACAGCGGAAGCGTCTTCCAACTCCGGCGAGTGCGTGACAACAGCAGCGCCAGGAGGGTGACTACCGCCGTAAGCCGCGGCCTCTACAAGTCTCCAGAACATGGCGTTTGCATTGCCATTGGGCGCAGGATTTGCTGCAAGGACCTGGTGGACCGCCCTAGAAGGGCCTTTACAGGTTTCTCTTTGTCACCCGGAGGAGAAGCAGGTGAGGAAAAAGACATCATTTTTTCAATGTCCAATTCCTGGGCAGTGTGGTCATATTCGCATCTCTCCCCTCTAATCTCCCACTAAAATTAATGAACGTCAGGTATAACTGATCTCCAAAGGCAACTGGATGAGTGTATGGCGACAAAGGGTGAACTCCAAAGGCAACTGGATGAGCGTAGGAAGGAAAACCGTGAACTCAAATCCGAACTCGAAGTAAGGGTAAAAATCAGTGTGGAACTCGAATTAAAGCTTAAACTCCAATTGGAAGTCGAAATAAAGATTAGGCTGGAATTGGAGGAGTGTAGGGTGACAAACGATGAACTCCAAAAGCAATTAGAGGAGTGTAGGAAGGAAAAGGTTATACTCGAAAGGCAATTGGAGGAGTGTGAGGGGAGAGGGGCCGGGGGGTGAACTATGAAGAACTTTATGCCAAGCATTCTTCCCTGAATGATGAGAAGAATTCAATCCAAGGAGTTTTATACTGAGAAGGTTTTAGCATACAATGTTAATGTCAAAAATTGTGGCACTTGATGCCAAAATTATGGTGAGATTGAGAAAATGAAGGTGAAAATTGAAAGAAAATAAAGGGGACCATCCCACAATGGCCAAGACAAAAAGGAAGACAAAGGGTGGCATTTGTGCTACTTTGTCATCCATGAAGGCATACTTATCATCGTGCATCTCTAGATGATTAGTGATGCCGACCTATTGTGTTACTATGTAATCATGATCAGTTGGTACTATGCAGTAAAATGGAACTTGTATTTCCATTATTATATGACGGGTCCATAGACCCGGGGTCCCCAATGGGCCCGCTTTTCCACAACATTCGGCCCAGCAGACGGCGCAGCAACGATGCGCACCTGGGCCGGCGCAAATATGTGACGCCAGGCCGAGAATACGATCCGGCCACTGACCGGCGCCTTCGACCAGGAGGCCTAGTCGGCGCCCCGACCAGAAGGCCTGGTCTGGGCCGGGACCATAGTCCGACTCGGACCGAGTTCCCCTGACCGTGGTTACGCCGGACCAACGCGCACCGCTCCTTCCCGACAGACACGGCCGGGACCGACCGGAGACGCCCGCTCGGTATGGGCCCATGGAGTAGGTGAAACAGATAAGGGAAAACGCTCAAGTCAACCGCCGTATAGAGGACCGTACCTCACCATGCCCTGCGCCCGCGCGCACAGTGTCGTCGTGCTATGTCAGGCGGACATCACAACAGAGCATGAACAGGGATGGAGGGCTGATACGGGGAGGCCTTCGGACCCCTTTCATACAACATACGACACACGGCGCAAGGGGTTGGTTGAGACGAAGTGGAGGGTGAGATTGAACTCCGGATTCAGGACGAGATCATTGGACGGCGGTAGGTCGAGGCCGGAGACGGAGTCGATAGCGACGTTGTAGTTCCTGCTGGGCATCGTGGCGACCACGATTAGTATGAAGCCAGCGATGAAGACTGCAGCAATCAAGGTCGCGGACAGTAGCGCGTACTTGGATTTCATTGCTGTGGATTTGCAGCCCTTAGATCGATCCGTCCTTGGTATGTGGGTAGGCCTGTTTATATATGCACGCGATGCGTAGATCGGGACTACGTGGGTTCAGGTCGGGATCTGAGAGCTATATCGTTTTGGAGACGGATAGGAAATCTACAGCGTGTTTCTTTGGACTCGGGTTGTTGATTTGATAGAGTATTCAACAAAGCGTCGGTGCTCATCCAACGTCCAACAAAGAAAAGAAAACCTGCAAAAGGCTTGTACAGAGCGTAACCGCAGGTTCAAAAGTTCATACCACCCCTGCTCCCCTACCGACACGCGCGTGTTCTTTTTTTTTTGTGAAATCTTCAATTTTGTTTCAAAAACTCACTTTTATGTAGCAAAAATTGGTTCACCGAGAAAACAAAGAAAAAGACAAGTCGGACTTTGTATCAAAACAATTGTGCTATTGTACCAAAAAACGACCTCATAGAAGATATCGATGGAGACCTCGTCGGAGACTTTGAAGTAAAAAATTGTGCTGTCGTAGCAAAAAACTTTGTGTTGTTATAGAGAAAACACCAAACAATTGTAGAAAATTTTGTTGCTTTTATGGCATCTTAGCAAAAAAAATCCGCCGAGGTCCTCCGACGAGCCTCTTGTAATGCAAAATAGAACGGTGAAGGTGAAAATTCTTAATACAATCCATAATAACGTTCTAATAGTTGTGGTGCTTGCACCGGGCAGATTTTGCATTAATTGTTCTCGATCTTGTAGTCCACAAATAGAACAATGTTTACAGTGTAAATCTCTACTATATAATATGGGTTGAGGAGGTGTTGGTACGTTTTTTTCTATTTCTAATTTTACCCTGTTAGTTGGGAGATATTACAGCTCCTGCCACCGCGAAGTGAAACGACCGCTTCAGTCCACCCGGTCGTACGTACGTCGTGAGGCAGCGGACAGCGGTTCGGGGAAGCGCGCCGCCGGGAGGATCCCACCTCCATCGCGCGCCGCCGGGAGGAACCCACACCTCCACTGCCCTGCCCCGGCCTCGCTTACCCCATCGCCCAGGCGCCGCCAGCCCGGAACGGCCCAGTCCCTTCCTCCTCAGCCCTGCGCCGCCGCCGGGAGGCCGCGCTCCTCCAGCGCCACCTGGCCTCCTCGTCGCCCGTCCTCCTGGTCTCGCCCCTCCTCGCGTCGAAGGTCTCCTCCTCGACGCCGCCGCGCCGTCGCCGACCCGCCGGACAAGATCCAAATCGATGGGAACGAGGAAGAGGACGCCAGCGAGGGCTTGGACGACGTGGGGCTGATCCATAAGTTCGTACAATTCGAGCACAAGCCACGCGCTGTCGAGCTGCAGGCCCGGCCCGCTTCATCAAGCTCCTCTGCTCCCGCCCACGGCCGTTGCGTCGCCGCCTGGACTCAAGGTCACCGCCACCCGCATGGATACACATGTGGACAGTCATGAAGCAGCAGAAGCACCCAATGACGACGCCCCCGCCAGCAGCAATGGCTCCGACGCCAGCGAGGGCTTGGAGGGCCGTGGGGATGTGTATGTGAGCAGAGTAGAGCGGCCAAGGTATAGCCAGCAGGATGCCGGAGACTGCGAGGATGAAACAGGCGCAGCACGCTCCGGCGCATATTTGTGCCAGCGTCGTTCACGGATGAGAATGGAGTTCCTCTCGCTACAGGAGAAGGGAAGAAATGCGAGAGCTGGATATCTCCATACAAGCCAAAGTTCGCAAGAGGCCTGTCGCGACGCCAAACTGTTGTTCTTGTTTGAGGTCATTGATTCTATATTTGCATATGCTACTAACGCATCAGGGCTACGTGCTGCAACAGAAGGATATGAGATGCTCCGCGCCTTCACGATTACCACGAACTTGAGCTCCATCATGGTTTGTGCAGCAGCCAGCCTCTGCTTATGCAACTACATATTTGCTGAATAAAGTTGTCTCGGGGTCGATATAAGACACGGTAAACAAGTATCATTTATTCATTGTTGCATGACTGATGGATACATACTATACCGTCTGTCAAACTATTCCCCGGTGTCCATAAAACCGTTGTTCAATCTTCCTATTATGTCAATTTGCAGCTGAAGTTTGGAGCAGTACAAACACTGAATTCGGTGTACATCTGAACCTACAATCTTTCAGCAGTTCCAGGCAATGGCTACTTCAGTTGTTTACCAAGGTGTCTGTCCGTCTAATGTTCATGCCACCGTTTTTGCCGTCACATGTTTACATATTTGAGAGGCTAAAAAAGTTTTACGAAATGGGGAAAAGATGAAACAGATGAAAATGCTATGTGCTCCACAACGGAAGATGAACTGCGGAAGTTTTTGTCAAGTCGCAAGGTTCCTCCTCACTTCACTTATGATCTGTTCTTCAACACAGAGAGTTACTACGTATACCAAATGTTTATAGTCAATGCTGGTTTGGACTTTCGGATGTTATGGAACACAGGATGCCTTAAAGCTGAAAAGGACCTTGGAAGGAGCTGTACACACTGAAGGTATGGCTTATTGGGTTCATGCTAATCAAGTATCTATTACCAGTTAGTTTCCTTTCCTGATTTCGCTTTCTAATATGCTTAATTTCGACTGCAAGGTCTGAATCTGAAGGTGACGATGTAACTTCACCCAAAGTTCTAAGAAGGTACATCTCATGTTGTCCTTAGTCTTGCAAACACTGCCATATCTTGAAGAGAAGGTTCAGACGCTACAAGAAAAGCTTTCGGAAATGCAATGCGTGAAAGCAGAGTTGCTTAATGCAGCTGTCCACCGCCTGGATGCACGGGAAGCCGAACTCATTGTAACAAAAAAGGCAATTCCATACTGCCCAATAGCTTGTTGCTCGCTATTTTATTTAGAATGCAAATACCACATCTGATCATGCAAATACTGCATAACAGCTTTTATTAATAAGTTGATTGGCATTCCCTTTGCGCATATGCCACATTCATTCATCTTTTACACTCCACAGCCAGAGGGGATGTCTATACTTAACGTGGATGCAGCATTTCAGTCCGAGCTACATCGCCTGGGCTATTCAAACTATGCCAATCCTGGACGAATGCATGAGCGTTAATTTGTGAGATCAAGCAATTAGCTTCATCAGTTTTTTACCTACATCCCTTTTATTCATGCCAAGCGTGCTTCTAATGTATTGGCTTCTGTTATCGCCTAAGTCTGCGATGCATGCCGTCGACGTTGTGTGGGTCGGCGATATGCCCGAGCTGTGCCGGTCACTTATTTGTACAGAAATAATCTGTTATGAATCAGCAAAGCACATATGTTTACCAAAAAAAATCCAGCCAGTTAAATGTATGATGAAATGATTCGTAGAGCAAAAGATTCTTTTGCAATAAAATAGAACGTGTGATACATGTAAGTGAGATTTCATCTATGTAACACATGACTGTGTGCATTTTACCGATATAATTTTTGGAGAGGCATTTTACCGATATTTGTAATTGTTTTATGCAAGTATACATGCACTCTTCGAGCAGTACATACAATCATATATAATATATTCAATGTAAATAGTATACATGTGACATAGAGGGAGTGCAAACTTTCCGCCGTGCAGCATACCCATAGCAAGTCACACATCATTTGCATTCGATTAAATGGTCAAGATATGTTTCAAATCTATTCTCCAGCCCCACCATGTCACCTGTGAACATTTTCTTAGTTGAGTGCATCGACAATTATAGTAAGCCCGTAGCAACGCACGGGCATGTTTGCTAGTTTGATAAATTCAGGAACCAAGAGAACTACCGTATCCTCCCTCCCTATTACTCCTCCTCCTCTTCGTTTCTACGAATCTCACACGCTACATCTGGAGTACTATATATCCACGGAACACGCACATGATGAACTAGTAAGTAACAGATTGATGCAAATCTAATCATATGAGAGAGGACGCAACAGCAACAGCAGCAGAAGAAGAGAAGAGGAAAATCATCCATCTAATGACGATTGGTCCATACAAAAACCAAGTACAACTAAGAATATTCAGATGATGCATGGATTAATTACCTGCATGCAGATCTCAACGCCGGGCATGCATCTCCAACCACCATGATGGATGACAACGCCCTCTACCTTTGACCAAGAGATCGGTATAAGGTGTGGATGGAGGAGCTTCAAATTCGGCCATGACGACTCGATCACTACCTCTCCCTCGCCGACGCCAAGTCAAAGTCACAAGTCACGCACGCGATCCCCGCACGCGGTTGCCGGCGGTGGGCTTCTTCTTATAGAGAAGAGAGAGGGGGAACCTTGTTTGAATTTTGCTGAGGGAAAAATAAGAGCGGGAACCATATTCGGATTCTCTCCTTGATCTTCTCTTGGTTGCTTGATGATATCGAGAATGGACGGCCAAGATGGATGTGGTCACACGAATTGCTGACGTGGACACTGATCTAGGGGAACCAAGCGTGCTATAATTATGGGACTTCATGCACGCCAGCACTAATTATGTGATCTCGGACGGCTATTTTCCTGGTGACCAGTTATGGTGGCTACAATCAAATTAATTGCTGGCTTAATTTGCATGGAGCGGCCTATTATTTTGGGATCCCTACAATGTCGGGACTTGTTTCTTTTGTTGTCCTGTGGGTGATTATTTTCTCCAGTTACTATTGGATTGGCAACCAACAAACGCAACAACTCAACCATTGCCTGGTTTGTATATGCACGCATCCCAAAAGAAAGAAGAAGAAAAATGGTCCTACACATATACCGAGCACGTATGAGCTACTAAACTAGTACTCCCTCCGTCCGCTGAAAAGTGGACGTTTGGGTTTTCTAAGACAAATTAACAATTTTTGCAGAAAACTCCTTCCTCCTCTCATTTAAGCTACCAGCCAGCGCGATGTTGCTTCGATTCACGTATGCATTTACTGCGCATGCCTCATTTATCACAAGCAAAACCCAATCCAAGCACCACAATCACTTCCTGCCAGCTTAAATTAGCTTCAGCTTGCACCGTTTCCACGATTGACTCGTTGCATGTCTCATTAACCGAGGCATAAACTGAGGGGGTGGACGCAAAATTACCGATGGAAAGCGTAGGTGTACACTTATTTTTGGAAAAACGCTGGACCTTAAACGTCCACTTTTATGCAGACGGAGGGAGTACCTCTATCTTAATATTACGGATATTATAACTGGGACAAAAGGGAGCTCTCTCAGGTCATCAGTTATTTCGGCCGTCAGATTACACGTCCAGGTTGTTTCCAGCCGTGCGATGCACCTTTGTTACCGCCTGGGCCGCTCGTGGGCCGAGTATCCCTGGGGCCGCTACTCTGGGGGTAAATCCTTGGTCTCCCATTCGATCTCGGATGAAAGGTCCAGATAGAGCCGCATGTGTATCACCAAAATGGCCCGCCTCCCCGAGTCCCGATCCTCCAAGCCAGCCCTCTCTTTCATCTCTTCACCCACTCCGTCGGCCGCCGCCATCATCCCTCCTCCGTAGGCATTTTGCTAGGCGATTTTAGCCTACCCAATACAATATTATATTACCTCCATACCATAAATATAACATATTCTCCTAGGCTATTTTAGCCTACTAAACATCTAGTAGTATTAATATTTAGCACCGGAGGCAGTATTTGGGGACAGAGTAAGTACCACACCGTGACTTGAAGTAATAAAGCAATTAGCAATTTGTCGGTGGATCAACCGGAAAATCTTGCAAGAGCGCGTGGCTCGGCGTAGCAGGACATTGAAACGTGGGATATGCTCCTGATGATCAATAGTTGGCGATTAGTACCATCGAGTGAGTGGATGTTCTCCAGGACCAGCATTACGAAGAGAGTCTACCTTGATCTGAACCAATTCACCGGAATACATTAGAATTTTTCAGCAAGATCTTAAGTTGATTTTCCAACATCCACATCACACAGCAAAATATGGAAACAAATCTGGTATTTCAAAAAGACGATCCAACTTGATCCGAAAGGCACCAAAGAATTACAAACAAAACAGTTACAACACTACTACAGGTTTCCGGTCTAGAGCGTTACAATATTTCCTAGTGCTACACTGCAATCCCGGGAGCATAGACAAAGTAGTACTTCCAGGAACTTCAGCTTCCCTTCAAGATATATTCTACATCAATGTAGGTCTTCACCAACGCTTCTAGAAGAAACTTGAGAAGACCAATATTTAAGTTCTTAAGTCGAGTAAATCTTGATATCTCGACACACTTGCACATGGAACTTACCGCCATTTATACATCAGCGAAACTTCAGATGGAAGCCAAAACCTTGGGAACTATATTATTATGCTCTCATTCTCTTGTTGCTGGGAGCCCAAGTTGACAACATAAATAAAGGTTTCAACGCAACCTCAAAGATGGACTAGTTATTATGTTGAATATAATGAACACATGAAGAATCCACAAGGTGCTACATTGCTATCCAGTCCCCAGATGGCATACATGAAGAAAAAATCATGTGACAAACTAGAAATCATATTGATAACAATACTACACCATTCACAGGTGCTTGAAACGACATTTTCTCACAACAAACATGCTGAAGTTTAAAAAAAATTAACTAGCTCAAACCAGTTACTTTGTTGTAATGAGAGGATGCAACTAGAACTCACCAGAATGGAGGCGAGGCCGTCACCAACGTAGTTTTGGCTCTAACAGCGGCGGGGCACCAACCAAAGGAAGAAGAGGTAGCCGAGGGGGCAACAATGACCTACGACCGAACTACGGGAGGACATGGTCGACCCCATGGTCACCATCGTCAGCACAAACAGGAGGCGCGATTGAGCACCAAAAGAACCTATTACTTTAGTACAAAGGCAATTGCTAGGTAGTCAAGTTTTAAGGAACAGAGGGAGTAGTAGAAAAAACAAGCTTCACTAAGATTTCTACAATTTTACAAAGGACAGCATGAATCAAATAACAATACGCTCTGAAGGTTATCCCAAAAAAGAATCAGCAAGAAGCATAAATAAACAAGTGTATGTTGCGGGCAACAGGACACACATCTGCAATAACATGTGAGTAACTAAACAAGTAACTATCAGTGCAGGAAATACTATACACGCTCCAGCTACAAACAGAGGATTGATCGTAATGTGTAACTTGCTAGTTCCAAAAGTAGAACTGTCAAAATGCAGCTCCAAGGTCCAGTTGAATAAAAAAGGAGAAAGCATTATTCAAAATTCTGTACCAACCCAAAGAACATCATAGGCCATCAATCAGGCATATCATTATTCTAAGCAAGAAATAATAAATGAAAAACCAGCCAGCTACAGACTAATGCTTTGGCAAAAAAACAAAGGCCAACCACACCTGGACAGTACCTTCTCCCTAGATCAACATGCTCCAGACCAAGGGCAGTATGTTGTCCACCACCCACCTTCTTCCCAGCGATCACAGCATCAAAAAAAGCTGGTCATCAACCACCTGTTTGGAAGAACTTTAAGCTATATGATAATAGCATGCTTCAGTTGGTGAACATGTGAAAATTCACAGAGCATCGTGTTGATTACAAAATAGGAGCGGTAATAAGAACTCTTGGATTGTTTCCATTCCTGATGTAAACATACATCACTGCTTGCATGGTAGATATAACAGGAAAAAGAACCATATTATTTCAGTTTGTAAGTGAGCTCAATACCTTCCAACAATTTATCTTCGCATAATGCTATCATAATCCTGACCTCACCCAGCTCTGGTACTAGCTAGGCAGCAGAGGCGAACGTCACAAAGACTCAGGCGCACATGCCAAAGCCCAAGCTCGTAGAGGCTTCGTCGAATCGATCATAGGTTTGTTCTCTGACTTCCTCGAAAGAACAAAGTAAAAATTATGTAAGCCCTGCCATTAAAAGCAGCTACTTTATGCAGCTTATCAGGATACTTCTTAAAAAACTCATAATCCTCAATTAGATTTGAGGTCATACAATAAAAAGTTGCTTGCTCCGGATATCAATAGCATTCATGTAATCCAATGGTCAGCATGTAAACAAGTAAAGTATCAGTGCAGGAAATACTACACTCTAAGGGTTGATCATAATGTCAAAAAAGAAAACATCTAGGAATTATAATGGGAATAAAGGTATGTACATATAGATATATATCACCACATAAGTCAATAACTCTGAGATTAGGTGCTAGTGCATTTTCAGAGATGGTATTCAGTTTTAATAATTTTAAAAGACCACTCGACTAACTATGTACCAGCAGATAGTATTTGACATGAAAAAGTTCTAACAGGAATAACTTAGCAAGCAAGGTGTATTAAAGATGGATATTCGGTAGTATTTGACCATTGATTAGACTTACACATAAAGAAGCATTTTCTGAAATCTAAATTGCAGTTAGACATGAACATGAGACTAGAATCCTAGAGCAGATCAGGTCCAGAAAAGAGGAAACTACACAGCAAACGTATATGACCCTGACAACAGACTTGCTGGAGAAGCTACTGGACTGGCGGGCGTAATGCTCCGAGAACTTCTCCATAAAATTGTTCGACCCATCCACTCCTTTGGCTGCTCAAGCAAGACTCGATTTTTCATATCGGAGAGAAGAGGATTTGGATTGGGGGTTGGAACACATCATACCTTCACTACGAAAGGGAATGGTGCCGCTAGAGAACTCCACCCGCACTGTGAAAGGCTCCACCAAGGGCACGTCAAGCGGGCACGGTGAGGGAATCGGCCAGGCAGAAGAGCCTTAAGCTGCGTGATGGCTGGCACCGACTTGCCGGTGTGCAGCACCATACCGCATGGCCTCTACAATGCGCGCAGCACAGAGAGCGAGCTGGTCGGAGGGCCACACACTGTCCTACCGCTGCACGTGCGCACCGGTGAACAAGCCATCACGGTGCCATGGTTCCTGGCTCCGCCTCTCTTATCGACGTGGCTGGGGCCGCAACATTGATCTGCAATATTATCCTGACATCTTCTCAAGCATAGGAACTTATCCTACAATCTGAAGACATAGAGCAGAAATAAATCTCAATTAGCCAATGAAAAAAGGAAAGTAGTCCTTCACCTAAGGGAATCATTCCAGAGATGAGGATCAAATGATAAAAACGATTTGGAAAGAAAAAATTCCTAAATGCTGAATTTGAGCATCTGGTAGGATAAACAAGAATAGAAAGATTGTATAGGTAAGTGCACTCCCATATCTTACAAGTCATCATTTCCTCCACATTTATAAAAAAATAGATCTTCATTTCCATTGAACAGACAAATACATTTATGAATAAGAGAATCCTGGCTGGACTTAAATATGTAGATTAGCTTCATTCCAGTCCTCGGTAGAAAAATGATTCATCCCATGAAGAAAAACAAAAATCATCGAAACACACAATATTGGTATGCAAGGATCTGAGAAGGTTGATTTTGTGTACTATGGTTGCAGTTTTTGCTACTATTACGTTATTTCATACAAAGTAAAATCACTGGACTATGCACTCACGAAGATGCAGAATTTGATATATCAGTAATGCCAAGTAACCCGATTTCCCCACAAGCCACCATGATAGAAAATATGTATTCAGCCAGAACCAGCCTAAATAAGATGACATGATTACAAACATATAATGAAGCTATCGATTAGTATGACCTTAGTGCCTACCGACCCTTGAATCACCACAAAAATATCAAATACGTATGCAGCCAGAACACACTTGAATCTTGAGAACAACCTCAGATGTAGTCGAACTCAGGGGCCAACCAAGGCTACCACGGCGCCTCGAGGCCATTGCCAGCACACACTGTTGACATAATATGATTGGAACCTGAAAATATATAGGTTTCATCACTGCCCACGCAAACGCAGCTAACAAATCAAAAGGGATTTCTATCTTTAACTAAAGTTGTTTTTAGTCAGTGAAACAGATTTCCATGCCTATATACAAGTTGGCTGAATTAGTTGTGAGTGCTACACCAGGATTTCCTTACAGAACTATATAGGATTTAGCAGTACGGTAATATCCAATTCTAGATTTATCCAGAAATCTGCCAGCACACGTGCATCAAGAACCATGAGCTCAACAATTCAGAACCAAGGCCTTTGTAAAAAAAAGGCAGCTCCTTTTACCAACAAAAATCTGGAACAAGAGCAATGAAGGGGCTTACCTTTTGCTCATTCTTGTAGACACCATAGCAGCTGAGTTACACGTCTGGCCGACGAGCACCTGCAGAGTCACAGGATTGGTAAGACAACTAGGAACATCTAATGTTTAGAAACCCCGCTTGCAAAAATAGATACAACTCTACAATACATATTAAAAAATTGAAAGATTGATTACGCACTACTAGAGAATGGCAGAAGTACGAAATGACATAGATTCGTAGGAATGCAATCAACTGAGTCAACACATACACATTGTGCACCAACTGTAACAAAAACAATGTATTTTTGGAAAACAAAACTCATGATATGATAGTGTGTTCAAGAGGTAAATGAGAATCAGTATGTAGACAGATTATTCCAAACACGCAGGAAGAACTTGATTCACACAGGACTGTGGAGGAAATGCATAGCTCAAAAAAATAACTACCTGCATCCACTCCCTGGTGTGGGTAGGATCGACCTCGTAGCGAGCACGGTGGCGAGCGGCATGCAGGGGGGCCAAGTCGGCAAACTCCATATCTGCAGCCAGCCAGGTCGTTCAACACTGTGATCTCCGAAAGAAAAGGGAATAAATGGGCGGACCGTGAGAAACTAATATAAAAGTGATGCATCTTAGCTTTGATTACTAGTAGAACGGAGTTATTAAAAACCTGTGCACGAAAATGACTACTACCAAATTAATCTACAACAAAAAAAAGACAACCAAGTGAGGAATTTGTCAGCTTGACAGTCTCTGCTAGTGTCAAAATTAAGCAAGTCGGGCTATATAAGATTCCAGCTACCATTGAAGCCTATTTGCTTGATCCACAGTTAATACCTGATTACAGGAATCATGACTGAGAACAAAAAAGGACATCTGATGCAGAATAGCACTCACGGTTCATCTAGTAACAAGTCCTTGTTATGATGAATTTCCTACAACGTCAAGTTCTTGTTGATCTCACTTCGGTCCTTGCTATGGCATCCGAACACCGCCGTTCCCTCCTCCGAGGACACGCATCTCAATGCGCGTCGCGGACGACGGCCCTCCGTGGCTCGCGTCGCCACCGCCGGCTCGTCCTGGTGGCCAGCAACCCCATTGCCTGCGTGATGACGGCCGCACCAAACTGCCTCGACCACGTTAGTATGACACTACCGCGCGCATCAGTGCACGCGTGAGCCGTCGAACATGCCGGTCGCGGACGCCCTGGCTCCTAGGCAGCGCGAATGGGGGATGAATTGGTGGCGGATAGGAGGAAATTCAGGGGGAGGAGAGGAAGTGTCGGGGCTGTCCGAGACGAGGCGGCCGAGCAGGGTACGGCGGCGAGGAGAGGAGCGGCGGCGGAGGTGTCGCGTGGGAATTGGGGGGTGTCGGCGAGAAATGGGAGCGGGTTCGGTGATAGAGAATGAGAGGAGGCAGCAGTGGGCTGGTGGATCTTGGCCCAGCAGGCGCACAATCCTAGTACTCCAGTCTTCTTTTTTTTTTGGTACAAGGCAGCATCATTGAGACAACCAGGCTACAGAGTTACTACAAAGTTCAGAGACCAAAGCCCAGTTAACTGTTCGTCTCGCCCAGGTACTTTATTATGAAGATGACCTAGTAGAGACACAAAGTGTAATCGCGTACAGGTTAAATTAAAAGAAATTAAGAGAGAAAGACTCGGCTAACAAACAAAAAATCAGAGAACAAAGCCCTCTCTCTCTCTCTCTAAAAAAACTCAATTTGTTAATAGGAACTTTTGAAAGATGAATGCTGGGATTGGGGTGAATAAGAAGGCAAAGACACACGAGCCTGCATGCTGCTGCTTGGCAAGTGGTCGCCGGCGGCGAGGAAGTACAAATATGCATGCATCTCCGTCTCCACCCGTAGCAGCTTATAGCTAGCACCACATCTCCCACATCTGCATCACAAGTATGGCGTTTATTACCCAAACACAATTATACTGAACTAGATCAAGAAAAGATGAGTTCTATGGGCGATTGATATGTGAGGTTGTTTTACGGCCGCCGGAGATGAGCATCAGTGCGACCTTGCCACTAGGTCTGCCATGGCCGTCCTCGCCATGTCGTGAAGCATGCATGCACGGTCTGTCTCGCCGGATCGGGGATGCGCCGTTGGAGGTTAATTTGAAGAGCTGGGAAGTTATAGAAAGCGAGCAGAGCTGCCGCTGGGTGAGGAGATCTAGCGCGGGACGCGGGGAGACGACGGTTGGTAGCACGATCCGTGTGACGAGCGCCAGGTGAAGCGCCGGATCGGATCCGCGCGCGCTCGGTTTTTTCAGGAGAAGGAGTCCATGAGGCTGCGGCATCCACGGGGCACGGCTGTCTATCTTAATTGATTTTCATTTAATTGACCTTCCTTAACCAGTGGAGGAGACGCCGCGCAGATCTCGTTTTCCTATCTTTAATTGATCCTACTCTGGGTCATCCCTCACGGGGCATCAAAATCCCCACGGGACACGAAAAACGTGGACTATATCCCACGAAAACGGCCAGAAATGTCCGATATCACGAGTTTTGACGATGCCGCGAGAGTCATGTACCGGAGGTCACGGGGCATCGGAATCCTCCCAGAACCCGAAAAACGTGGACTATAGCCCACGAAAACGGCGAGAAATGCCCGATTTCACGAGTTTTGACGATGCCGCTAGAGTCGTGTACCGAGGGTCACGGGGCATCGAAATCCTCCCGGGACCCGAAAACAGTGGACCATAGCCCACGAAAACGGCTAGAAATGCCTGAAATAACGAGTTTTGATTATGCCGCTAGAGTCGTGTACCGGGGGTCACGGGGCATCGAAATCCTCCCGGGTCCCGAAAACCGTGGACTATAGCCCACGAAAACGGCCAGAAATGCCCGAAATCACGAGTTTTGACGATGCCGCTAGAGTCGTGTATCGGTGGTCACGGGGCATCGAACTCCTCTCGGGACCCGAAAACCGCCCTAATCAAACCTTTGCACTCTAGATTGATAACATAAGTGCTCCATCCGACCGATTTTGCTTAGTTTCTACATACTCAGTCGCTTCAACAATCCTAGTCTAGCTACATACCTAGATTTGTGCAACTGTGAATCTAATTGGATGTGCCCAGATTCATCTTATTTTTTTCTCTCGGTCGTGACGTGATTCTTTCCTCAAGCCCCTCATCCAATCCCTAATCAAAATCGATTATTTCCTCAATCCCATCTATCATCTGATCTCTGTTGTTAAAATCCTGTAGTTATTCTTTTCTCACGACCAAAATCGATTGAGACATTGGTAATCGACGAGGTTCAATTCTCCTTGCCCATAGACCGTGCATCATCTACAGCCGGAACGACACCACGCAGGGCCGGTCCTGAGATTTTGGGGGCCCGGGGCGAAACTAGAATTTGGGGCCCTATTATGAAAAAGTAAACATATGCTATGTGTTATACCTAAATAGACTTCAAACAAGAGAAATAAGATACATATTTTTAGGTGGAAAACCCTTGCGGGGGAAAACGATGGATGTACAAAGACATAATTTCACTATGATGGAGGACATTTGTTACGAGGTCATAAATATTCACACAACCTGGTTCGTCATCAACACTAAACATATTATGTAGGAGATGAATTAAAATGTGCTCATGATCACTCACATTATTATCATCCGAACTGATGTCAACATTATCTTCTGTTGAATCTGGTTTCCCCACAAAAATTAGCGCCAACTCGGTCCCAATTTCTCTAGTTGCTTATGTTAGTCTTCAAAAAATTATGAAGATATCCTCTCCGTAATTCTATAAAAAAATATTTTCTCTCCTTTTCTTTCGCACTGCCGGACAGATGTTCATAACAATGTTGAAATAAACATAACTAGTAATCGAGAACTTATGGCTAGAGAACTAGAGAAGAACAAAACAAAAAATATATTATTTTTTTGTCACCTGCAGCCGGCGCCTTGATCGATCGGGAATAGACGAATCACGGAATCCGCCAACTAGCTAATCTGCGATGTGGCCGGCGGCGGGCGAGGCGACATTTCGGTGATGCGAAATTGCGGCGGATGCGTTTTTAGGCTTTCAATTGTAGCGTCGAACGAACTTCCGAATAGAGGCGAACAGGTACCTGGCGTCCAGATCGAATCGCATATCCCGATTCCCAACTCGAAATCTGATCGTGCGTGTCTCCCAGCGGGAACAGAGGGCCCAATTGTTACGCCATAAAGCCCATGACGCCACGTTCTGCTTAGCATATTTGCTTTTCTTTTTTCGTACACATACATCAACAACTAAACGTAGTGTACACAGTACCTGGGAGGGGCCCCAAGAAATTCTGGGCCCGGGGTGGCCGCCCCTCTAGACCCCCCCCCCCCAGGGCCGGCCCTGACACCACGGCCACCGCTCTCCGCGATGCGCCGGACGACAACACCTACCCCTTTCGAATCTACTCGTCCGAGACGACAACTTGGAGCACCAGGACGCTGCACAATCCATGTCCTGGGGTCGACAGGGTTATACCCGACAAGGTGATCTTGGTGGACAAGACCAAGGCATACTAGCCTAGGTTGATTTGTCACACGGCATGCTCGTCTGGAACATGACAAGGTCATACCCGACAAGGTGATCACGCCGTGCTTGTCACACTTGCATAAAAAAAATTCACATAATTTAGCTGACATTCAAACCATGAAAATATGACCAACGTTAATATGTACTCTATATGAGTTTGGCCCATGATACATACATATGCCAACCGAAATATTTAGTTACATTTTGGTTCAGTTTTCTTAAAAGCCCGGAAGTGACATAACATTCATGCGAGCATCTAATTTGTTTAGTACATCCACCCCCATTGTGGTAAGTCTTTATGTTGTACGGTTTCCAAGTCCACATGATAAGTATAATCATTCGGCCTCCCATATTATAAAGACAATTTAAACCCTCACAAATTCTTTTAATTATTTTATATCGACTACACCACCCGCACGAGTCATCTGCATAGAGGTCATCAGAGACACATGTTACTCACTCGGGCATAAATAAATCTAATTGATTCACTAGAAATTCCATCATAACAAAAATATGCTTACCAAGGCTTCCACCCTCTATATACTCGAAGCAGAGCGCCCGCCAAAACTATACGTATCTCAGTGTATAACGCCAAGACTATATATGTCTGACTTGAATAAGATTTTCTGGTGCCAAATATCTCGAGTTGTTTATGCATGTGTTTCATAGCAGTAGCCAACTAATTGTATAAGTAGCCAACTAATTGTATAATGTTTTTGATGCTCGAGCTTCATAAGTTGAGGAACTCTTGTACACTCGATCTTTTGCATGTTATAAAGCTTCTTCACAGCAATCTCTTCTCCGTTATGCACTCCTGTTAAAAACACATTGTTAAAATGGAGAAGAGGTTCATAGCTAGTGATTCCCCGTATTATGCGACACGACGTTTAAATGAAAGAAATATATTATACAAAGCAATCGTTTATATCCATGTTATACCTTGTAATTTCATCTTATCTCTATGATTATAAAGACTATCTGATTTGAAGGATATATATCTAGATGAAAGAGAGATATTATGCAAAGCAATCAATATATCCATGGTATACCTTGTAATTTCATCTTTATCTCTATGATAACGTAAAGACTATATATGTCTAGACGCACAAAATTCTGGTTCCAAATATCCCCTACAGAGCTGACTGCCATTCCACTAGACAGATGTTTACAGGGAATGGGCACCGTAATTAGCGGAGAGCCGTTAGAGGCGACTCGAGGGCGTTTCTGGGCCTTGGCCGGCGATCTCGCCGGCGACGAGGCCAGGACCGACGGAGAGGAAGAGGAGGCGGATGAAGGAGCGAGTGGGAAGGGTGCTGCTGCTGTCTCCAGTGAGGAGAACTTGCGGTACCTTTGCCGTTCACCGTCGCCGGAATCACAGCGGACGAAGGAAGACAGTAGATCAAGGGGAGAGAAAAGGATAGGTAAGCGACAGGCCCAAAGGTATGCAGCTCTTGCTTTGCATGTTTTCTCGCCGGGCGGCTCGACGAGTTCTGCAGAGAGCCAAGGACGGCGGAACTCGTCCGGCTGTCGGGCGATCGGAAAGTCGCTTCAACAGAAACTACCCGTTCTGCTGCCGTCTGTGTCATCAGTGGATGATGGAGAGGGAGTGTGGGAGGTGGTTCGACGCCGTGGCCGGCGCTTCGGCGATGCGTCGCCGGAGCCGAAGAAGACGAGCGGAATTTGTGGATCATATTTTTCAAAATTTAAAAATTCAGTCAGAGGCCATGCGGGCCAAATTGAACTGAATGGGTTGCCCAATCAAACTGGCATTGCGGGCCAGCAGATGGGTCAGCTTGATAGGCCTCGTAGGCGTATTGTCCTGGCAGAAATCAACGGTGAGCGAGCTCTGCTAGGGTTTACCAGAAAACTTCGTTCTCACCCATCGCCTCGGGGAGAGGCCGCCGCAGCGATGGCGAATAATGGCGGAGGATGAGGCTTCGCCGGCGATGGCCGTGGACATGTTCCAGGACGAGGCAATGGGGGAGGACAGTTTCCTGGCCGTGGTTTTGGAGGTGGTGCTCCTCCGTTTCGCGGAGGCGCCGCTGGCCGGGGAAATTATGCTCAAGGTCAGAATAACTTTGTGATCGGGGAATCAAGTGGCACTGCAGGTCAGTCAGATCATCGGCAGCCAGCTTTTGAGTCTGCAAATGCCGGTGGTTTTGGCAATTTCAATGCTGGTTCGGGCTTCAACAATGGTGCACAATCTCGGCAGTACAATCGGCCGTTTCAGCGCAGAGAGGAGACAGATTTGATGGAGGAAGAGGATCATACCCGAGAGGATATCGTACTCACTATGCGAGTCGGAATAATAACAGGGATTCCATGATGAGTTTCACCGAGGAGATGCTTGCACAGGTGGTTAAGCAGGTGACGGACGCGTTACGACAGCCGGTGCCATTGCTCCGGCAGCGAGCGAGACAACACAAGTAGCCACTGTTCAAAGATATGTGCCTGTTTCATCTAAGGCAGCACAAAAGAGGTGCCGCCTCAGGGTGCTCCGACTGCGGGGGCACCTCAGCGAGATGGGGCAGATCGCCCTAGGGCTGCTGGTCAGGGAGGTTTTGAGGGTGCTGCGGCAAAGAAAGCAAAGACTAAAGGCATGTCTAGGTGTTATCGTTGCGATGAACCAGGACACCATGGGAAGGAGTGCACTGTGGAGGTTGTGATATATGTGAAAGCAAGGAACATGCATCTGAGGTGTGTCCTTTGCTGACGCACCTAAACCACAAATGATTGTGCATGGTTTGATCAATGAAGGTTTGACGTTTTTTGAGCAGCCAACTACTGAGACTTATAAACCGAAGATAGATAATGTGAGGTTAGCGATGGTGACCGTTGCCGGGGGGATCTTTCTGTTCCACAAATTGTGTTTCAGCTACAAAGGTTGGTTCCAATGGATCAGTTTCTATGGGATGTCAATCAAGTTGGACATAATGTTTCAAAGTTCCTTTCCTTCAAGAAGTGAACTGGATAGGTGGCTGTTTTTGGGGCTTGCAAAGTTCCAAACAGCAAATGCGAGATCACGGTAGTTCCTTGGGTCACTCAAATGGAACCTTGCATGTTGCTTCCAAAGAAATGGATCAGGATTACGGGTATCCCTCCCAAGCGCATAGGAGATTATTTATCAATGTGGAGCTTGGGTTCGTTGTTTGGAAAAACTTATAAGGTAGACATGAAGTTTACGCACAAATTGGGGTTCTGCGGATTCTTGTGGGCTGCGTCGATTACACACTTATTCCAGCTGCGTGAACGGTGTTTATCAAAGATGGATTCTACCGGCTGAGATTTAAGGTGAGAATCCAGTGGATGCTACGGATGAGGAAGATGATCCACCGCACTCACCACCACCTGAAGATGACAAGTCTGACGAGGGATCAAAACAATAGAGAAGGAGGACAGTGACTTGGAAAAAAATGCTAGCTGCGATATGGTTACTGATCAGGCTACAGATAACCGTGATGGGAGCACAAGCAATGGGGAAAAGGCACCTGATACTATGCAGGAGAGGATATCGGGAGTGGTTTTTTCTCCAAGGGTGCAGAACAAATTCAGGAGGCTAAGCGGAGTGGCTGGACTGGTGTCTTGCTCTCCGCAGTCCATGCAAAAGGAGGTGGTGTTGGGGGAAGATGACTCGAAGTCTTCAACAACACTCTGCTGTGGCGGTGAGCCGGACTATCTTGTTGCGGAGATGGTTCAGATTTCGTCGTGCGCTGAGGCTAAGTTTCACAAAATACCTCCTTGATACCACTATCTGCGGGTGGTTGTGGTGACGTTTCTGCTCAAGGTACTCTGACGGGGGGGTCAGATGTGGAGGGTCGAGATGAGCTTGCTGTGAACTTGAGAATAGCGTGCAAAGGCTGGAGGAGAGCAGGTGCTGCACACTCCTCATCGGGCCCTTCTTCACCTCGGACTCCGACTCCGCTTCGGACTCCTGCGGGGTTCGTTGTGATGCAAACTTCGGTTATTTCGCCTACTAGACGGGTGCATCCAGGCGGGATGTGCAATAGTGGACTGATGGCGAAGGATGGGAGGCCGTCACGAGAAGAGATGAGAGCTTTTGGTGGGCTTTCTGATACAGAGGCTCGATCTAGTGCGCGGCTACGAGCGCAACCAAATGCTGATGTTCCGTTGCTGGAGAGAGCGGTGGAGCTGGCGTGCAAGAAGAATCTTGACATCCCAAAAGGTACACCAAACAAACATCTCTCAATCTTGTCTTTTCAGATGCTGAGATAAAGAATAGGGCTGATCGGTTAGGTATTTCGCTAGGAAAAATAAGGGTCAAATTGAATCGTCTATTCAGTCATTAGGAATGTGGAGAAGAGAGAAGTGTTATTGTTCTTAAAAATAATTTACTAATGTTGATCATGATTCTAGTCTCGTAATGCGACGAGCCTCGAATCTTGCGATGATCTGGATAATGAAGTGGACACAAATGAAGGTAATGCGGATCTTCTAGTGCCAAAACAATTTGCTAAGCGAGGCCGGAAGTCTAATGCGTGTACTCAACGGTCGTTAGGCGTAGTGCGAGACTTAAAAAATTAAAACAAAAGTGATTATGAAAGGGATGATTTGGAACACAGACGGGTTTGGGGATACTGCGAAACATTTGACAATTCGTGAAACGGTTAAGGAACAAAAATTAGACTTCGTTGCCCTTGTTGAAACAGGTAGATCTTCGTTTTCAACCCCTTTTCTTAATTTCTTAGCTGGGGGTTTAGATTTCATATGGTATTGTATGCCTCCTCATGGTCGTTCAGGAGGAATGCTAGTTGGTTTTAATGGCTCATCATTCTCTATCCAAAGCGTGGTCAGAGGTGATTTTTGTGTGAAATTCCATGTGAGAACCAAAAGGGATGGTTTCTTATGGTCTTTAGTGGTGGTATACGGTGCTGCCCAAGATGATAAGAAACCAGAGTTCTTGGCGGAGTTAGTGCGTATTTGTGAAGGGAAACTTTACCTATGTTGGTAGGGGGAGATTTCAACATTATTAGACGGGAAGAAGAGAAAAATAATTCAAATTTCAATGCTCGGTGGCCTGTATTTTTAATGCTATTATTGAGAGTCTTGAACTTAAGGAGTTAGAGCTCTCAGGTAGACAATATACTTGGGCAAGCCGAAGGGAGACACCAACTTATGAGAAATTGGACCATTTCCTAGCTAGTGTGGAATGGGAGCAGAAATATCCATTGGTGTCTGTACATGCGATGACTCGGACGGGGTCAGATCATACACCTTTGATAATTGATTCGGGAGAACAAGCACACACAGGGAATAGAAATTATTTCTTCTTTGAACAATCTTGGATGCGCCAGGAGGGTTTTAAGGAGATGATTGAGCGAGAGTGGGCTTCGGTTCAAGAAGGGAATACCCCTGTAGAGATTTGGCAGAATAAAATTCGACACATTAGACAATTCCTTCGTGGATGGGCAAAGAACCTAAATGCAGAATATAGAAGATTAAAAGAAAAACTCTACAAATAATAGATCAGCTTGATATTAAAGCAGAAACAATTCTTTTAAGTGCGGCTGAGCGAGCTGCAAAAAAAGAAGCTGAGATCCAATTAGGTAAACTCTTGCGTGATGAGGAATCTAAATGGGCTCAAAGAGCAAAGGTGAAGCACGTACAGGAAGGTGGAAATAATACGAGATATTTCCATATTGTGGCTAATGGTAGCATCGGAAAAAAAGGATTTTTCAATTAGAACAAGATGAGGGGACTATTGTTGGGACGCAAATCTGAAAGTATTCATTCGGAGTATTATAAAAAATTATTTGGCGCTCCGGATCCAAATTATTTTACGATGGATGAGGATTTACGAATGACATGCCTCAAATTTCATCGGACGAGAATATGATATTAACTTCGAATTCACCGAGAAGGAGGTATACGAGGCTATATCTCAAATGGAACATAATAAGTCCTGGGCCGGACGGGTTTCCGGCGGAGTTTTACCAGAACTTCTGGCCTATGTTGAAAAATGATTTAATGTCCATGTTTGCCCAACTGCGAGAGGGCAATCTACCTTTGTATAAGCTTAATTTTGGGATTATTACGTTGCTGCCCAAAAAGGAAGATGCTAGTAGAATTGAACAATATAGACCTATTTGCCTACTTAATGTCAGTTTTAAAATTTTTACAAAAGTAGGTACTAATAGGGTAACCTCAATTGCGAGTAGAGTTGTGCGTCCAACTCAAACAACTTTCATCCCTGGTAGGAATATTTTGGAAGGGGTGGTAGTATTACATGAGACGATTCATGAGATGCATAGGAAGAAACTCGATGGGTGCTTTTCAAAATCGATTTTGAAAAAGCAATGACAAGGTTAAGTGGTCCTTTTTACAACAAGTTCTTCGCATGAAAGGATTTGCACCAATGTGGTGTGAATGGATTGCTAGATTTGTTCAAGGGGGAAGTGTTGGTATAAGGGTCAATGACGATATTGGACATTATTTTCAAACTCTAAAAGGTTTACGGCAAGGAGATCCGTTGTCACCTCTGTTGTTTAACCTTGTAGCTGATATGTTGGCTATTTTAATTGCGAGAGCCAAAGAGGATGGTCAGGTGGGGGGTTAATACCACATCTCGTCGACGGTGGTGTTTCAATACTTCAGTATGCCGATGATACAATATTATTTCTAGAACACGATGTTGCGAAAGCCGTGAACATGAAATTAATCTTGGCATTCTTTGAACAACTTTCGGGGTTAAAGATCAATTTTCATAAAAGTGAGCTATATTGCTTTGGAAAAGCGGTGGAGCAGCAAGATCAGTACCGAAGTATTTTTGGGTGTGAACTGGGTTCATTACCTTTTAAATATCTAGGTATTCCTATTCACTATAGGAAATTACTCAACAAAGAATGGAAGCCAGTGGAAGATCGCTTCGAAGGGAAATTAGGTGCTTGGATGGCTAAGATGTTATCATACGGAGATCGTCTTGTGCTCATCAACTCGGTTTTGACTAGTTTGCCGATGTTCTTATTGTCGTTCTTTGAAATACCTAAGGGGGTACGTAAAAGATTAGATTTCTATCGGTCAAGGTTTTTTTGGCAAAGTAATCAGCAAAAGAGAAAATATAGACTTACTAGATGGAACATTGTGTGTAGACCAAAGGACCAAGGGGGGCTCGGTATTGAAGTGCTTGAGATAAAAAACAAATGCCTTTTGAGTAAATGGTTATTTAAATTACTTACCGAGGAAGGAGTGTGGCAGGAGCTTTTAACAAATAAATATTTAGGGGATAAAAATTTAGCTCAGGTTCAAATGAAACCCAATGATTCTCCATTTTGGAAGGGGTTGATGAGAGTTAAAGAGGACTTTTTAAAACATGGGTCTTTTGCCACCGGTAATGGCCAACAAACTCGATTTTGGGAGGATGTGTGGATGGGTAATACTACACTTGCGAGTGAGTACCCGTCTCTATATGCTATTGCGTCTGATAAGCATCTTACTGTTGCGTCGGTATTTGGAAACACTCCGATCAACCTACGGTTTAGAAGAAATTTGGTAGGAAATAATAGAGAACTTTAGTTTCATTTAGTTGAAAGATTAATGCGAGTTCAATTGACAGATGAGCCAGACAAGTTTAACTGGAGTTTAACACCAACGGGAGTTTTTTCGGTTAAATCATACTATGCTGAATTAATAAATGGACACACAACATATTTGCGAAAGTATTTGTGGAAATTGAAAGTCCCATTAAAGATACGTATTTTTATGTGGTTTTTGCATAGAAAAGAACTTTTGACCAAGGACAATTTAATTAAAAGAAAATGGATTGGGTGTAAAAAATGCGTTTTTTGCGATACAGATGAGTCTGTCGAACACCTATTCATATCTTGTCCTTTTGTACGCAATATTTGGCGAATGATTCATTTTACCTTTAGCATTAAACCTCCTTCTAGTATTTCGAATATGTTTGGAAGCTGGCTTAATGGGGTAGACAAGAGGTCCAAGGAGCTTATTCGGATAGGCACTGCGGCTGTTCTATGGGCTGTTTGGAACTACCGAAATGACATTATATTTAACAAGGCGATATCTACTCATTATTTGCAGGTTATCAACAAGGCGACCTACTGGATCCACATGTGGTCATTTCTTCTCCCTGCGGAGCGGCGTGGTCTCATGGATACCGCTTGTACTCGAATGATGATGGTCGTACGGGCTATCTTCTGCCGGGGTGGGTGGCGACATCATAAGAGGCTGGATGGATAGAGCCTTTTTTAAGTGGTTGATTTTTGTATCCACACTGAGTGATCCATGATTTGTAAACTTTGAAATATTCAAACTTTTAATAATTGCAGGAGGCTGTGTGCATCATTTTGATGCAGAGGCCGGGGATCCGCACCCTTATATCTAAAAAAATATCCCCTACATGAATATTTGTAAAATCTTATCGGTCAACAGGAAAAATAATTCAATCACACGTAACAGAACAAGTCACGTGAAACTTACATCGTTCCAAACGGTTTTAAAGAGATCACCGGCGTTTGATTTGCATCGATACATCTCGGGATACCAAAATCCACAATTTTCGATATCATATTCTCATCTAGTAGTACATTTGCAGGCTCCGGAACCAAGTGGACATTGTGCTTTCTCCATGGAAGTCCCTGAGATGGATCTACCAAACAAGACAGAAGAAAGTCGTTCTCGGTGAGATTCGTTCGTACGATTCTAAAAATGAAAACCCTTCTTTTGTCGTGCAACTCATATGGTTCTTTTTTTTTTTGAGAAACACAGTACAAACGCAGACGCTCACATACACGTGCACACACTCACCCCTATGAATGCACGCACGCACACCCTACCCCTATGAGCACCTCCGAAATACTGAGCCGGCGGATCGAGTCTTGAGATTGACGAAGTCACCACGGGCGCCTCGCTGTCGACGGGAACGTCGCCTCCCACTGAAAGAATATTCCGCCTAAATGCAACACACAAATGTCAAACCTGGGGTTTGAACTCTGGTGGGCTGAGGGTACAACCACCCTGCTAACCATCCAACCACAGGTTCTCATTGGTTCTTAATTCAGCAGGTGAGACAAGGTTTATAGGGGGAAAGCAAGGCTCTCGGAAAGATACAGCTCTCAGGAAGAATATTTATTCATGTAGGAAAACAAGCGGGAGCTCTAAGAATCCTCATGGGATTTACTGTACACGATTGAGAAGGAGGCCCTGGAGCTAAAAATCAAAAATTTCCTTTTTAGAATCGCATGTGAAGTTGCGTACAGTAGCAACTCATACGGTTCTTAATCCAGCATATGAGATCAGCTTTACAGGGGGCTCTCAGAATTATTTGAATCAAAGAGACATATATCTGTAGGAAATTATTTGCAAGAAGTGGAGCTCCCAGAAATCCCCATGGGATCTACTAGGGATGACTGTCCCAAACACCAAACCGCATCCGACACACGATGAAGGAGGCCCTGGAGCTAAAGCTAGCAATCCATGCGTGCAGGCTAAATCACTACTTTATAGTTGAGAAAATAGATATTTTGGTTCGACTAAAGGAGATGGTAATTACCTGGAGAAGCCTTGATGTGGAGAAGTTCCATATCCTGCCGCCTTTGAGTTGTGTAGAGAAGGGAAACGGGAGTTGTGCTCTCTCGTGCACTTCTGTTGAGATCTAGATCCAGCACCACCATAGTGATATACTAGAAAAATTGGCGCGGCGCCACGCCGCGCCCGTGGTGTTAAATTCGCTGCATATTTTGAAGCGTATTTTATGATGGTTCACGAAAACTTTATACATGACAGGCAGGTAACAAAATGTTATTCTGGGCTAGATCTAAAAGACAAACAGCGAATCTGAAGATTAGAGAGAAATATATATATAGATCCATCGAAATAAAAAAGGTTAAAACATGAAAGTTGTTTGGAAGGGTGCTATCCATCTACTCGTGAAAGGAAATTTCAAACGGATGACTGAGCGCGACGAATTTGACAAAATTCTTCAAATGTTTTTGTGAATCTGGATCCAAATTGAGGAGATAGAGTCGACCAAACTCGAAACCGATCACGGGAATGGAACCTACTCGTCGACGCGCATATATTTCATGTATTTATATTATCATGAAAAGGAGGGCCGCCGGATCTAGGTCGGACGGTGCGGAGGAGTATGCCTGTAGCACGCATATATTTCATGTATTTATATTATCATGAAAAGGAGGGCCGCCGGATCTAGATCAGACGGTGCGGAGGAGTACGCACTGTAGATGTGAGCGCACTGTAGACGTGTGGTACTGTAGACGCGCGCGGCACTGTAGATGCGCGGTACTGTAGATATCTAGAGTGCACGCGGTGACGTGGGCACCTTGAGGGGAGGCTGAAAGGGTATGTTTGTATTTTGCTATTAATTTTTAATTGTAATTAGAGAAAATGCATTTGAATTTTCTCCAAATATTTACCAATTTGAAATATACAAATTTGTTTTGTTTCTTTTGCATAAGTAGTTAGCATGCATTTTTATGATCGTTTTGATATATTATTTATATTTTCCCGATGGATATATTCAGGGATATTGATTTTTGAACGTTTTTCATTTTTCTGGCAATTGTTTAAATAAACCGGTCCCACCTGTCAGGGATTTAACATTTTCTGAAAATGTTTCCGGAAAGAAAAAATCCTGACAGGCCGGGTCCACTGTGACGTCGTGATGACATCATCGACGGCGATGACCGCGTCGTTGCGAAAAGGTCCCTAGATTGTCCGATAATTGCAAATAAGTTTCTCTTGATCACGGCGATGACCGCGTTGTTGCGAAAAGGTCCTTGGGTTGTCCGATAATTGCAAATAAGTCGCTCCGACGGTTGGAACGGCGATGACCGCGTCGTTGCGAAAAGATCCCTGGACTCTCAGGTAATTGCAAATAAGTCCCTCTGGCGTTCGGAACGGCGATGACCACGTCGTTGCGTAAAGGTTCCTGGACTTTCCGAGAATTGTGGTCTTCTACAGTGCCCGGCGACGTGGGCAGCGTGAGCGTTCGCTGAAAGGGACGCCTTTCTTTTATATATAGATGGTATATGATATATATAAGACAAACGGTGGCGCCTGTGGAGGGTGAGATACACAACCAGAACCAAGACGTAATTAAGGCTCCTAATACAAAATGGTCTCCTAGGGTTTCCCAATGGTGGCTCTCTCTCAAGTAGTCATGATGCCGGCATACTATTATTCGTTACTAGATATACTTATCCGTCGTATTTCTTCAAATAGTACATGGATTATTTTAAAAGGATTCGTAAGAAGAATCAGCATCGTTCCCCTCCTAAAAAAAACCACATGCTGCTTGGGCTAAGTGCTGGAACACCTTGCGGTTAGAGGGTCCAAGAGAACGTTGACGCCGTGTACTCCATCGTGAAAGCAAAAGTGTCCATAACTCCATATGATGCACGATTTCTACATTGCAAAGAGGGTTGCCCCTGATCGCGAAGGATCGTGGACGTGTGACTTTAGAAATGGAAACTGGAAACATTAATTGACCGTGTAGTTTAGATGGCCCTCTATATAAGATTCCACAATAAGGGACCCTTTTGAAAGGTTTTTCTTTAGAACCTTCCTCACAAAACTAAACAATAGTGCTTAATTAGCATGTCCTGCATGCTTTCCTTTTTCTGTTTTGCAAAGTTCCTAGCTACATTGACTACACACAGGATGAAATATGACAGCCCAACCACGGTCGGTTGGTGCCAACAAATGAATAGTTTTGAAGTACAAAATTTAAGTAGCCGAGCTCCACTTTGAGGATGTAAAAAACAGGACCCGTTTGTCTCACTTTTTCTCTATTTTGTGCATAGCTAGTATAAAATTTTAGACAAAATGTAGGAAAAGTGGGTCAAACGGGTCCCGTTTTCGCATCTCTGCTCCACTTCTGCATCGATCTTCAGCAGTAGGAGACAAGAGTCATTTTCCCCTTGGAAACAAAGATGAAGGCTTTTGCTGCAGAGGAACAAATAATTCAAAGCACTGATTGAAGAATGCGCAACCAGAAACAATTGGGGGGAACAAAAAGGAGAAAAGTAAATATATTCAGAAAAGACAGCTCAACGCGAGAGATATCGATGTTTGTTTTCTGACAAGCATCCGTGAATTGTCAGGCTCGGTTAATTTCTCTGCCACAACTCAATCAATAAAAGGAAAAATATAAACATTTCTTCGCCACAGAAACACAGTCAACTAACCAGTCACCACGCTAACGGTGTAGGGCGGTGAAACTGAATAAAACGTGAATGTTCTGTATGAATTTACTGGGCACAACTGAAGTTAGAGACACCAAGATGCATGCGAAACACCAGTTACACAGATCTGAACCTTACTTTTTCACCCAAATAGACATAAATTTACACAAGCAATTAACATGCTTCTAGTGAGCCTTGACCACTCGAGAGCATACAGTGATCAATTGATCAAGCATCTTCAGGAAGTGATTGATCTTCTTATCGTAATTACAGTGCAGTGCTAGGTAATAACCAAGAAAGATGCATAATGGGTTTAAGCTTTAGCCCCTGCACTGTGTGATGGCGCTGCACCCGCGGGAGTAGGGGTTGGACTCGCCGCCGGCCTGGCAGTTGTAGTAGGACGCCTCGCGCTGCGAGCACGGCACGCTGTCGCGCCGCAGCGCGTCGTAGCCGATGTACCCGTTGCCGCTCTGCAGCACCCGCCGCTTGCCGGCCATGGCCGCCACCTCGTCCCCGCCCTCGGCGTCGACGCCGAAGTACTCCATGCACTCGCCCACCGTGCCCTGGCACGTCCTTCCGCCACGCCGCATCACGACGGCCACCGCGCCGCCCAGCCCGGCCAGCTCGGTGGCGCCGTTCACGGTCGTGGCGAGCGCCGTGGCGGCGGCGAGGGCCAGGAGGAGGCCTACGGCAGCTGGTAGCAGCTTCGCCATTGCCGTGTTGGGCTAGGTGTGGACGGAGGTACGTGCTCGAGGAAACAACGGTGAAGCTGGCTTGGCGTGTGGGGGAGAGAGGGCTGGGGTGGTGGGTTATATGGCCATGACAATGGCGGGACACCGCAGTAGGTGAGAATTAGAAAAGGAGGAAGAGGAAGGGGGAGGGATGGCGCGTCGCTTGTCCTCTCTAGGACGCGATGGAAACTCTTGCTCCAGGAGTCGTCATGGGCCCTCGTATTTGATGGCCTTGCCGCTCTATCCTCTCCCTGTCTCCCATGCCTCTACTAGTCTGCTGCTCCGATCCATCCCGTCCCATGTATCTGGCCTTCCATGCAGCCTAGCAGTGTTACGCACTGGAAATCCTTCTTTGTTCATTGTTTTTCTTCCTCAATTTACATCCATGTATTACATCAGAATCTGTAAAAGAATCAAAGCTTCAGAGAAGCAGCGCCACATTCTTCGCATAATTAAGCTACAGAGAGAAGAAAAATTCCAAAGCTTCAGATAAGCTACGGAGAGCAGCTCCCATCCAAATCTTCAGGGGAGCAACGTCGACACAGCCAGCCCGCCGTCGTCCCATGTGGTGATGTGGGAAGAAATTTTGCCGCCGAGTAATCGTCGCGTCGGGTCCCAGGTCGCCGTCGCCGCCGGGGACAACGCCACAACAGCCATCAGATCACTATCCGTGCGGGCAACATCCGGCATCCCAGTCACTCCCCGCATGGAGCCAAGCAGGCTCGCCGTCGCTATTCCCATCCGAGCACCAGACCGAAGACGATGATGAGATCGTGCGTGTCTTTTTTCTTTTTCCAGCAAAGGAATCGGTGGAGGGGGTTAGCAGTAAAACTGTGTTTAAGTGGAGGATGGGGACTGGGACGCTTCTCACGTTTGATCCGGTCCATCTGCTGTCGATCCCACGGAAAGGAACGAAAGTTTTCAGGTTTTCACCCAATGACGGTTTTCACTGGATACGTTGTATATACGCAGTACATCAATAATTAACGTGACGGGCAAGGTAGCTAGCCACTCCGTAGTGTACGTGTGTGACAGCTTCGCTTAGTAGTAGTACCCCCGCTAATTGGAAGGACTAGCATAAATACTAATCCAAACATGTTTAAAAATGTCAGCAGTCAACGTTTCAAAAGTTTGAACTTAACTGTGTCTAAAACGACAAATTTATGAAACCGATGGGTACAACACACAAGGTGATTAGAACATTACACTTAACATGATTGGGTGTCAGTTTTTTCTTCAATTTTGGGTAATCGATGGGGTTCCAAATGGACAAGCTAAGCTAGAGGTAATAACACTCGAGGCCTTGCTTCAACGATACTCCTACGACGATAGAGAGCATAATACGTACGTGTCGTGTGTCACTGTCACAGCTTTGTTTAATCAATAATCAGCTAGCACTGCACTGGTAGCAATTAACTGGTCCTTAATTTGCCTAGTGGCGGTTAGCTTAACCATGTTATGGATTCAATGCAACAGCTACGGAACATGTCCTTTCTCAACTTTATGTTGCACACGTACGTACGGTTCTAGTTAGCTTGGACCTGTCTGGCTAGCTAGCTAGTGATCCGTCAGTCGATCGATCGGTTGAATTTTGTTTGACACTTTATTGCTAGTGATCCTTTATTGCACGGCCGGCCAGGATTACAACGTACTTCATGTTCCACCTAAAATCATTGCCAGTTGGCCGGCCACGTACACGCACACATGTGTGTGTGTTTTTAGAATAAGAACTGTCATGTTATAATACTCTCTTTGTCCGGAATTGCTTTGTGTTTTGTTTAGTCAAAGTCAAAGTTTGTAAAGTGTGACCAAATATATAGAAAAATCATCGACATCTATAATAACAAATTCATATAATATGAAAATATATTTTATTATGAACGCATGTTAAATCCGGCAGGGGCCAGGCCAACAAAATTTGGGGCCCTGTGCCAAACAATAAAATGGGCCTTGCTTTCTATTTATCAAAATTCGGCTACCCGCTTCTTCCGAAGTGTCGACCTGGATTGGAGAATTGCAAGGACGGATGAAGCCATGAAGGAAAAAAAAACTAACTGGCGACCATTCTCGTCATGTTACTCGCGTCGTTTACCTGATCCTTCAACGGGGGGCCTGTTTTGGATTTAGTCAAAGTTAAACTTTGTAAAGTTTAACCAAATATATAGAAAAAATCATTAACATCTATAATACAAAATTCATATAATATATTTTAGGATGATTTAATAATATTTCTTGTAATGTTGATATTTTTTCCTATAAGTTTGGTCAAAATTTATAAATTTTTACTTTGACTAAAACCAGAACGAAGGATAAATTCCGGACATAGTGAGTACATAAAGTGATGGCCGCATTTATTAATCGGTGAAATGGAAATCCATCTACAAACCAATCAAGCTTGGAGACTTGGGTTACTAACATTTAGATTAAGAATAAATAACTTACGCGTATATTGTGTTGAATGATATTTAGCCTTAACGGTGCTCGTGGGGCCAGATTTTGAAAGCTAAATGGTATATGTTTCCGCTAGGATCATATGCTTGCTTTCCGCAGGAGAGTGGAGATTTTTGACTCCGAGTTTTAGTGATCCCTCTGTTTTAAAATTTTAAAAATTATACTTATGAGTTTCAAAAACTTTGAAAAAATTCTGGGTGTAGCCAATGGTGTATAACACTAACCTGCAAAATATCTATTTTGAGCTACACAAAAATGATGAAGTGTGGATCTAAATATACATACTTTCAAATCTCTAAGTTTTTTGCGTATCCCATAATGTAAAGTATTTTGAAGCTGATTTTTGCACGGTTGCGGGAAACACCATTCGTTATATCCGGAGGTTTTTTTTTTTGGATTTTTTTAAAGTTATAAATATGATTTTAGAAAAAAATAAAATAACAAAGGGAGCACTGGACCTTAGATGTCAAAAGCACTTTCGGCAGAAAAGGAGAATAGCTCAACTTATAAGAAAAATCTGGTCCAAAATTTGGGTACAAGACGATGCCAGATGTGACATGTCGACTCCGAGACTGTGCACCATTGCAGAGCGGTGCCCGGTCCCAACCCGCTTCGTACTAAAAATAGCCTATGCTAGTTACTGGAAGGTGTCCAGATTTTTAGCTTTTTCCAACTCATCCATGCTTACTAGTTGAAATCAGCGCGGCGACACGCCGCGCCCTTCGTGAGAAATTTTATTTACGGTCTGTTTTCTTGTTTTATAGTGCATAATATATCTTGTAAGTGAGTATGTTTTGGAGGTTCTGATTTTCGTAGTGCATCTAGTACTGGTATTAGCTTAACCACGGATCCTGAGTTATAGCAATATATATGTGGGAATAGATGTACACATAGTTATCGGGGCGTCCGTTTATTAAAAAATAGAGTTGCCTGGCTAAAGTCATCAAATAGTTGCATGTTTTCTACTTACAAAACGTTAAAAAGTAAAAACATGTTGCTGGTCTGATTAACATAGTGACCAGATGGATGTCATAGAAGCAGTGGCTTGATCAATATGGTAGACACATCATCGTCACAAAAATTACCACATAGGACTTATACTTGGCTAACATAAGCTTTGGCCTGAAATGTGTTGTAATAAGTTGCATTAAAAGCTATACAAAAACTGTATAAGAGATGTATTAACGGTCCCAAAAGTGTGCATACCTGTGTTTGCAAACGTTGTCGTTGTTGGTGAATGCGAGAACAATGATTAAGCCACAGTCTCATTCGTCGTGCTTCCATGGTCAGCCGCCATCGGTGATGCGGCCAGAGAGCTGGAAACCACTGTGGGAATGAGAGGAGCAAGATCACCTTCGGTGCAGGTGGTTTCACCGGTCATGCCGCTGTCGGTGCTGGCGCAGGTGATGCCAACGACATCATTGTCCGCAGCGGTAAAACCGTTGGCTAACAGCAGATCCATCTTCGCCACACGTTACTATAGAAATCCGGAACCTGCAGTAGATCGACAAAAGGAAGAGCATCTAAGATTAAAATAACCAGGAGGAGGGGAAAAAAAGGGTCAGGCGCAGTGAAACCAGGCTAACCTCGGACCTGGCATTCCTGCTACCATATTTTTCTTTCGAACATCTGTACCCACATCCTTGCTATTGCCTTCCAATTGCAGTCATGGCATGCTAAAGTACTGTCCCTGATTAGGCTGCAGGCCGTCAAACATTATTTTACACCTGAAACTCCTTACCCTGGAAAACCTATTGTCAGTATGCACAGACCATGGTGCCAAAACGCTAAATGAATAACATTCAGTGGCCCTTCATAACAATTTCACCGTCAATGTACTCACAACACCACCCCTTCTCGCTAATAGGTCAGTCGACCGCTTAGACCCCACCAACCAACAGTATATGACGGAACAGCATAAGGAGGTCCATATGTAACCTATACAAAATAACAATACATAGGGTATGTAGAACAAAAAAAAACTGGGTAGTCACCGATGCACAGTCAGCACCGACACAACCCATTGGCACCAACTTTTATCAAATAACAGGGAAGTATTACATAATGCCAACTTAAAAGCATGCAAAAGATTGTAGCTGAAAAGACAACTCAGTCGTATCTATTATTCTCACCTCAAAGTAGCAAAGTCATGGGCCATTCAGAAACACATGCACAATTGTGTCTGCACAGTAAATTAGTAATCAAGTGGGTATTCTCATGCATAACTGAAAGTACATAGAATTGATTTGTGTTTTCTGAAGTATCTGAACTGAACTCGATAAATAAATATAGTAAGCTAGATGCATTTAACTATCTACACGTACATACAGTTGGAAATATCATCCTAGGCTCAATAAGAACCTTCCTATGCACAGGTTGGGAGGCTATTGCGTTAAGAACCTTTTTTCTTGATATTCCGGGATGAAGAAACAAATTTTCAATTACACTAACTTAGCACACCCACAAAGTTATTTACATCATACATATGGCTAGTTCTAACATCAGGGAGTTTCATAAAATATCTTTATGATATATGTTGGATCGTAAGAAAAAACTTTATAAAAACATGCAGCCCTTGAATTGGGCAACAATATAAAAATGTACAATTCATGTTCCCAGATTCTAGTTGATCTGCTGTAGAACCAACTTCCATTTTTCGAAAGCTTAAAAAGCAACTTGCATGTATATCCAGACATAAGCAAGTTTACTCGAAACTATTTTTTCCTATAATTTATACAACTGAAGCTCACAATGGGAACCAAAGCAGATATTAAAAATTTAGATTAGACTTGCAGCATTTGGCAATAAAATGGAACCTCAGAGCCGCTTACACCAAAAGACCATGCAAACCTGCATATTTGTGTGGAATCCAACTGAATAGCATTTTCTGAGCCTGAAACTGTGTATAAGGCGATCAGATTATCCTGGGGCTATGCTCTGCACATTGGTTACTAAGTTAGAAAAATGAGAAAGTATAGCATATGCAGAAGACTCTTTGACTGGAGTTGAAATAATATCAATCTATCTAACTATTGTATATAAAACTCACTCTATATAGTATATAGTACTGTTAAATTTTGATTAAGAGAAATAATACTACAGAATTGGCTACAGGATTTACTAATCTGATACACACACATGGATGACGTAAGCAATATTGTAGAGCCTATGAATCAATTTTACCAAACAAATCTTTTTCTTGTGGTTGCTACATCTGGAAGGAGTTTGGCCATATTCGTTAACCATGGCAGTTACCTCAGTGATTAAGAAGAGTGGATCTGTCTTGTATTAGTTAAGAGGGACATGCTAAATTACTCCTCACTATATAGATGCTAGTTTGAGGAAAATGGATATTGACATGACCACAACAAAACTATATGATCAGGTACATGAGAAGAATAAAAAGAAGAAATCAGTGCTAGTTTACAACGCCAGATTTTTGTAAGTGCTGTGGGATACAGTGAGAATAACCCGAATAGCCGAATTAGCTCAAACTAACCCCAAATCAACCTGCAAAACGATATAGACAAATATTAGCATTTGAGATTTTGTTGGTGCAGTACATAAATAGAAACACGTATCATGCATACAAAACTTTAATCAATAGAAGAAGGGATCATGAGTATATGGGTTAATCACCAAGAAGAAGACCCGGATGCACTACATCTTATGCAGATAAGTTAATCAGCTGAATATATTTTAGCACGGCCATACGAAATGAGAAATCTGAAAATACTGCCGGCGGGGCTGAGGTTGCCGGCTGCGGCACTCCCTTCTCTCGCTCGGCTTTGGCCGCCGTCGAGAGCAGTGCAGGGATGTAAGCCTGAAACAGAGCAATGAAATGTGTTCCTGAAAAAGATAACATATCTTGCTTTGCATGAAATTAAACATGGGAGGATATAGCTAGTTGCCAAAATAATTTTATTTGACCAAGAACCTAATTATCTATACTTTATATCTGGGGGAAACTCATTTACAGCTAAAAATAAAACAAAAATGATAGTTGCCTTCAGAAAAAAAAACCGTAATCAATAAGACACGTGATATTTATTCTACTGAAATCATACAAATATGAAGGGTAAGCAAATTAGTTTCTTTAGATTGCGTTACACAATTGACGATGCATATATGCAGCATTCGGAGAACAAAGGGCGCTGTCAACTAATCATTCACCATGTGATTGTCCGTGTAAAAAGTAACCATTTTTACCTATAAATGGTATCAATACAAAATACATGACAACTACTTCCCAAAAACCCATATAAGCAGCAAACAGTCAAATTAGGATGCATTCTTATGGTAGCTATTGGGAACAATAGCATCCGTTGATAAGAGGTAGAATGGTAGCTACTATATATAATGAAACGCTAAGTACTATCGGCCGCTACGGCATGGAAATATTTTTATCAAAAAGAGAAAGCAGCAACTACTCCTTTCTCCATGCAACGATGAGGTATCTGGGCAAAAGTTTCTCATCATGGTGTTTCAGGTCAGCGCAAACTCAAATATATTTCCTCTAGGATCTTTCGTGAGCAATAACAAAAAAAAATGGAACAAATGCTACTGTTCTTGCCAGGAGAACAAACATGTGAAACAATATTTGCAACAACATAAAGGAGAGGGATCTGAGCACGATCTATCTCCTTAGCACGCTCGCCCCTCTCCACTATCTAATCAGCAAGGAAATATCGAGCTAGGGTATTCCACATGGAGAGAAAAGGGAAAAACCAGGGGACTGAGAAAAAAAGAGGGAGAAGGGGTGGCCTTACCTGGAATCATCGTTGCCTGCCTGCGGGACTAAGGTCGCCGGCTGCGGCACTCCCTTCTCTCGCTCGGCTCCGGCCAGGAGGAGTGTAGAGCTGCAAGCCTGAAACAAATCAAGGAAATGTGTTCATGTAAAACATAATATATCATGCTTTACATGAAATTAAATATGAGAGATTATAGCTAGCTGCCAGAATATTTTTCTTTGACGGAAAATAAACTTGCACTATGATTTTTATCCTAAAATGGTCCGAGAATAACCTGCTCGAATAGCAAGACTAAGATTTAACTCCAATCTTCTACAGAACTTCATCGGTTGCCCTTGAACACATCTGAAAAAAAAACAGAGGATAATGGTTAAAAATACTGACATATATTCCCAGCAAGAGAAATCGGTAGGAGCTGATGCTGACGATTTCAATCTTACTTCTAAAGGCCTTAGCCACATGGCGCTGGTCAAAATAGTTTCTGAAATAAACAAAATAAAAAGGGTGTAAGAATCCGCTAGAAAATAATCAAAATCATTAGCAATATAGAAAAGATCAATATTGGATGGGGCACTCAGGAGCTGAACCAAAACTGACCACGCATGAGCTAAGTTGCAGTGGATTCAGCAACCCTTAACTGATGCTAGTTGTGATTAAACTTTTCCTCCTCCCGGTGCTTTTGTAAGCATTATCTAACCTTGCTTCTCATCTAAATAAAAAAGCTTAAAGCTCCTTGCAGCCTTGCAGGGGATAAATATGCTACCAAATTTTATCTTCGTAGTGGGTCGGAGCAAGATCTAACTACTGGTAATAGAAATCGACGAAGGTACTTGTCAATCCAGATGAATGCTTATTCTTGCAGCAGGCATGAAAGGAATCGATGAAGTACTCACACGTATTGCGGCCGCTGGCGGAGGGCGGGAGGCGCGTAGAAATCGCCGTCGTGCAGTCCATCGTGTAGGTCCCGCTTTTGCTGCTCGCCTTCGAGCTGCGCAAGGCCAGAGTCGTGGAGCTTCGTCGCCGGCGAGGTGCTGCCGCTTGGAGGCGGCGGCGGTGGGCGAGACGGAGGAGACGGCGCCCCGGTGGAGGCCGCTCGGCCGGCGCTCTTCCTCTACCGCACGGCCCCTCCGCCTCCTCCTCCTTCGTCGCGGCGGCCGCGCTGCTCCCCGCCGTGACGCGGCGGTGCTGCTTAGGGGAAGGTCCACGGCGGCGAAGCCCGGAGGCAGGTCCGCGGCGGCGCGAGGGAGAGGGCCGCGAGGGCCATAGCTTGGTCGGCGGCGGGAGGAAGAAGGTCGCCGTCGTCTCGCGCCGCCGTCGCCCGTACGCGAGAGAGCGTGGGGAAAATGGGGAGGAGTGGAGAGGTAGGGTTAGGGTTTGTCTATTTATAAGTAGGGACCGATTCGTAATTTGAGAGAAACGTAGGGATGTTTTTGCAAAAGAGCCATGGGGACCGTCGGATCGGCAGCGGACAGCCTGGATCGAGTTCTACTAACTACAGTAGATGGGCGCTGCGAGGCCGCGGATTTGCTCAACTTTTATATAGTGAGTAATTTATAACTAACGAATGTACGTATGTTAAGCTGCCGATGAGCAACGATTGTGCGAAGCAGGAAAATAATTAACGTATGTTTGCAAGTTAAGCTGCGGCCGTAAGTTAACACGCTTTATGTGTCGTGGGACTTTGGGGGTCTACAATATTTTTCTGCTTTTCAGGTTTACACATTTTTTGTTGAGGCATGAAGAAGCTTATTCAATGCTGAGAAATGAGCGCAATTAATACGATTTTGGTTGCATAGGTGGAGGATAACATGAGAAAAAAAAGACACAAGACAAATGTGTGCATAGTTCCAAGGTGAAACAATCCCAGGCTATAGCTTACTGTATCATCAAAACAAACAAACATACAAAAACAGCCAATCCCAAGCCATAGCGTTGTACATGCACAATCTGCTTTGAAATATACATACAGTAACCAGGAGAATCGGCATACAAACAAACTGGGGCCTCAGTCAATCACTCGCCTCAGGCAGGGCCTGCGATCTTTGAAATAACCTGCAAGGAAATTCAGCGTGCAGCAAACAACAAATATACACTTTGGAAACAAGCCTGCCGAAATTGCTTCTTAAGGCCTCGGCAAACAATCTGACCACATGATTTCAAACCAGCTACAAAAGTATCGCATACAATAAATTTCAAGAAAGATACAACAAACCTCAGGTTCCCAAATACTGAGGGTTGGAGGTAGAACTGGACAGAGCACAAAAGTTGCTCGTTTTTCTCAACCTAAAGCAACAGACGCCTGCGCTTTTCTGCATTCTCAACACTCGAATTATGCCAGATACCCTTCTAGTTATCTTGATCAAGCAAAAAAACTGTCTACAGCATGCAATTTCTATTCTACGCAAAAAACATGTTTTACAACGTCGTGGGAATATATTTCATTCTGAGAACAAGGTACAGATGATATAGATATATCAGACTACAACGGCATGTGACTTGTCTCTTAGTTTGTCCACTGTTCAAAAATTAGTTAAGTGGCAGATTAAGGACCGATTAATCATTGCTTAGAGGGTCACCGAGTCAAATTCAGCTCATTTGTCGCATTAACTGGCCATGCACGTTTAACTGCAGTAAAATCGTCCTGTGACCCCTCCACACCCATAACCGGTAGGATTGGGGGATTTGGGGTGTGCTCCCTGCCTTACCCGTGTTCCTCTGTGCGAGGGACGCCATTGGCCACCGGCAGATCTGGCAACCAACCGCCACGCAACACCTTCCAGTTCCACCAAAACTGATGGATGATCTGGTGATAGCAGGGGAGGTGGCACAAGTGCAAGCGGGATGGTGGGAGAAGATGATAGGAAGCAGCGGAGATGGGAGAAGATAAGAGAGAAGAGAAGTGTGGTGGCGGCTGTTCATTCTCGAAAACTAGTCATGGAGATGGGAGCCGATGGTTTAGTGGGCTTTTGGGCCTAAGAAGTATGGCAGTATGGGCTTGAGTAGGCTGATGTGCAAATATAGCCTATTTCTCTTTTCGCTGCATATTTGCTAGTAATCCTCAAAAAAACTTGCTAGTTAACTAAGTGATTAATGTTGACCGATCATCTTAACTACTCCCCAGCCAACCCCGAGCAGCTACAAGTTACGATTCCCTTACAATTGGGTTTATCTGTAAAATGCTACTCCCTCCGTTCTATTTTAATTGACTTGCTATTCACCACATGTGGATGTATCTATACATATAACATGTCTAGATACATTCACATTTGGTGTATAATAAGTCAATTAAATTAGAACGGAGGGAGTACAACATTACAAAAAATCAAACGTCCGAAATATTGTTCAAGTTTCGCCACCTACGTAAGTTTGGAAAATCGTCAAAAAAAGCTAGCTTAACAAATCAACAGCTTAGCGAGTTTATCAATATTTTGTATTCAGAATTCTATCCGAAAAAACAGATAACCAAATTTGTCTAGTTACTGCAAAAACTGAGGCTAGGGATTTCAGAATCAAGCCTGTTACAGATCATACCTCCTTCGATCTAGGACAATGATTTTTTTAGATGGTGCTGCAAATTTAGTATATTCTACTATTGGGAAGCAACTAGATGTATCTTTTAAGTGCAGAACCATTCAATGCAGGAAAATAGGTCAAAGCTAATTATTTTTATCAACCTTTTGCCAAGAATCGCCGGGGCAGAAGTGAAGACCATCCTAGCAGAATACTAGCAATCAGATTCATGCAATTGCTTAACTATAATTTATGATGTTTTAATATTAGCAAATATTTCAAATGCAAGTGGATCTTTAAAACATGAGCAAAGAAATACAAGCACTACATAGTATATAAAGACGTAAATTATGATTCTGCAAGTCCAGCACAAAATCCAAACGAAATACACCAATTTCTGCGTATTTACTCGAATCCAAGGTATAGTTTTCTGATATGGGGAGAAAAATCCGTATTTTTTAGTGAGAACTGAAGGGGGAAGGGTCTGACAGTTTATATTAGAGGGTATTTAGTTATCAGTACAGAAGAGAGGGTAATCACAAGGGTATGAATATAGAAACAGGGCTTTACCATGAATTCATTGTTCATTAGAATACTTAGCGAATCCTCTATTGATCAAAATAACACCTAGACCTACGTGCAAAAAATGTCTGTACAAAGAGAACTCCTAACAACAAACTAAAACAATGACATATCCAAAGTTGAAAGAGGTTACCATGACAAGCTGCTAGTTTAACCAGGACGACCAGGAATCTCCATCCCAGGGCCTCAATAACATAAAAGCAAAATGGAAACTTTTGATTGATATTCAATATGGAGAGAGGGGTGCAAAACAACAAGAAAGGCTTTCCTAGAACTATTTCAATGAAGCTAACAAAAGTAACAGAAGATAAATATCACAAGTGGTTGATAGTGTGGACATTCACAGTTTTACTTAAAATTCCCAGAAGATTCATAATTTTGACAATGTAATAAAAGACAACATGGTACATTTGTAAGTGTATTTTAATGACTACCTATTCCACCATCCACATATCATTCTACAAGGGGTGAAAGGTGACAGATAGCAAATGAGGAGAACAAATTTTAACTTCTCGTCGCTAAAAGTCATACCATAGCACTTCCAAATAAAAAAGAAATGCTATATTCCAAAGGTAGGTATTAAGAGACTATATGGACAACAGAAAAATATGATATTCAACACTAACAAAGTTTCAATGTCGCTACATGTCTACACATGACCCACCTAACGAAATGAACCACAGAAACACAGTTTTCGAAAGAAAAGAAAAAAACAAATTACGTTATATGGGTTGTTTAAACACACATGTTACCCAGATAGCAACCAGGGTACCTTCTTATGTTGGCTCTTTATAGGATATAAAATGTGCACGAAGCAGCCCTGGCAGGAACCCTGAACAGAAAAAAAGAATTAGAATCTTAAAATCCAAATATACAATGTACAAGTAAACTATTAACAAACAAGGCATGTTTTAGTATTGAATAAATAAGTTGTCAAGCAGTGAGAACATCTGGTGCATTGCAACTCCAGATAAGTAAATGCCTTTGGCCAAGCATACACAACAGGCAACCTTAAACATCAGCACAGTGCTTTGCAGCACAAAAGAGAAGTGTGCCTAGTCCAAAGACATGGCAACCACTTACAAAGATTTGCACACTATAGCTATTCGAAATACATAGAACCTTGATTTTCCAACATACAAGTCAGCACAACTGTTAAGTGAACACAATTTCATGTATATCTTGTAAATCCACAGGAAAAATTGTGTACAGTGAATGAAATGCCAGTCGGCCAGTTGTCTTACAAGCAACAGAACCTATCCAAATGATAAGTGCATGCAGCAAGGTCTGTAAGACGGTCATCTCTTCGGCAATCCCAAGCTTTGTCCACGTACTCAGATCTCATAGCTCCCAGGAGGCCAGGACACAAGATAGAAATGCCAATCATTAGACAAGAAGAACCCAAATTGTAGTTTACAATGTCAAGAGGAATCAACATCTTATTTTCACTTGCCAGTGATAAATGGATGGCTAAGTGCCTGCGATACGGTTATCCTCTTATCTGGATCTAAGACAAATATTTTTTCAAGAAGATCTTTAAAATTGGAGAGCATTCTTGGGTCCTCTCCAGGAAAGTTCGAAACCAAAGAACCAAAATCCTTTGGTTTAATGTTGAGAATCAACTTCCTCATGGGCTGCAAACACAAAATAGAACGAATTAGTAATCTGAAATGTTTTATATATATCAAAGAGAATATGGTTGCATACGTACCTTTTTTGTCACAGGATCCTCCTCAATAGCGTTAAAATTATGATCTTGGTCGAAGTGTTGCATCGTGAAGGCACCCTGTGAAATTCGGAACATTACTATAGAGAAATATTTATACAGGATTACATGAGTACGTAGGCTTGCAACGGTGAACATAATAAAGAATCAAGCATGAGAAGATTTCATAATACTGGTCTAACCTTTTTGAGCATCTTCTTAGGGAAGGGGCCCTTCAGTTCCATATGAAGCCTAAGCATGTCGTTATTTGTTGCACCTGGAAATAGGACCTTTCCAGTAGAAAGTTCATATAGACAACAGCCAACTGACCAGATGTCCAACGGGTGATCATAGGTCAACCCAAGAACTGCAAGAGAAATACCTCATTAGGCAAACTACATTTCTTAACAGAATATATGTAATGAAGACGGCCTGTGAGTGGAAACAGTGTAACACAAAAATATAGCAAACTAAACAACAAGAAAGAACTTACTGATCTCAGGTGCCCGATAGAAACGGCTCACGAGATAAGGTGTGACCTCGTTCATTCCAGCAAGCATAGCATTGCCAAAATCACATAGCTTTAGGACATTCTTAGCATCATTCACCTAAAATACAATCAAAGAGATATAAGTCAAACTGATGTCAACTTGCTTACTGTAATACTGAATGAATGACCCACAATCAAGGATAAGACCATCACCTAAACCAAATATTTGGAAGTTTTTTATGTAAAACATCTTTGACTCAACTCGACGAAAGACTACAAAAAATAATGCAATATAGTGAAAAGACATGCAAAGGAAGATGCCATACCAGCATATTATCTGGCTTTATATCACAGTGCAGAACTTTGCAGTTTTTCAGGTGCTTCAAGGCGATGAAGAGCTGCTTTGAATATGCCCTCACAGCAGTCAGTTTAAGCCCAATATTACGACCAAATTTCTTTAGTACCTCACGGAGATTCATATTTAAAGATTCAAAAACTAAGCAAAGATGGTTCCGGTACATGAAACTGGAAATAAACCGCACGCAGTGGCGTCTATCCTCGCGGTCCGCACTTGCCAGTTTTTCTAATATTGAAACCTCTTGCTTACCAGCCTTGTACCTGTGGAAACAAATATTAATTAAATCCTCCCAGAAGAACTGAATACGGGTATCGACCATAAAACACGTTTATGGATTTAACTCACATTGTTTCGTTCTTGCGAATGATTTTAATAGCGACTACTTCAGGATCATCTTTCCCGGCTTTAAGATCTTTTGCACGGACAACTGTTGAAAACACGCCCTTCCCATGAGCGGCTGTAATCTCATAACGGCCATCCAACAATTCCCCAAATCGGTGAGCTGCAAAGATTTGCAAATGTAAGATGAAAAGCATTTTTTAGGGAAAATAGTAAGAAAATTGCCTACTGCAGCTTTATATTATATAAAGACTATATACAGAAGACCAAAACAATAAAAAAAGGCTGCATCTAAAGAAGGTTGTAACCAATCAGAAAAGAATGCTGCAGTTTTCGACCATGGTGAATTCATGTTCAACAATGTGATAGCATGGTCAGCTCATGTTTATAGATGTGAAGCTAATTGTCAGAAGCGGGAGCTTCGTTTTCAAAAGCATTGAATGGACGGTACAGAGATAGTGTCATGAAAAGCATTTAACAAAGGAAGAAACTAAAAGAGAAAGGTGAGCATAATTAGCAGAACTTACTATAGTAACCCTCAGGATCATCCCAATTGTCATGAAGAGCATTTTTCTCAATGCACAGGCCATCTCCCTTGTCCTGCACAACAAAATGGCCTGAGATTAATACAAAGAAGAAGGCCATGTTAATTTGACACTGGGATAGGATATCTCATCTTCAAAAAAGAAATTCATGTTAATTTGACAATGGGAAAGTTCAACCATGTAATAGTGTAACACTTGTACAAGAAAATACAAATTCAGGAATACTAGAATGTGGATCACCCTTGTCCCATGACTTCTAATCAGAACAGCGAACTATATTTCTTGTAACCTTTGTGTTCATATTTTAAAAGGAGTCTGATAAGAAACATACCAGTTTTCGAAATCCTGCAGGTGATTCTCCAAAAATGTCATCGCAGAACATATCTGTTGACCTCTCACTCTGAAAATTTAGAAGGATCAACATAAATTTTCTGCTTGTCTGATATTACATAAACTATGTAGCTGGATATAAGAGAACGTAAATACCTTTGGTGTACCCTCTCCGAGGCCTGAGACACCAGTTGTCCCTTCATTAACTAATGGTTCTCCACGGGAAGAAACAGCACTGTGTGCAGGCGATTTGCCCACAGTGAAGTCTGCTTCACCAACAAATGTGTCTGCAGAATCTAGCTTGTTTTCAGCTTCCTCATCCACAGAATTGCTATCGTTATCGTCCTTCACATCCACAGTCTCATTTCTATCCATTGCTTTTACTTCTGTGCAAGCAACAGTACATTTGTCACTAAAATACAAGTTAAACTGGACATAATCTAGTACACCTATGTCAGCTCATGAATAAGTAAACTCGATCAAGTTACCTTCATCGTTGCTTCTAGGTAAAGATTCCAATTGCTGCTTCTGCATTTGTTGCTGCCTGTATTTCGCCATAATAGCTTCTTTCCTCCTCCTTGCTTCCTCCTTAATTTTTTCAGGATCATCTTCTTCCTGCATTGCTAACTGTTGCTCAATTTTCTCTTGGTACTCTTCTTCATCTTCTTCCCTAATACCATGAGGACAGAAGTATAATGAGCATAAAGATAAAAACAACAAGCAGAGAAGGATAATGTGAAAGAAGCCTTACTTGAGAGAATTTTCCTTTGTTTCTCTAGATCGCTGGCTTCTAGTGTCTGCATCTCTACCTTTATCCCCAGACCTTGACCTGTCCTTCTGAACATCAGAAGTGCTATATCTCGAGCGTGTAGAATCCCTGTGCCTATCACTATTGCTAACCCTGTCATCCCGTTCTCCAGCTCCTGTTCTCCGAGTTTCACTCTCCATATCCCTATGCTGCCGCCCCCTGTCTCTATCATCTCTCCCTTTATCCCTTTCACGTCCAGTACCAGCCATGTCATATTCTTTATAGCTACTATCCCTACTCGTGTCCCTTCTCTCATGGTCTTTACGCCTCGAGCTATCACTCCGCCTTTCCCTCTCCCTGCTTTCTTCACGGGTGCGGTGTGCGCTTTCCCTCCGTTCAGGTCTGCTATGGCTGCTGCTCCTTTCCCTGTGCCTACGGTCAACACTGTCTCTATCTACAGCACTGCTGCTGTGCCTCCTTTCATCCCTGTACCTTTCCCGGCTATCACGCCTGTCACCATGCCCATCACGAACAGCAGCACGGCTGCTGCTCCTTTCCCTCTCATCCCGCCGCGTCCTAGTCGCTTCCCTGCCAAAACCATTCATGTCGTTTTTGTCACGATCAGACTCATCCCTCGGACTTGCCCGCAAACCATTCCTAGCCTCTCCGGACCTCGAGTGATCCCTAGCATGATCTCCAGCGTGGTGCCTCGAGGAAGGAGATCTCATGATGTCATCTCTGAGATGAGAATCTTTATTTCGATGCTCATCTTTGTGCTTCCTTCCCTTGTCCTTTGTCGGCCGTGGAGATTTTGACACCCTTTGACCGTGTTCACTCCCCTCTTGAGCTTTCTCTGCATCGCTGGAAACGATACCTCCACTTGCAACAGAGACCGGAGCAGTGTGATTTGACTTGTGCTCGTCTCTTGAGGGTGAAGGACTGCGCAGCCGCGGAGCGTGCGGTTCTGCTGCGTCAGTGGCTGGGCTTCCTAGGGCATCGGCATGACTATTACCACCGAAGAGCTCCTGCAATTGACATACACATCGATAGGTGAGTATAGTTCCCGGTGTAGGGCAGCAAGCAGCAAGCGGAAATAATAATAATAAAGCAAAGAAGAAAAACTACATACTATTTTGGTTTCGAGCTCCAAGTTGATTGGTTCAAGAATTAGCTGCTCTGGTTATGATTTCAAATCTAAACAAGAACATGCTGCGCCTGAACAACAACTGAGGCGCACTAACGGATGGCCTTGAACATGGATAATAATTAGCATAAACTCCGATCGGTGAACAAATCGCGAGACGGACAGACAGGCCGGGGGAGAGAGAGCGAAGGTGAGCGACAGACCGGGGCGGGTTGCGGAGAGGCGGGATCTCCGTGGTCGTCGGCGTGGACGTCCATAGCGGCGGCGGCGGCGGAGACGGCCGCGGCATCGTCCAGTATCTCCCCCTCCTCGACGTCCTCGTCCGCGGGCGGCGCGGGCTCGTCGCCGTCCGGGTGACGGTGGCGGTGGGAGCGGCGGTGGTGGCGGTGGTGGTGCCTGCGGCGCTTGGGGGAGGCGTCGGGTTCGGCGTCGTCGTGGCGCTCGCGGCGGCGGCGGTGCTTGGCGGGGGAGGAGGCGGGGGGCGGCGACGGCGAGGTGTCTCCGGCCATGAGGGTAGGGTTAGGGTTTGCGAGTCGAGATTCGGTTTGCTTTGCTTTGGTTTTGTTTTGTTGGACGGGACGGGAGGGGACGGTATTAGGAGGACTGACAGGGCGACCCCACCCGGCTCCGTTTCAGATTCAGATTTCCACTGAAAAAAGTACACATAACACCACCACACCACACACCCACCCTCACCCCTCTAAACACCCTAACTCAAAACCGGCATACTTAACCCCCTAACTACGACAGAACTTCATGGCCATGAGAGTTCAGGTAGCTCTTCTAGGCGCGGAGAATCATCTCATCCCCGCCGTCTGATTACGTACCGTGAGCTCCCTTTCTCGTACTCTCTCCCTGTGAATTGCCTCTCCGGGTTGATGATGTCACAGTGGATTTCATGGAGTGAAGAGAACACTGGTCGGAGATACCGCAATTGCAGCATACGCTCGGTTAGTGGAAGCTTTTCTCGGACAATCCTCTCCTTGTCACTGTAGGATTGTATATACGACGCGGATTTTAGACGCCATTTCCTCAAAACGTTTGCTTTGGAAGTGATTCTGGTATGACCATGTGCTCCCTATATACAATCCTACGGTTGGATGGACGTGCGCAGCTACCCACCATGGTATCCCACTATTTCATATGCCCTCACCGAGCTGAAATGCCGCAAATCCTGCTACAGATGCAGCATAAGCAACAACACCTGCACCAGCAAAAGAAGCATTAATATTTCCATGCCAACTTGTACCGCAGCAAAATGTTCAATGAAAACAACTGGAAGTTGCTGGAATCAAACCCCACATCTTTGCTCAAGTCTGCCATATTATCACCTCAAGCTTCAGGGTACAAACCAGAAACTACTTGTTAGTATTGTATTTACTTGTGTGGGAGTTCTGTAACGGAAATTAATAGCGCTATTTTGATGTCATGTTCCGTAGGGCACATCCTGGTATTTGTGGATAGTTAATTTTGGTCTTATCTAACCATATAGTCTGAGATGTATGTTTGTAGTTCATTCTGGACTCTAGCTTTATGTTCATAATCATGAAACTTGTTCACTCAGAACTATATTTTCTTCTTAAACTGTAGGTTTGTAGTTCTTTTTGGACTCTAGCTTTAGGTTCATAATCATGGAACTTGTTCCTGCTATAGCTTGGTTTGCATATTGTTCTTTTTCACGATGACTTGTTTTGTCAGGAGGAGTGGTCTGAGCAACCCAAAGAAGAGGTTATTTACCAGGTCCATAAGGAGCGACTCCATACATGTCTTTTTCTTTCTTTCAGTTACAGGGGATATATGTTTTTTGCATGTATGCTTGATATTATCACTTTCTTGTTGTTTACACTCATTTTATTAGATACAAATCTTTGACTTCGTATTAAGGATTCGTGTATCTTAACTGGGTTGCTATTGTCAAATTTGTAGAGAAATATTTAAAGGATAGTTTACTTATTGTGAGACAAGTTTCAAGGACAATTGGTGGAGTATCAGGTACTATGCAACCTACAACTTGAAGTAGATAGTTTACTTCCTGCGAGACAGTTGTGTGGGGAAGTATTAAAAACAACTCTTTTATTTCTAATGTTTTCGTTACATGTATGAGATGGGTTATGTCAAGTTTCATATTTTTGTACTCTCATATATTTATGAATTTTCCTATCATTCTATCCCAAGAATAAACCGGCGAGCCATCATGATCTAGTATCTGCTAAAGCCTCAACTTATGTTGTTGATCATCATCAACTCAGTATACTACTGAGCCACATTATTTACTACATCACAGATCCTACATCAGTTGCAACATGTTTTATTCAACATTCTTTTTTGCAGAAACACGCTGCTACAGGTGGATATATGATGAGCAGGCCACACTCCCCTTCAGTAAAGCCCTCCTTGTGGCAGGCCTCAGCACATGGCTTGCTATAGCATGGAAAATCACGATAGGTCACGCTCCGTTCTTTGCAGGTCTTGGCTTCCAATCCTACAAAACAATTACCACAATATGGTGTATGATAAAAGATCAATGATCCAAGAAAAAAAGCAAAATAGATACATGTGTAATGGAGTAAGAAGTTCATATATGAGTGCTTCATATGAAATTTGCATACGTCACTTACCAGGAACAAAGAGAAGTGTAGCAAGTAGTAGCATGCATAGCAGGATTGGGACCTTGACGACTCCCATGTCTTCGAGAATAATCGGTCACAAAGGCTAGTAAGCAAGCGTACAATAGATGCAAATAGAAATAGGCTACACCATATATATATCCTCGGAAGATGAGACAAAAAATGAAGTCAAAGATATGATTGTGATAGGTACCATAACGAGCAAGACATATCTGCTGTCATGATGATAGGGGATTCGGCATTAATTGCCGATTAATTTTCTAGCCAAGAGATATCAGCTCCCATCATGATAGGGGATTCGTGCGATTTGTGAATTTCTTGGAATTCGCCAATATGTGTTAGTGTTAATCGCAAATTCAGTTATCCACACCGCCAATTCACGGAAACTTATATTGTGTTCCAAATTGATTATCAGTGATGAATCTTGTTACATCAGTTGTTTGTTCGAGTGTAACTATGAACTTAACAAGTAGATAGCTCATTATTCCATGCAAAAAGGTGGAAGGACATTTCCTAATCCCTTGTGTTTTGTATGTTAGGCAACAACACTAGTGATGATTTAATATGTGAATCAAGTGATGCAGGTTTTAGGTGGTTAAAACATCTTTGCATCAAATCCAAAAAGGAAGTTGAAAAGATCTTGTCTTGTTGCTGAAGAAAGGGAATCGGATTATCCGGTCCGGGCTGACTCGGAATATCCAATTCTCAAGGATTGCTCGATTTCGGCTAAGGACCTTAAAGCAACCAGTTTTGTGGCGCTCTGGAATTTTTCGGAATATCCGATACTGGTTGAATCGGATTATCCGACGGGGTCGGATTATCCGGTACTCACTGACTCGGAATATCCGATCCTCAAGGATTGCTCGAATTCGGCTAATGACTTCAAGCAACCCAGTTTTGTGGCACACTGGAGTTTTTCGGAATATCCGATACAGGTTGACTCGGATTATCCGATTAGGTCGGATTATCCGATCCTGACTTGTGTCGGAATATCCGACCCCCCTGTCTGCAACGGCTACATTTCTGGGAGGGGTATAAAAACCCCTCCACCTACCTCCAGCAGCTCAGCTCACCCAACATTGAAGAACACCATTATTGCAAGCTCAAGAATCACTAGATCTCCCAATCCCTCCACCCAAACTCGTTGATCTTTGGAGGATTGAAGGAGAAGGCCCGGATCTACATCTTCACCAAGCCGATTTACATTTCCCCCTCATTCACTTGAGGGACTATTTGCTAGGGTTTCCATTCACTACTAGGAAACATGCTATCAGTGGCGCACCAAAAAGGCTTTCTGTGGCGCATGGAGGATGCGCCACAGTTAGCTCGCCACTAAAATGTGTTTTCTGTGGCGCATGCCTGGGTGCGCCACAGAAAGCCCAGGTTTCTGTGGCGCACTGCACAGGGTGCGCCACAGAAATATTTCAGTGGCGCATTTCCCTGGTGTGCGCCACAGAAATGAATGCGCCACAGAAACAAAAATACATGCGGCACAGAATAATTTACAGGTATTCTGAAATTGCTGCTGCCTGCTGTATAAATACAGGTATATTACAGGAAATACAGGTATATATACAGGATTTATACAGATATAATAGAAACAATAATATATTTGACACGGTATATGAAAACAGACACATTACTATGTCATCACATTACTTGGAGCCCGAGATACATAAATATAGTGACAAGTGCCGAATATCTACACAAGTTATGATACAAAAGTTCATCGATCATGTCACACGTTACAAAATGAAGTGTTCACCGCCTACACTAGGATCAAATCGAGTACATCGGCGATGATGGAGAACACGTCTAGCTCCACGGGTAGGATTGAGCCTTCTTCTTGCTCGGCTCCGGGAGCGGTTTATAGCAGTCTTTCGTCATCCACGTCCTCGTGTCATTTTGCCTGTCTAGGCGTTCTTCGATCTCCCACTTAGACAACCCTGGAGATGGATTGGAAAATATATTTGGTTAATAATATAAATAGAGTATGATTTATTCATCTAATTGAGTGGATAAGTCTATAATAAATAAAATAAAGAAGCATTTCTATCGAGAGAGGCAAGGCTTTCTTTTATAATACATCCTACCTCTGGCGTTGTGTAAGGACCCCCATTCTGTCATGACATCTTCCAAGATGATTTGCGATAAATGCATCTGGATGCGATGGAAGTCTTCTCTAAGGTCAGTGTCGGTGATATCCCCACTAAATTTGCTCCAATCTTGGATACTCGTTGGCCACCTCGTTTGCTCTGCATCCCGGACAAACCCTTTCATGTGATGGAGGACGTAGAAGGCATCCTTCACGCTGCCAGACGCATGCTTGATGCAATGGAACCCGGTCCCATGCTGGAAACCGTGTTTGTTGTTCTTCGTGAAATATTCTCCATTCTTATCTTTGTGGAAGTGGCCTCCCATTTGGGCATAGCCCTCGAGAGCCTCATCGAGAACACCCTTTATTCTGGTGTAGTCTTTAAGACTCCCCGAGTCGAAATAACAGGCAATGGACCACCTCGGGCTTACGACGATGAGTATGCAGTACGTGTCCCTGCTCAACACAATTGAAACGGAATGTTGGAAAGGATCAACAACGGAAGAAATCTATAAAAAAGCATAAGATATGACGGCGGCGACCGGATGTGTACTTACTCGGAAAAGAAAGGCAGAAGAAGGCTGTTCTTATCCTGGTTGTTCAGCATGGTTCTCTGGAGGAACTCCGTGGCCATGGCCCGTGTCGTTGATCCTTGCACCAGCTGGCTGTCGCGCATGTAGTAGGGATCCACTACCTTGACGTACGGGATATTATCTCTCCTGATCCTCATCGCCTGGTTGAGCGCGTATAGGCGGACCAAGTTATAGTCCAGCCGTTTGTAGTGAAACAGATTGAAGACGTCCTCGTACGATATGAAGAACAGATCCGCGGGGGCTTCATGGACGAAGTCGGCCAAGTCGTTTGGCACCTTGACAGTGAACACCGGGTAATTTGGATCCTCTTCTGTAAGAAGGTTGCCCTCTAGCTTCAAGATAGCATTTTGCAAAGGAAGCATGCATCCGTCTACGAGGCGGAGCAGGTCCCGAGACAGGATCGGTTGACCAGCTTGATGAACTCGGGTCATGCCATCCGCACGGGGTGGTACCATGTCTTCATACCCCCGGATAGTCGTCTTAGAAGCTGGCTTACTTCTCTTCCTGTGCTTCTTCTTCTTTACCCCTGGGGATGCTGGGGGTGCATCGTCTGTACCCACATCGATTGAGTACCTGTTGGAGCCGAAGCTGATCACTGGGGGAGGCCCTTTTTTCCCTCCCTCAATCCAAACCTTGACACCCTCACAGACGGTAGGAAAGAGCGACGTGAACGTCTTTGTCACTGCCTCTGCGATGACCGTCTGAATCATACTATTTTCCTCTATCGGTTCCTCGCCTCCTGTTCGAGAACCCCCGGCCTCATTATTGTCAGCCATGTTCCCAACTATAACAAACAAAACGTCGAAGTTAGTACACCAAATATAAGAAAAAAAATCCACGACACGATGGTCGGAGCACAAACAACCACATGAAAGTCAACATAAGTGGACAAGTCAACCATGTGATGCATGAAAATAAAACATTAGTCTTAACCAAGTACAGTGGAAACATCAGTCTACATAGATAAGTGGACAAGTCAACCATGTGATGCATGAAAATAAAACATTAGTCTTAACCAAGTACAGTGGAAACATCAGTCTACATGGGATCTATGGGTCGTTAGGATCATTCATCTTGGCCCAGAACATCGGATCTGCGGGGTCATCAGTGTCCTTGCTCCCCACGGCTGACCCGAAGAAGTGCGGAACGGAGGTACGCCGTCCCGCCTATTCACCTCGACCCAGTGCCTAGGGTCGCTGTGGTGATAAGCATCGGGGTTCGGCGGCCTGAACATCCGCCGTAGCTGCTGCTCCGACTCCAGCCACTCCTGGTGCCGCCGCTGCTGCTGCTCCTCAAACTCCTGGTGCCGCTCCTGCTGCCGCCGCTGCTCAGAGTCGGAATCCCAGTCCTTCTCCCAGTCCTCCTCCTCCTGATGCTCCTCCTCCTCCGCCAAGATCCCAACAGAAGTGATGTCGTCGTCAGCAGGACCGGCGCCTTGGGAAGGACCGGTGACGTACGAAGGACCAGCACCGTCAAAAGGACTAGCGCCGAACTGCTGGTAGGACATCAAGTTTGGCTCGTTCTGCAGGAGATGCCTCACATACGGGTCGTCCTGGGGGCGTGCGTTGCGACGTGCGATCTGCACTTCAGCCTGCCGGTGCTCCTTCTCCATGGCCATTTCTACCTCTCTGATCCCCTCCGGTTTGAACTCATCCACACGGTAGCGATCCGCTGGGTAGTTCAGATCCTTATCTTTCTTCTTATCACTGTACTCGTGTATGGCGAAATAATCATAGGCGCGCGCCGCCTCCTCCGGTGTATCAAACTGCCCAGCCCAGTGCTTCCTCTTATTGATATGGATCTGACATCCATACACGTACGACCAAGCTTCTTCCTATAGGACGCCCTCACACCCTTAAACCCGGCCATTTCGTGAAACTAAAACATATTAAAAACAAATTCATTAGAATCAAAAAACTACACAATTATATACTAGAAACTACACAATATAAACCAACAATGCACACAACTAAAATTATCTACAATCTAAGCTACACAACTATATGTCCTATTTTTAGCAAAGTCATGCCAAAATTCACGAAAAATTTCGGCACGACCTTTGCTAAAAAAGGGACATATGGAGTACCCGAATTTGTCGGAACGGAAGTTAATCGACGTTCCGGCAAACTCAAGGGCCTCATGGGTACCTGCAGACATTTCACAAATCATATGTCCTATTTTTAGCAAAGTCATGCCAAAATTCACGAAAAATTTCGGCATGACCTTTGCTAAAAAAGGGACATATGGAGTACCCGAGTTTGCCGGAACGGAAGTTAATCGACGTTCCGGCAATCTCAAGGGCCTCACGGGGTACCTGCAAATATTTCACAAATAATATCCACATCTGTGCACGGCATCTCCGGCCGGCATCTCCACGACACGATGGTCGGAGCACAACAACCACGACACGATGGTCGTGGACACATATCCTCATGCACATACATCACCACATCCACATCCACATCGAGGGAGAGAGGAACTACCTCGGGTAGGGAAGGGAGGCTCGGGTCCGAGATCGGCGTGGTGGAGGTGCTCCTCGTGGTGCTGCAATAAATTAACAAAACCATGATTTAGCTACATCTAAAAACTTAGCAAAATTTAACAAAACCAAGTATTTTGCAGCAAATGAACCTCATGTCCCTATACTAATATGCTATTACATTTAAGTTTCGAGGTCACATGCAAATGAACCTCAAGTACTTGCAAGCAATCAACCAAAAAAAAGGATCATGTAGCAACTAACATACATGATGCAGCAAGCAATCAACCAAAAAAAAGGATGTAGCAACTAACCTACATGATGTAGCAACTAACCTACATGATGCAGCAAGCAAGCAACTAACCTACATTTGGCTCTGGCATTTGACCGAACATGTTGTGTGCAGAGAAGAGGAAATGCAGGGGAGGGGAGTGAATCGACCTTGGTACTCCGCGGCGTCGAGGATGGGCGCGTCAAGGTACTCCGCGGCGTCGAGCACAGGCCGGCGGCGACGAGGACGCGGTGGTGGTGCACGAGCGCGGCGGCGAGGACGCGGTGGGGCGGCGGGCACGGGCGCGTCAAGGTACTCCGCGGCGTCGAGGACGGGCGCGTCGAGGTCCTCCGCGGCGGCGAGCACAGGCCGGCGGCGACGAGGACGCGGTGGGGCGGCGGGCACGGCCGGCGGCGAGGACGCGGTGGTGGTGCTCGAGCGCGCGAGAATTTGGGGACTTAGCAGTTTTTCGCGAATGTGAGGGAGGCAAGTAGGCGGACCCACATGTAAGTGGGCGCAATAGATTTCTGTGGCGCACCGTCGGAGGGATGCGCCACAGAAATATCTGTACATATAAAATAAAACGTTGTGCTGCTGTATCCAATTAATACAAAGTATATGTCTATTTTTATCAGAAAAATGCAATGAATATTAATTTGTCATCCATGTTCATGTTTGCATCATGTAGTTTGTGGTTTAGTACATATTCAATTCATTTAATACATATATATGCTCTTGCATTGTCTCACACACAATGTCTCATACATATTCATTGTATACATATATATATATGGTTGCATTGTCTCTCACACACACACACAAATTAAATACACCAAAAAAGTCTCTTCTTCGTCTCGGTTCCGAGCTAGTTTCTCTTCTTTCCCTTCTTCGCGGTTGAATACTTTAGGCCGGGCACCTTGAGATTTCTTCGCGTGAACGGACAACCTTTAGGTAGGGAGGTCTTCCTTCTTTGTGTACTAGTAGTAGGCATGTCGAAGAACTTGTCGAATTCCTCCTCGATCTTTGGCTCGTTGTCCAAGTCTTCCTCGGTGGCGTCTCCTTCCATTCCGATGATGCTCCTCTTGCCCCTCCTCACGACAACACGGTTAGGCTTTGACGGGTCGGTAATGAAGAAGCATTGCTCAACTTGGCTAGCGAGTACCCATGGCTCATTTTTCGCGGAGGCGTTCTTCGATTTGGCATCGGGTATTACCATGGTGGTGAAATACCGGCCTTCTTTGACGACGTCCTTGGCCCATCTCACACGGAACATTGGCACCGACTCTCCACAGTAGTTGAGCTCCCATATCTCCTCGATCCTTCCGAAGAATCTTTCCTTGACAGTAGCCTCGTCATCGCCGTAGGATAGCATAGTTACTCCTGAGTTTTGAAATTCGCTAATCCTGTCCTTTTCCTCGGTGCTGAATCTGAAACCGCTGATGTCGTACGACTGATAGGTCCTTACGTTCTGCCCGGGGCCCTGTGATAAGGAGAATATGAGTTTTTCATCTTCCGTAGATGGCGTTTTGCTCTTTGATTCAAGAAGTTGCCTATTCTTGAACCAACGCGTGAAGGTGGAGTTGTGCTCTCTGATTACGTCTCCATTCTTCCTCTATCGGCCCAGGTCGATATAATTCTGCTCGATTAAGATTTTGTGCTCTTCCACCCAAGGTTCGATCAATTGTAAGTGTTGTAGCGCGACCCGGTGAGCCCTGTCGAAGTCGTCTTTTCGACCATGAACGCCGACAAAGAGTGAGCGGTAGCCCTCGCGGTGACCATATCCATCGAGCCTGCCGAGGTGCTTCCTGGTGGGCAGACCAACATCCTGGTTCTCGGTGCTTAGATAATTCTGGCAAAAGGAGATGCAGTCGTAGGTTAGAAAGCCCTTGGCCATGCTTGCGTCTGGACGGGCCCTATTGCGAACGTATCCTTTCATGACACCGTTCTGCCTTTCGAACGGCATCATGTAGTGCATCAATGTCGGCCCGAGCTGCCTGATGTCATCAACGACATGGAGAAGGAGATGCACACAGATATCAAAGAATGCGGGTGGGAAGTAAATCTTGAGCTCGCATAGTATCAGCACGATCTCTTCCTGTAGCATGTCGAGCTGCTTCACGCCGATCGACTTCCTGTTGATGACGTCGAAAAAGTTGCAAAGGGCAAGCAGCGTATCTCGGACGTGCTCGTCCATTATCCCTCGGATCGCAACGGGAAGTATCTGCGTCATCAGCACGTGACAATCGTGAGACTTCATCCCGCTGAACCTCTTCTTCGTTGCATCCAGATATCTGCTGATCTTCCCCGCGTAACCGTGAGGAAATTTGACTCCTAGGAGGCACCTGTAAAACTGCTCGAGCTCCTCCGGACTCATAGTGAAGCAGGCAGCGGGAAGCACCACCGTGTTCTTTTTTACCCTTTTGCGGCGACCTTGAGTCCCTTCCGTCTGATCATCATCATCATCATCGTCATCGGGGGCCTGAAGATCTTTCCTGACACCAAGCCATTTCAGATCGTATCTTGCTTTCGTCCCATCCTTGCCCTTTTCTGGCATGTTGGAAAGAGTGCCAAGCAGAGCCTCGGTGACATTCTTCGTAATGTGCATCATATCGAGGCTATGTGGCGTCTTGAGGACCTTCCAGTAGGGCAAGTCGTGGAAAACAGCCCTCGCTTTCCATACACCCAGCAGCGGATCTACCTTCGGTCGTTTCTTTCCCGGCGCAGGGCACTCCTTCCAATTCTTCAACAGCTCGTCGATTTCTGTGCCGCTCCTCGGGCTCGGGGGTCCTTCGGGCTCGTCCTTACCATTGAACAGGTCACCGCGTGTCCTCCACGGGTGATCCATGCGAAGCCACCTTCGAGCCCCTGGGTACACGGTTTTCGAAGACCCGGGATTCCTTGGTAGCTGGAGATGCGGGGTCTTATCCATGCACCTGACACATTTGCAGAATCCGTGGCCTACCTGGGCCGATACATATGAGCAACCAGGATAGTCCTGCACCGTCGTGAGCAACGCGGCTCTCATGGGGAAATAATCTCCAGTGTACGCATCCCACGTACGGGCTGGCGTCTCCCACAACGCGGCTAACTCCTCTTTCAACAGCGCGAGATACAGATGTATATCGACACCTGGTTGTTTCGGCCCCTGAATGAGAATACTCATGTGTATGTACCTTTGCTTCGTGCACAGCCACGGGGGAAGGTTGTAAGGCCATACAAACACGGGCCTGGTGCTGTGCGCGCTACTCTGGTTGCCGAACGGATTGAGTCCATCGGTGCTCATACACAGCCTGACGTTCCTTGCGTCGCCCCCGAAATTTTCGAAGGCGTTGTCCAATGCTTCCCACTGGCTAGCGTCTGAAGGGTGTGTCAGGATCCTGCCCTTCTCCGGATCTTCTTCGGGCTTCTCCCTTTCCGCGTGCCATTGCATGAGCTTTGCTTCCTTACGGTCCACGAAGTACCGCTGCAGACGGGGAGTGATAGGAAAGTACCATACCACTTTTCGAGGAACTTTCTTGGTCCCAGTACTCTTGTACCGTCCTTGGCCGCACACCGGACATGTGGTTATGTCCTTGTACTCGCCCCGATAAATTGCGCAATCATTGATGCAGGCGTGGTATTTAACGTACGGCAGGTCAAGAGGGCACACGACTTTCTTGGCATCCTCGATACTAGTTGGCAATGTGTTCCCCTCGGGAAGACGATCGTGCATGAATTTCAAGTTCTTGGTGAAGCTCACGTCGGTCCATCTGTTCTCCGCCTTCATCTCCAGAGCATCAAGCGTTACTTGCAAGCGCGTATCCTGTGGTCCGCACCCAGGATACAACGGAGTCTTCCCGTCTATCTCCATTTGCGCCAGCTTGGCTTTCTCTCTGGCTGCAGCTCTGACGTTGCTCGTCTCCTTGAGGAGCAGTTCTTGAACATGAGAGTCCTGCAAGGCCGACATTAGCGGGTTCTGCGTGTTCGCGTCTTCTCCACCACCATCTACTCCTTCATCATGACCATCTTGCCCGTCGACATCTCCTTCGTCCTGATAACCATGTTCGGGAGACTCTTCGTCTTGTCCCCGGCCGCCCTCGTCTTCATGCGCACCATTTGCTGTCGGCGCCTCGTTTAAGCCTAGCATGAAACCGCGCCTGAGCAGGTGATCCTCCAATTGTCCGGAATCAGGGTCGATCCACCTCTCGAGTTTGCAATTTCGACACGGACATCTTATTTGGCGCCTGTTGCACCGAATCATTTCCGCCTTCGCTTCTTCCTTGTATCTACTGACTCGACCAGAGCTCATGTTGACGACCATGGTTGCCTACGCGGTATACAAAGAGCAGAAATGAGAAACGAATCACACATGCATGTTCGACGGAAAAATTCGGCATGACTTCTCTTGAAAGTAGGACGTATGGGTGGTGCAAAAATTTGCCGAAATGGAAATTAATCAACATTTCGGCAAACATCCATGCACCACGCCGGCACAAGCAACAAAAAAAAGCAACAACATGCAAATATCCACAAGCTTCATCTATAAACATCGTCTCGCCATCGTGCAAACCGCGACGTCAAGCGCTTCACCTAGAAGAAACATCCATACATGTACACCGCCGGCCACACACAAAACATGCATATGCATGCATGTCCATCCAACAAGACTCACCTAGTAGATTCGTTACCGAGACGTGACCGTGGTCGATGAGAGAGAGTGTGTGGTGTTGGAGAGAAAATAGGAGAAGAAAAGAGATGTATTGGGAGAGGAGGAGAGTGTATATGGAGGCTCTCCCAAGACCTCACCAATTATCTATCAAAAAAAGTAGGTTTAACTACAATAAATGGAGAAAAGTATGGGCAAAATGAGATAGGAGAGAGAAGGAGCACGAGTTAGGTGGGGGGGGGAATGAATGGAGAAGACACAATGGGGTGGTAGGTAGGGGAAGCTACCTCTTTATAGATCTGGAACACATATTCTGTGGCGCATGCATTCCCATGCGCCACAGAATATGTCCTTTCTGTGGCGCATCAGAACAGCTGCGCCACAGAAATGTCATATTCTGTGGCGCATCTGTGGGGACCCCGGACTAGCCGTCCGAAATACCCGATTATGCTTAACACAACGATCCCGTGATCAGTCTGTCGTTGCACATAATCCGAACTGAATATCAAAGTTTACATCCATACAATACCGAGTTTAAAGTCTTACAAACCTGGCCATACAGGCCTAATTATACATAGGTGCCTTCAAGGGCCAAACCATCTTTATTCAGCGGAAGCTACGGTAGTAGGGCTAAACCAACTCGACAACACCCGACAGGCAGCTGACTTATGAAGATCTTAGTTCGCATAGACGTCGCCAAACTCCTCTTCAACGTAGGGTTCCTCGAAATCTGGCTAAGACAATAGCCAGGGACGAAACCAATATGAGTACATTTGATTGTACTCGCAAACTACCCCAACTAGAGTAAGCACTAACTAGTTTTATTTTTAAAAACTTTTATGTGAAAACTCTCAAATCCTTACTGGAAAGGGTTGAGACGAAGTTTATAACCATCCTTTGAGAAAACACCACTTTAGCTATTTTTCCCGAAAAATCCTTCCCTGTCCGACCAAATCTCAATCAGGGTTCCAACCCCTTCACCACCTTGCACCAACTCATTGGTACAGGTAAGCAACCTTTTCCATCTCAGTTTCCTTTCAAACTCAACGCTTTATAAAACTTTTATCAAAACTTGCACATGGTCTTAGGACAGCCTTCCAACTGTCCATATCCGAGGACTCGGCTATTCGAATAGTTTACCCTCTGCAGAGGTAGCACGCTTTTCCCACACCCATCCGGTCACTCATCGTGTCAGCCACGTCCCGCCATACCAGAGGTATGCGAAGTTGAGTTCCCGGCCATAGTCTGTCCTTTGCTCATGCTAGTATAGGACCCTGCCGCTACGACACTTTCCACCGACACTCAAATCCTCAGAAACTAAGTGTGGGGACTCGTAGTTCTGCCCGGCGGACCCAAGGGAGCCCTTCAATCCTCTTCCTCCGACACGCTCATACCGGCTTCCGGTAGACTACAATGAAGAGGACCCAGGTCAGGGGGTAGGTCACCAAACCATCCCCTCATGGAACGAGGTCATCCTCGTTGTTGAGGTATCCAGTACTAACACGAGCAAATTATATGACTACGCCCTTGCCCATATGTGGGTAAATGTGGTCGCACAGGTTATCGGCTGGTAGTCATAGTACTAGGACACAATGTGCATTTTTCGCAAAACAACACCATCCTTCTTTAACTGAGCACCGACCTTCCGGCAGGTCTATCCAAGTACTTTCAAAGGAGTTTCAAGAAAACATTGTTTTTCCCATCCTATAGTTTTAAATAACTACCTTATACTCTACACAAGGTGGCAAAATAGTTTTTCCGGTAGTTTGTAAAAAGGGGGTTTTTCCAAAACTCATTGTTTCCTTTGAACAACTCTTGAGACTAAAATAGAGGTATATAAATGCAAGCTCAGTGAAGTAGCTTGCCTTGCTCAGCAAAGTTCTCGGGGTCTTGTTCCTGCTGATCAAAGTACTCCCCTTCCTCGAAGACTCCGGCAGCGTTTTCGTCTAACGTCAAACAAGCGATACAAACAATTACTATACTAACTCAAGCATCATCACAACATCACAATTGCTACACATAGCTACTGCACACATCAAGCAACACAAGGTGGTTTCAAATTGATTGAATTAAACTTTATTTAATTAATTTCAAACTAAGGCAGAAACTAGTTGTACACTAATTAATTCACCATTTAATCTATGTTTGTCACAAAAATTCAAACTAAAATTCTATGGATAGCTACTGGTGTGTAGAAGATCACCCAATTGGTTTGGGATCATTTGGAGTTACAAAACTCCCTACACATCTGTTTTAGTTCAGAAGGGTTTTAAACAAGTTTTAGCTACCAAACAAATTTGGTTGCTCCAAAAATTAAATCCTTTTAGGGGTATCTAACCTTGGTTGAGTGTGACCTAACAAAATTGGTTTTAGACCAATTGGATCTACCAACAGTTCACACTAATTGTTTTAGTGCAGAAGGGTGCACTGAAGTTCAACCAAAGGCTAAGGATTTTACACTACCAATTAATTCTACCAAAATTTGGGGAGCTAAAGGATCCTAATACAAAGCTACCAAAATTGGTTTCAAGTTATTTGGATTATATAACTCCAGAAACAAATGGTTTAGTGTTTAAAACCTTCTGGAGCATTTTTATTAATACGTTTTTATTATTTGTTTAAAGAGATGAGACCACTTTAGTGAGTTAAATATTTTACAAGCTTTCCAGAACATTTGAGTTTGATTTATTTGGATTCCTAGAACTCGAGTTATTGAATTTCAAAGTTGGGTCCAGTACTGGATTTCAGAAGAGATTTAAATTCGAAAAACCTAATTCTCTGGATAATGTTTAAAACCATGACAGGTGGGGCCCTTCGGTCAGTGACTCAGTGTGCGCGGGAAAATTATTAAAATGCTGACGGGTGGGGCCAGCTTGTCAGCGACTGACTTAACGAACGGGTATGCTGCCGTTGGATCTAGATCCAACGGCGCACAGAGGCCGCGAACGGCGACGACCATAACTGGGCGGCGCCGCCGCGCCGGCGACGGTGGCGAGCACGGATAGCTCACCTAGGGGCTCGGGTGGACGCGGAGATGGTGCAGATCGACGGCGGAGGCTCGTGCGGACGTCTGGGCGGAGTGGTGCGTGCTGGGGCGGCGTGAATCGTCGACGGCGAGCCGCTGTACTCCCTCCGTCACGGCCTGCAACTCCGGCGATCCCTCCGCGGCGCTGCTGTGCACGAAACACAGTCAAAACACGGCGGGTGAACGAGGGTGTAATGGGGAGGCTAGGGAGAGGCAGAGAAGAGAGGGGGAGAGAGCAGCGCGGCTCGGCCGTGAGCGTCGCCCACCTTCTTCTCCGGCGGAACCTCGAGGGAGCTCCTGGGCAGCAGAGGCTGGGATGCAGGGGCTCCGCCCTCCTGGCGGTGCACTGAGTGAGTGGAGAGTGCGAGAGTGAGGTGTGAGGCGGGGTGGAAGCACGGGTGCGGGGTGGCCTTTTATCGGCGAGCTCGGGCTCGCCGTGGACGTGGTGCAGCGAGTGCTCGAGGGGAGCTGGGTCCAGAGGGGTTGTCCACGGGGTTGCGGAGAGCTTTGGGCAGCTTCTGGAACGGTCGGCTGGTCGGGAGGGATCAGGGGTGGCGCGTGAAGCTGCGGTGGCGTGCGCTGCTCGCCATGGCGTACGGCGGCACGGACGCGTGCGCTAGGGACGGGTCGGTTGCGTTGGGGTGCTCCAGAGGGGTCTGTGGTGCTCGTGGCGTGGTGGCGGAGCAGAGATGGCAAGAGGGGCAAGGTGGGGGCAGTGCGGTGTGTGTAGTTGACCACGGCGTCGCGCGGCGTGCGTCGCGCGCGTGGGCACGGAAGGTGAGCACGCAAGCGGCCCTCTGCGGCGGTGCTGTCTCGTCGTGCAGGTGAAGGAGTGGAAGGGTGGTGTGGCGGGCACGGCGTGGCGTCGCCTCGGCGTCGCGCCTGCCTCCTCCACGGAGGTGACCCGAGCGGCAGCTCGCCATGGCCGCCATGGCGTGGCGCCACTGGCCTGCCTCCTCTGAGGTCAATGAGCACGTCCAATCGACCTCCGTCGGTGGAGTGAGGTGAGAGGGGTGAATGGAGGTCGCGGGGATGCTCAATTACACGAAATCGAGCTCCAATTTTGGAGTTGATTTTCGGGTTGAAGAAGAACACAGTGGTGCTCAACAAGTGTTCGATCTAATTCCCGAACCAAAACCAAATTTGAAATTTTGAAAATTCTTTCATGATTTGCTTCCAAATATTTTCCAAGGTTTGTGGTACCACTGGTATTTATTTGGAAGTGTCTTGGTGTTCTTGATGATTTCCAAAGTTAAAGAAACATTTGAAATTGAAAATAGAATTTTGGAATAATTTTGGAAATAGAATTAGAGGGAAAAGAAATAAGAATGAATGAGAGAGGTCACTCCTCTCCACTGGATTTTATTTGGAAGAAATTTTGAACTTACTTGGAGTTTTTAGGGTGACACTTGTCACTTTAGTTTTATTATTTTATTTCTTTTCTTTTCTTCAAAATTCAAACAAACAACACAAGCAAGCACTCATAAAGTAACAAAAGTTTTTGTTGGCCCACAATTTTTGACTAATAACACTGGGTTACAAATTTGGGATGTTACAGATCCTTCCCCCCTTAGGATAAATCTCGTCCCGAGATTGGCTAGGCTTAGGTGCTAAAGAGGTGGGAAATTCGCTTCTAAGATAGTCTCACGTTCCCAAGTTGCTTCCTCTTCGAGTGGTTAGTCCACTGGACTTTATAAAACTTGATCTTGTTCCTCCGGGTGAGACGAATATCTTCGTCGAGAATTTTGACCGGTCTCTCACGATAAGTCAGATCATGGTTCAGGTCAATGGATTGGTGGTCAATGTTCTTGAAAACATCGGGCTGGTCAGGAACTTCAAGACACTTCCGGAGCAGAGAAATGTGGAAGACGTCATGAAATTCCGATAACTCTGGGGGTAACTCTAGCTGATAGGCTACTTCTCCGCGACGGGCAAGAATCTTGAAAGGTCCAATATATCTGGGTGCCAACTTTCCTTTGACATGGAAACGTTGCATCCCTTTGAGTGGTGTCACCCGAAGATAGACAAAATCTCCAGGTTGAAAGGTGACATCACGACGCTTGGGATCAGCATAACTTTTCTGACGGGATTGGGCTGTTTTGAGACGTTCACGGATAAGTTGGACTTGCTCCTCGGCTTCACGGAGGGTATCTGGTCCAAACACTTTTCCTTCTCCGGTCTCGGACCAGTTCAAGGGTGTACGACACTTCTTGCCGTAAAGTGCTTCAAATGGGGCCATTTGCAGACTGGACTGATAACTATTGTTATAGGAAAACTCTGCAAATGGAAGGCAATCTTCCCATTTAGAGCCATAGGCTAGGACACATGCACGAAGCATATCTTCCAGAATCTGGTTTACTCGCTCGGTCTGTCCTCCAGTCTGGGGGTGATAGGCTGTGCTGAAAGATAAGTGTGTTCCGAGGGCTTCATGAAGAGCTTTCCAGAACCGTGAGGTAAACTGCGTGCCTCTGTCAGATACAATTCTCTGGGGAACTCCGTGTAGGCTTACTATCCGGGACATATATAAATCTGCTAACTGGGCCCCGGTGTATGTGGTCTTGACGGGGATAAAATGGGCAACTTTGGTCAGCCGATCAACGATGACCCAAATTGAGTCATGGCCTCGGTTTGACCTAGGAAGTCCGGTGATAAAATCCATTCCAATTTCATCCCATTTCCACTCGGGGGTCTTGAGGGGTTGGAGCAATCCGGCAGGGCGCTGATGCTCTGCTTTGACTCGCTGACAATTATCACACTTGGCCACGAAAGATCCAATTTCCCGCTTCATTCCATGCCACCAAAACTTCTCACGAAGATCTTGGTACATCTTGGTTCCTCCGGGGTGGATCGAGTATGGGGTATTGTGGGCTTCTTTCAGGATTAGACCTTTAAGTTCCTTATCATCGGGCACACATAGGCGTCCTTTGAATCTCAGAACTCCTTCAGCATCTATGGCAAAACCAGGTGCTTTATCAAGGGGTACCTTTTTCTTAATACCTTCAATACTCTCATGACCCTTCTGGGCTTCTTTGATTTGGTCCAACAGGGTTGGGGCTAACTCCAGGTTGGCAAGATATCCATAGCTAACCAATTCAAGTCCGAAATCTTCGAACTCCTTAAATAAGGTTGGCTGCTCTGCTTGGATTAGGGTATTCAGGGTGCATGGCTTCCGGCTTAGGGCATCGGCTACCACATTGGCTTTTCCGGGATGGTAATGAATTCCGACATCATAGTCCTTAATCAATTCCATCCACCTTCTCTGCCTCAGATTCAACTCCTTCTGAGTGAAAATGTACTTCAAGCTTTTGTGATCTGTATAGACCTCGCAGCGATGACCCACAAGATAGGGTCGCCATTTTTTTAAAGCAAAAACCACAGCTGCTAACTCCAGGTCATGGGTTGGGTAATTCCCTTCATGCGGTCGCAATTGTCGAGACAGGTACGACACAACTTTCCTTCTTGCATCAGAACGCAACCAAGTCCGAGACGTGAAGCATCACAATACACGTCGAAACTCTTGGTGACGTCTGGCATGATTAGGATTGGGGCTGAAGTCAATCTCTTCTTCAGTTCTTGGAAACTATCTTCACACTTCTGGGTCCATTCAAACTTCTTATCTTTCTTCAACAACTGGGTCATGGGTTTGGCTATACTGGAAAATCCTTCAACGAACTTGCGGTAATAACCTGCTAGTCCGAGAAAACTTCGGATTTCCGTCACACTGGTGGGTGATTTCCAGTCTAGAATGGCTTTGATTTTCTCGGGGTCAACAGAGATTCCTCCTGCAGACACAACATGTCCGAGGAATGCCACTTCACTTAGCCAAAATTCACACTTGCTAAGTTTGGCATACAGTTTGTGTTCTCTGAGGGTCTCCAAAACCACACGCAGATGTTCAGCATGCTCTTCTTCGTCTTGGAGTAGATAAGGATATCATCGATGAAGACAACCACGAACTTGTCGAGGTACTCCATGAAAATCTTATTCATGAGATTCATGAAATAAGCTGGGGCATTGGTCAAGCCAAAGGACATAACGGTGTATTCAAACAATCCGTACCGGGTGGTGAAGGCGGTCTTGGGAATGTCAGACTCTCGAATCTTCAACTGGTGGTAACCCGTCCGAAGATCGATCTTAGAAAAGACTCGGGCTCCGTTCATCTGATCGAACAGATCCTCGATCTTGGGCAGGGGGTACTTGTTCTTGATGGTTACATCATTGAGCTTGCGATAATCCACACACAGGCGTGTGGTACCGTCTCTTTTGTCCACGAAGATGATAGGTGATCCCCAAGGTGATGCGCTTGGGCGAATCAAACCTTTACTGAGCTGATCAGCTAACTGCTTCTTCAATTCCACCAGTTCTTCTGGATTCATCCGGTAGGGTCTCTGAGATATAGGGGATGTTCCAGGAATAAGTTCAATCACGAACTCAATATCCCGGTCTGGCGGCATACCAGGCAATTCCTCCGGAAAAACATCCTTGAATAGATGGACCACACGGATCTCATCTAGGGTTGGTCGGGCTATGCCTTCATGACAACAGGGTTGGGATTCGTTGGCTTGTGAAGCATACTCCACTTCAGTTCCTTCGTCTGTGGTGAGAGATACGGCTCTTCTGGCACAGTCGATACGACCATGATACTTTGCTAACCAATTCATACCCAGAATGACATCTATGCCTTGGGTTCCTAGAATGATTAGGTCAGCTGGGAAATTCTCTCCTTTGATCTCAAGAGAGACGTCGGGACAAAACAGCTTGGTCTCTACTAGGAACTCTGGGGTTTGTATAGTAGGGGTTTGGACAAGAGACTCCCGACTAGACCTCCCTTAACAACAAACTCCTTGGTAACAAAGGAATGGGTAGCACCAGAATCAAACAGGACAGTGGCAGGTACTGAGTTGACAAGGAACGTACCCAGCACAACATCTGGCGCTTCCTGGGCTTCTTCAGTGTTGATGTGGTTCAGACGGCCTCTTGCAACAGCAGCATTGCCACGGGGTGCAGCATTCTTGCCATTTCCATTTCCATTACGGCCTTGTCCAGAGTTGGGTGCGGTGCATTGGGGCGCGGAGCATTCCTCTTGGGATTGGGGCAGTCTCGGGAGTAATGACCCTTGTTGCCGCATTCAAAGCAGACAACGCTGGCAGTAGGGGTAAAAGGTTGGTGTTTCCTCCGGGACGATTGTTGCCATTGGGGCGGTAGTTGTTGTTGATGTTTGGGCGGGGGACATTGTTGTTGCTGTTGGGACGGTTGGGATAGTTGGGACGTGGAGCTGGGGGTGGTCGATAAACTGGCTTGGGTGCTGGCTGGAAGGTGCGAGCTTCTGGCTGCTGGAACCTTCCTGAATATTCATCCTCCTCTTGCGACCTTCAAACATGGACTTGCGCTTGGTCTCCAGCTGAATGGCCTTGTCCACAAGTGACTCCAAATCACGGAAGTCCTGGACAACCAAGGCACATTGCATCTCATCATGGAGTCCATTCAGAAAACGCTCCATCTTCTTCTTCTCCGTGTCGGTATCTTCAGGAGCATACCGAGCAAGATCGGTAAACTCATCCAGGTAACCAACCACATCTCTGCCTGCCTGCCTTAGCTTACGGAACTCATCCTTCTTCCTCTCGATAAGACCGCTAGAGATGAACTTCTTGCGGAATTTGTCCTTGAACTCCTCCCAGGTAATGACATGACCTGCGTGCTGGAGGGTCTTGGTAGTCTCCCACCAAGCTCTTGCAGGTCCAGCAAGGTAGTGGGTAGCATACAGGACCTTCTCATTCTCTCCCACCGAGGCAACTTCCAGGTCGTTCTCAATAGTGCGGATCCAGTCATCTGCTTCCAGGGGGTGAAGTCCCTTGGAATAGGTGGGCGGTGTGGTCTTCTGGAAGTCACTCAGGGTAGAGCGTTGATTTCCACCCTCGTCGCCATTTCCATTGCCACCATTGTGGTTCTGGTTGGCGTGGGCAGCGGCAAGTTGCTGCAGGGCGGCGAGATGAGCTTGACGCTCTTCCCGGGCAGCTTGGCGATCCTCCATGATGATCGCAAGCAGTTGAGCAGCGGTGGGTTCTGGCGGTGGTGGTGGTGCCGCGTGCTGGTTGTGGCGAGTGTTCGTCATCCTGGAATAGATACGATATAAGAGGCAAGGCAAAGAGGCTTTGGCTAACGATGAAGTCACAAAGGGGTGGTTGATGAAACACTAGTCAAACAAGACCATCACATTTATTCAACACAATCATCACATCAAGGAGTTCACACACAAGCTTACAACATCCTACTACACCTAATGTACATACAACATGGTTTCTCTAGGAACCAACACATAAACTCTACTCGCATAGGGGGTCGACACAGTCCTAAGGTAGTGCTCTCGTCGCTCAACTACTGAGGTGGAACCTCAGGCTCGACGATCTCAACGTCTGAGTCGTAGGGTGGCTCCTCGGGATCCTCCTCCTCGAGAACTGGCTCAGACGGCTCCTCCTCCTCGTCAACTAACTCCTCCTCGTCGTCCTCCTCCTCGTAATCCATCTCCTCAAGGTAGTCCTCATCATCACTGATGAAGGCACTGTTCTCCTTGCGGAGATCCTCGCCCTCCTCCTCCATCTCGTTCGCCTGCTGCTCCATCTCGTCTATCATCTCGTTCTGCTCTGCTACCGTCTTGCGGAGCCTGACGATAGACCTCCTCTGACGGGCCAGCTTCAGGCGGAGATTATCATTCTCCCACTTCAGCTGGGTCTCACGGTCTCGGGCATCGTCGAGGGAGCTACGCTGGAAGTGAACCTTGAGTCTAGCATCGCGCAGGTTCTCCTGGGTGTCGTGAAGTAGCACCTCCATGTCGGTGATGTACTCGCCGAAGAGAGTGTGCTGCGCGGGGTAGGTGGGGTTTCCATCGTCGTCACGCCTTCCGAAGTACTGGAACGAGTGCCCACCAGCTCGTCCTTGTGCTCCTCACAAAGGCGGGCTAGTAGCCTCTGCATAACTCGGGTCAGACCGTCAACCCAAGTAGTGTCCATCGTGGAGTAGACCAAGTCCTTGGAACGGGGTGGCTGAATCCTGCCTCGGACGGACGACTTGATGAGCCAGGACAGGTTCCCATCACCGAGGGAATCGACCTGAGTTCCCTCAAACTCTGGAACAGGGCGTCCCAAAATCTGGCTCAACTCGTACAAGTCCTGCTCGAACATCAGCAGGCCGTCCTTCCTAACTTGGACGAACTCGGAGACGTTGGGTGCCATCTACAAGTTTAGGCAAAATTTTAAGTTAGTTAAGTGACATGAGTATCAAATGTAAACTTAATGGAGTAACAAGTGTGCAAAATTTTAAGGGTTCAAGAAAAGATTACTCTTAATGAGTGTAGGGTTTTAAATAAATAGGGGGGGGTTGGGGAGATAAGAAATTTTCGAAAATACTTCACTTCCTTGTTTTAGAAATTAACTTTTGTAACTCTTGACTAACGCCCATGCTAACTAAAGTCTCCTAAAGTCAGGATGGCTCTGATACCAGCTCTGTGGGGACCCCGGACTAGCCGTCCGAAATACCCGATTATGCTTAACACAACGATCCCGTGATCAGTCTGTCGTTGCACATAATCCGAACTGAATATCAAAGTTTACATCCATACAATACCGAGTTTAAAGTCTTACAAACCTGGCCATACAGGCCTAATTATACATAGGTGCCTTCAAGGGCCAAACCATCTTTATTCAGCGGAAGCTACGGTAGTAGGGCTAAACCAACTCGACAACACCCGACAGGCAGCTGACTTATGAAGATCTTAGTTCGCATAGACGTCGCCAAACTCCTCTTCAACGTAGGGTTCCTCGAAATCTGGCTAAGACAATAGCCAGGGACGAAACCAATATGAGTACATTTGATTGTACTCGCAAACTACCCCAACTAGAGTAAGCACTAACTAGTTTTATTTTTAAAAACTTTTATGTGAAAACTCTCAAATCCTTACTGGAAAGGGTTGAGACGAAGTTTATAACCATCCTTTGAGAAAACACCACTTTAGCTATTTTTCCCGAAAAATCCTTCCCTGTCCGACCAAATCTCAATCAGGGTTCCAAACCCTTCACCACCTTGCACCAACTCATTGGTACAGGTAAGCAACCTTTTCCATCTCAGTTTCCTTTCAAACTCAACGCTTTATAAAACTTTTATCAAAACTTGCACATGGTCTTAGGACAGCCTTCCAACTGTCCATATCCGAGGACTCGGCTATTCGAATAGTTTTACCCTCTGCAGAGGTAGTACGCTTTTCCCACACCCATCCGGTCACTCATCGTGTCAGCCACGTCCCGCCATACCAGAGGTATGCGAAGTTGAGTTCCCGGCCATAGCCTGTCCTTTGCTCATGCTAGTATAGGACCCTGCCGCTACGACACTTTCCACCGACACTCAAATCCTCAGAAACTAAGTGTGGGGACTCGTAGTTCTGCCCGGCGGACCCAAGGGAGCCCTTCAATCCTCTTCCTCCGACACGCTCATACCGGCTTCCGGTAGACTACAATGAAGAGGACCCAGGTCAGGGGGTAGGTCACCAACCATCCCCTCATGGAACGAGGTCATCCTCGTTGTTGAGGTATCCAGTACTAACACGAGCAAATTATATGACTACGCCCTTGCCCATATGTGGGTAAATGTGGTCGCACAGGTTATCGGCTGGTAGTCATAGTACTAGGACACAATGTGCATTTTTCGCAAAACAACACCATCCTTCTTTAACTGAGCACCGACCTTCCGGCAGGTCTATCCAAGTACTTTCAAAGGAGTTTCAAGAAAACATTGTTTTTCCCATCCTATAGTTTTAAATAACTACCTTATACTCCTACACAAGGTGGCAAAATAGTTTTTCCGGTAGTTTGTAAAAAGGGGGTTTTTCCAAAACTCATTGTTTCCTTTGAACAACTCTTGAGACTAAAATAGAGGTATATAAATGCAAGCTCAGTGAAGTAGCTTGCCTTGCTCAGCAAAGTTCTCGGGGTCTTGTTCCTGCTGATCAAAGTACTCCCCTTCCTCGAAGACTCCGGCAGCGTTTTCGTCTAACGTCAAACAAGCGATACAAACAATTACTATACTAACTCAAGCATCATCACAACATCACAATTGCTACACATAGCTACTGCACACATCAAGCAACACAAGGTGGTTTCAAATTGATTGAATTAAACTTTATTTAATTAATTTCAAACTAAGGCAGAAACTAGTTGTACACTAATTAATTCACCATTTAATCTATGTTTGTCACAAAAATTCAAACTAAAATTCTATGGATAGCTACTGGTGTGTAGAAGATCACCCAATTGGTTTGGGATCATTTGGAGTTACAAAACTCCCTACACATCTGTTTTACTTCAGAAGGGTTTTAAACAAGTTTTAGCTACCAAACAAATTTGGTTGCTCCAAAAATTAAATCCTTTTAGGGGTATCTAACCTTGGTTGAGTGTGACCTAACAAAATTGGTTTTAGACCAATTGGATCTACCAACAGTTCACACTAATTGTTTTAGTGCAGAAGGGTGCACTGAAGTTCAACCAAAGGATAAGGATTTTATACTACTCAATTAATTCTACCAAAATTTGGGGAGCTAAAGGATCCTAATACAAAGCTACCAAAATTGGTTTCAAGTTATTTGGATTTATATAACTCCAGAAACAAATGGTTTAGTGTTTTAAACCTTCTGGAGCATTTTTACTAATACATTTTTATTATTTATTTAAATGAGATGAGACCACTTTGGTGAGTTAAAGAATTTTATAAGCTTTCCAGAACATTTGAGTTTGATTTATTTGGATTCCTAGAACTCGAGTTATTGAATTTCAAAGTTGGGTCCAGTACTGGATTTCAGAAGAGATTTAAATTCGAAAAACCTAATTCTCTGGATAATGTTTAAAACCATGACAGGTGGGGCCCTTCGGTCAGTGACTCAGTGTGCGCGGAAAAATTATTAAAATGCTGACGGGTGGGGCCAGCTTGTCAGCGACTGACTTAACGAACGGGTATGCTGCCGTTGGATCTTGATCCAACGGCGCACAGAGGCCGCGAACGGCGACGACCATAACTGGGCGGCGCCGCCGCGCCGGCGACGGTGGCGAGCACGGATAGCTCACCTAGGGGCTCGGGTGGACGCGGAGATGGTGCAGATCGACGGCGGAGGCTCGTGCGGACGTCTGGGCGGAGTGGTGCGTGCTGGGGCGGCGTGAATCGTCGACGGCGAGCCGCTGTACTCCCTCCGTCACGGCCTGCAACTCCGGCGATCCCTCCGCGGCGCTGCTGGGCACGAAACACAGTCAAAACACGGCGGGTGAACGAGGGTGTAATGGGGAGGCTAGGGAGAGGCAGAGAAGAGAGGGGGAGAGAGCAGCGCGGCTCGGCCGTGAGCGTCGCCCACCTTCTTCTCCGGCGGAACCTCGAGGGAGCTCCTGGGCAGCAGAGGCTGGGATGCAGGGGCTCCGCCCTCCTGGCGGTGCACTGAGTGAGTGGAGAGTGCGAGAGTGAGGTGTGAGGCGGGGTGGAAGCACGGGTGCGGGGTGGCCTTTTATCGGCGAGCTCGGGCTCGCCGTGGACGTGGTGCAGCGAGTGCTCGAGGGGAGCTGGGTCCAGAGGGGTTGTCCACGGGGTTGCGGAGAGCTTTGGGCAGCTTCTGGAACGGTCGGCTGGTCGGGAGGGATCAGGGGTGGCGCGTGAAGCTGCGGTGGCGTGCGCTGCTCGCCATGGCGTACGGCGGCACGGACGCGTGCGCTAGGGACGGGTCGGTTGCGTTGGGGTGCTCCAGAGGGGTCTGTGGTGCTCGTGGCGTGGTGGCGGAGCAGAGATGGCAAGAGGGGCAAGGTGGGGGCAGTGCGGTGTGTGTAGTTGACCACGGCGTCGCGCGGCGTGCGTCGCGCGCGTGGGCACGGAAGGTGAGCACGCAAGCGGCCCTCTGCGGCGGTGCTGTCTCGTCGTGCAGGTGAAGGAGTGGAAGGGTGGTGTGGCGGGCACGGCGTGGCGTCGCCTCGGCGTCGCGCCTGCCTCCTCCACGGAGGTGACCCGAGCGGCAGCTCGCCATGGCCGCCATGGCGTGGCGCCACTGGCCTGCCTCCTCTGAGGTCAATGAGCACGTCCAATCGACCTCCGTCGGTGGAGTGAGGTGAGAGGGGTGAGTGGAGGTCGCGGGGATGCTCAATTACACGAAATCGAGCTCCAATTTTGGAGTTGATTTTCGGGTTGAAGAAGAACACAGTGGTGCTCAACAAGTGTTCGACGAAATTCCAGAACCAAATTCAAATTTGAATTTTCTGAAATTCTTTCCATGGTTTGCTTCAAAATAATTTGTCAAGGTTTGTGGTACCACTGGGGTATTTATTTTGGAAGTGTAGCTTGGTGATCTTGATGATTTCCAAAGTTAAAGAAACATTTGAAAATTGAAAATAGAATTTTGGAATAATTTTGGAAATAGAATTAGAGGGAAAAGAAATAAGAATGAAATGAGAGAGGTCACTCCTCTCCACTGGATTCTTATTTGGAAGAAATTTTGAACTTACTTGGAGTTTTTAGGGTGACACTTGTCACTTTAGTTTTATTATTTTATTTCTTTTCTTTTCTTCAAAAATTCAAACAAACAACACAAGCAAGCACTCATAAAGTAACAAAAGTTTTTGTTGGCCCACAATTTTTGACTAATAACACTGGGTTACAGATTTGGGATGTTACAGCATCCATACCCATGCGCCACAGAATGTCCATGCACCCCACCATATTTCTGTGGCGCATGGGTATGGATGCGCCACAGAATATGACATTTCTGTGGCGCAGCTGTTCTGATGCGCCACAGAAATAGGTGGTGGGCCTCGAATTCAAACGTGGGTGGTGGGGCCCCCTATATTTCTGTGGCGCATGATACTGCATACGCCACAGAAAAGCCATATTCAGTGGCGCATAGATATTTCATGCGCCACACTGTGGCGCACCACTATTGATGCGCCACTGAAACATTTCTGTGGCGCACCGCAAAAACGTGCGCCACAGAAAGGGGATCCACCTATAGCTAGTTTCCTAGTAGTGATTGGAAAACCTAGCCCCTTGTTGTACTCACTTGTTGTATTTGTGACAGATTAGAGCCGTTTGGGAGCCCCCAATCCATTTGTGGATTGTGCCCGGATTGTTGTTGTAAAGGCTCCAGACTCCGCCTTGAAGGTTTCCGATAGTTGAAGGTGAACCAAACCTTTGTGGTGTGGTTCATCGGAGAAGAAGGTGAAGCCTTTGTGTCTGTTGAACCATTGTGTTGGTTCACACCTCTCCAACAAGACGTACTCCCTAAAAAGGAGGAACTCGGGAATACATCTGTGTCTCCACGTGCTTTCACTTCGGTTACCTCTATCCTTGTTTGCCGTCTTTACTTCATGTATCTTGTTTAGTTACTAGCTTGTCATATAGGTGAATTCACCATAGTTGCATATCTAGAGAATTTACCTTTTGTGTCAAGCCTAAATTGAAAAGGAACTAAAATTTGAAGTAGCACCTATTCACCCTCCCTCTAGGTGTCATACGATCCTTTCAATCGGTATCAGAGCCTCGTCTCTTTTGTTGGGCTTAACCGCCTAAGAGAAGTATGACAAGTGATGATGACTCCGCGAAGGACCAAGCCACTCCGGCATCCATGGCCGATCTCAAAACGATGAAAACATCATTGAAATCGTCCATGGATACCCAATTTGGTGAAATGCGTGACTTGCTCATGAAACTCTCACTTGGCAAGGTTCCTTTGGTGACCATCCCACTAGAGGACTCCGCTAACTCCAATGACGGTGAAACCGAGGAGGAAAAAGAGAAAAAGAAAGGGGTTGAAGAAACCGAACTTAAAAATTCCCCTCCATCCACATCCAAGCCGGATGGTGGAAAGACCAAGTCTTACCATGCGGCTCCACCTCCGGGTTGGTACTCTCCCGACCCACCTATCCCTTATACCCGCATAAAACCTTTAGGTCCTCCACCTAAGCAAACAACTTGTCAAGAAGGGAAGTGGCCGAAAAACAACTCAATTCCTCCGCTCTCCACATGCTTGAACTTGCTGTTGGAGAGAATGGTATGCATCACATTCAACATGTCACCACCGCCAAAGAAGCTTGGGATTGCCTTGAGGAGGTGTTCCTTGGAAATGAAAGCATGAAGAGGAATAGATTTGATGCCTTGAGCAATGATGCCGAAGGCTTCTACATGCTTGATAGTGAAACTCATGAGGAGATGTATGGAAGACTCAAGATTCTTGCCAAGGCCTTTTATAATGTTGGGGCAACCTATGCGGATGATGCTTGGATCAAGAGGAAGTATGTGAATGCTCTCATGCCCTTCGAGCCCGTCGACTTGAAGGCCATACAAGGAAGACACAACTACCTTGAAATGACATCTAATGAAGTTATGCAAGAGATGCAAGCCTCCAAGGTTGCCACCAAGAATGCTCTAGACAACCGTGCTAGGGCCATGGGAATGAAACAAGGTCCCTCACTTGCTTTGAAGGCCAAGGTGGTAAGCCTTGATGATAGTGTGGAAATTGAAGCATGCCCAAGCAACATTCTCCCCGATGATCTTGAACAAGCCTACCATGATCACGTGGCTCTTGCCACAAGAGCTTTTTGGCGTGACCCTGCCAAGGCAAAGGCTCAACTTGATCTAAAGAATAATCAAGTGGGAAGAAGGAGTTTGTCACAAGGACAAAGACTTGCTATAATTGTCATGACAAGTATCACTTCATCAAATATTGCCCTTATGAGAATAGAGAAGAACATGGTGGAAGGCTCATACCCAAGGATCAATCAAAGTTGGTTCAAAAGAAGCAAATCATCAAGAGGAAGCCATTCTTCAAGAAAGCACCAAGGATTATGTTGATGACTCAAGAAGAGTACCCTTCCGAGGATTCCGAAGAAGAAGAAGAACCCACTCGTGAGGTGACCGCATTGGCTATTGTCTCAGCTTCTTCATCTTCTCTCTTTGAATCCCCCAATGAGAACATCTCCAACAACAACAACAACAACGCTCGTTGCCTCATGGCCAAGGTCACCGAGGTATCATCATCCACCCCTAAGACTATGCATGAAATGGATGATGTCACGAGCCTTGCAATTAAGAAAGAACTTGTTGTTTTCGATACTTTTGTGACTAACTTGCAAGGTGAAGCCAAGAAGCATGTTGAGGCTCTCATGAGTCAACTTGGTAAGACCGAATACCTTCTTGAGGACAAATGTCGCATTGAGAGAGAGGACTCTATCACTATAACATCCTTGAATGCATCCCTTAAAGAAGAACATGACTATACAGTTTCTCTTGAGGAGAGACTTGAGTCTCTTGATAGTGCTAATGATGAAATAATCTCTAAAATCATTAAAGAAAGATATCTTGTTAATGCTAAATATAAAGTGACTAAAAAGGAGAAAGCCAAATTTGTGGTTGCTAATGCTAGACTCATTGGGGATATTGAGAAGCTTGACAAGGCTCACAAGGCCTTGGAAACGACTTACTCTCTTCTAGTCAAGTCTCATGAGCAACCACAAACTCAACTTTCTAAATCTAACTCACCTAGTACCTCTACTCCTTCTCGTGATCATGCAAATGTTATTGAGGAAAATGCTAGGTTGAAAGTGGATCTTGCTAAGGCCACTAGTGCCAAGACCTCTATTCCCAAAGGTAAAGCAAAGGTTGTTACTCATGTGTTTGAACAAAAGCCACACAAAGGGAATGAGGGTCTTGGTTATGTTGCGAAGGCAAAGAAGAAAATGAGCAACAACAAGGAGAACAAGACCAAGCCCGCACAAGTCAAGACTTCCATTGCGGGTGGTGATGCCACTAGGGGCAAGACCACTCGTAGTGATTTTGCGGGGCATAACAACCCCAACTACATTCTTTATGTTGATTATTATGGGGATGTGTATGCAAAATATGTTTGTCCTTATGATGGTTACATTGCTTATTCTATTTGGGTTCCTAAGACCCTTGTTGCTAACAAAAGAGGACCCATTGAGAAATGGGTACCTAAATCCAAGCAATGATTTCTTGTAGGACTATGCTTCTAGTGGGTCTAAATGGGTGGTTGATAGTGTATTCACTAGTCATATGACCGGAAGCAAGGAGATTATGACGGAGTTGGGACCAAATATAAATCACTCAACCGTCTCTTATGGTGACAAGTCAAGAGCTGAGGTAAAGGGTCTCGGCAAGGTGCACTACTAGGAAGAGGCTCATCAGTGGCGCACCAAATTAAGATTCTGTGGCGCACCCCCAGAATTGCTGGGTGCGCCACAGAATCGTCGCCACTAAAATATTATTTCTGTGGCGCACCATGGGCATGCGCCACAGAAACCCACTTTCTGTGGCGCACCCTGGACGTGCGCCACAGAAATAGCTCGGTAGGCCACATAGCAAAGAAATTCTGTGGCGCACCCACTGCTGGTGCGCCACAGAAAGTGGTGCGCCACAAAAAAAGAAAACGTGCGCCACAGAAATATGAAATAGTAGTACAGGTATTTTTTTCATTTTGTTGTATAAATACAGGATTTATACAGGATTTATCCAGAAATACAGATATATTTGACAGGTATATAAACAGACACACATTAATCACTATTTCATCACACATATTACTTAGTGTGCCCGAGATACATATACATAGTCAGAAAAGTGCCGAATGTTAATTTACACAATATATAGTTAGAAAAGTGCCGAGAAACAAAAGTTCATCATTTCACACACTACACATTACAAATGAAGTGTTAACCGCCTAACTAGGATCAAATGTAGTAGAGGCGATGATGGTGAGCAAGAGCGCGCGGGAGCATGCATGATCATGGCTTCGTCTTCTTGAGCGGCGCCGGGAACGGTAGAATGCCCCCTTTCGTCCTCCACTCCCTGGTGTCACTCTGCGCCGCTAGTCGTTCTTCCATGGCCCTCTGAGACAACGCTGAAGATGGTTCGGGATATATATTGGTTAGTGATATACATAGAGTATAATTTGTTCATCTAAGTAGAGAGGCAAGACGATCAATCAATGTTGTCATGGTTGGAAATCATATGGCTATCCTATTTGGCTTTCATAGCATAGCATATATATAATATATAACCCTACACATGCACTTCTACAAAAAAGTACACACTAGCTAGTAATGCTTAGCAAGGCTATCTTTCATAATACATCCTACGTACCGAAGCGAAAGTGGAAGGACCCTGAGCCGTGAATGACATCGTCGAGGATGATATTTGTTAACTGCAGCCGGATGCGATGGAAGTCTTGTCTATAATCAGCATCGGTGAGACCATCCGCCATTTTGGTGTATTCTGCGAGATTAGATGCAATCTTCGTTTTCTCGCAATCCCGGACAATCGTTTTAAGGTGATGGAGGGCATAGTAGGCCTCCATCTGACTGCCATCCGGTTGCTTGACGCAATGGAATCCGGTCCCATGCAAGAACTTGTGTGTGTTGTCGTCCTCCGTGAAAAATTCCGACTTCTTATGGAAGGGGCCGCCCTTTTTGGCATAGGCCTCGAGAGCGTCATCGAGAACACCCTTTAATCTGTTGTATGATCTCGGCTGGGATTTATTCCCCGAGTCCAAATAAGTGGCAACGGACCACCTCGGGGATACGTGGATGAGTGCGCAGTACTTGTCCCTGCTCAACACAATTGAAGCAGAATGTTGGACAAAGGATCAGCGATGGAAGAAATGTACAAGAAGGCATAAGATAGGACGGTGGCGAGCAGATGTGTACTTACTCGAAAAAGTAAGGCAGAAGAAGGACGGTCTTGTCCTTGTTGGCCAGGAAGACCCTAACGAGGTACTCCTTGGCCGTTTCCCGTGTTCTCGATCCTTCCACCAGATGGCTGTTGCGCATGTAGTAGGGATCCACTATCGCGACGTACGGGGTACCATCTCTCCTGATCTTCATCGCCGCATCGAGCGCATATAGGCGAACCATGTTATAGTCCAGCCGTTTGGAGTGATACAGGTTGAAGATGTCCTCGTACGCTATGAAGAACAAATCCGCGGGGTCTTCCTGGACGAAGTCCACCAACTCTTTTGGCACCTTGACCGTGAACGCCGGGTAACCTGGGTTCTTCTCTTTAAGAAGGGTCTCCTCTAGATACAAGATATTATTCTGCAAAGTAATCATGGGTCCCTCTGCAAGGCGGAGCATGTCCCCGCACAAGATAGATTTACCAGCTTCATGAACTCGGTCGTAGCCGTGTGGATTCGTGTGTTCAGGACCCCGGATCTTAGGATCTTGCTGGCTCGCAGAGGATGCTTTTCTCTTCCTTTGATGACCTTCTTTTTCTTCGTCTCTGGGGATTGTGGGGGTGCAGTGAACCCCGCTTTAACAGTGTCTTTCAGTGTGGTAGGGCTGAAAATGTTACCCGGTTGAGCTTCATGATCGCCGGCATCCGGAGGCGTGTCGGTGAAGGCCAGGCGCTGTGTGCATGAAGTGGGACGAGCAGGTTGAATGTGGTGGTCGCGGAAGGGTTCTTCATCCATAAGAGGCATGAACATATCATCCGCGGCGGCGCCAGTGTTGATGTAGTCATCGACGTTTACATCATTATCATCATCCTCCTCAACATTGTCGTCGTTGCCACCAAGTTGAGGTGCAACGGCTTTGTCCTAAACATAAACAATAGCACATCCGTTAGTCGGGAAAGTCGGAAAGTCGGGGAATTCGGAAAGTCAGAACTAACCTTGGACGGTTGCGGGGAAGACGTTCCCAACAACTGTTTGTGGCGGTTGGTGGCGGCGATGACCGGCGGCGGTAGCTTCCGGCCGGTGGTGGGGGCGACCGGCGGTAGCTTCCGGCCGGTGGTGGCGGCGACCGGCGGTTCCGTCTGGGTGGTGGTGACGGCTGCTTGTGGCGCCGGTTCATCCGCAGCATCTTTTTTTGTCCGCCTCGGCGGGGGCCGAACGATCGGGGCTCGGGGCCTCGAGGTGGCGCCGCCGGTGCGCCTGGCCCCATGAAGAACATCCCCAAGACGAATTTGGGTCTTCGGCCATTCCAGCATCCACTTCCCGCATTCGCCAAGCTTCATGTGTTTCTCGGCTCCCTGAGGTTGCTTAGGGGGGTCGATGTCACAGAACTCAGGCAGTACCTCCTCACATTTACTTTCATCACGAGCTCGCTCATTCGGACGTTGTGGATATCGCGGGTCAAAGGTTGTACGGTCGAGGCCCTTGCGACTTCCTTCAACTCGCCGTCGGCCCCCACCCTATGCAGGAGTATGCAAGGCATGTCCTGGGAGTCAACACATAGCGGGCACCATGAGATAAGGCATATATAGTCTCACACACAATGTATCATACATATTCATGATCATACATATATATGTTTCCATTGCCTCACACACACATACTAATTAGTTACCTTGGTGACGGCGTTGAGCTCGGCTAATGTCGAGACAAGGGCGCCGGTGCCGGCGGCCGGCCTATCAATCTCCGGCCGCTCGTGTGCATTATCATTATTCTCCGGCGTTGGTGTATGTTGCTCCACGGCAGGGGGCACCGGTGGGGTCGGCAGGACCGGCGACACGTTATTGCTGGAGGTGCTGCCGGCGAAGCTGGGCACGTGTATCGGCCCCTGTTGACCTCCCGCATGCCAAGCAGTTATCCCCTGCACCAATGCATCGGGTAACAAAGCCCGGAGCTTCTCGTCCACCTTCTCGGCCACTAGCTTGTCCACCACGCTGGAGTCCACCTTCTCGGCCTCTAGTGCTTCCAGCTTCTTCCTTAGCTCGAGAACCTCGGCTCTATCTTAGCCGGCTTCCTCCTCTCCTTTTTCTTCTCGGTGTCCGTGCTGTAGTACTCGGTGAACTTCATCGCCGTACCAAAGCCGGTCACACGGCCAGCTGACGTCGGCGGCTTTGACTTGTCCCTCCCCTTGTAAACGTTCATCACCCGGTTGAAAGTCGTGTCCCACGGGCCGGCCGGAGGCTCCTGGGACGACGGGCCGGCCTCAGCCTCAGCCTTCAACTCAGCCGCCTGCGGACAAAGGAAATAAACGTGAACCCATGTAGAAATCAACGCAAATGGACTTTGAGATATCCGCGGTAATTAAGTTCCTTACCAGCTTTTTCTCGAATTCCAACACATCTTCATAGTCGGTAACGAATTCCCCCGTCCCCGGCTTCAGATAGTAGCGGGACCGAACAAAGTTCCTAACTTGCTCGTCCGTGATTTTATGCCACGGGTTCTCTTTCCCAAGTCTCGCAACCTCGGCATCCTCCTTGTCCCAAACGGGCTTTTTTCCTGCGTAACCGCCGCTTCCCAAATGGTGGTTACCTAAGTTCAGTGCCCGCATGTTCTTCCCCCACTCGGTCCATTTTTCAGCCTCCGGAGATGACAAGGACACCTTGAATATATCGAATCGTCTTTCTCGAGGTACGGCTCTTTGGCACTGATCTCCTCCCAGCTAAGACCCTTTTCAAGAATCTTCTCCTTCACCCGGCCTCTCCAGCTTGTCAAGGCGGTGTTCATCTTCGTGATGGCGAAGTTGTCCACCTTTTTGTTTCATCAGCCGGGAAAATATATCGTTTGTGAAGCTTCTTGAGGAGGTCATTGCGCAAAGCCTCATTCTCCGGATTCCTGAGGTCATACGTGTTGATCGATGCGTTTCCCGGAGGATGCACCCTAGTTGCATGCCGTACCCTTTTGCGATGTCCCTAGGCTCCAGTGGTTGGCCACTTAAGGAGACCTTAGTGAACGTGTCTGTGACGTTGCCGACCGCTTGCGGTGTCCGGTCCTTCCTCGGCTTCTTAGCAGGCCTCTTAGCAGGCGGGTTACTACCACCGCCATCCGTGTGGTCGCCACCCCCGACATCCGTGCTGGTGGGTTCTCCATCGGTGGTGGTGGCTTCGGCAGACTCTAACACAAAGTCACCATCGCCGTCACGAGCCAGTTCGGCGGCCTCCGCATCCTCCATCTGCGGGTTCAATTCCCAGAACTCTATGTTCTTTTGTCTGGCTTGTTCTTCGACGCTCATGTGCTTCTCAGAAGGGCCGGCCTCGGAGGACATGTTTGCACTACATTGAAAAGAGGCAAAATGTTAGTACAACAAATATAACAAAAGCATCACTTAATTTAGTACTAAGATACCCCGGCCCATGCATTAGCCGCAATACCCCATATGTCCTTTTTTAGCAAAGTCATGCTAAATTTCACGAAAAATTTCGGCATGACCTTTGCTAAAAAAGGACATATGGAGTACCCGAATTTGCCGGAACGGAAGTTAATCGACGTTCCGGCAATCTCAAGGGCCTCACGGGGTACCTGCACAAGCATTTCACAAATAATATCCACATCTCGGCCGGCCAGCATCTCCGGCCGGCATCTCCGGCGGGCATCTCCACGACACGATGGTCGGAGCACAAACAACCATGACACGATGGTCATGGACACATACCCACATGCACATACATCATCACATCCACATCACATCGTGGGAGAGAGGAACTACCTCGGGTAGGGAAGGGAGGCTCGGGTCCGAGATCGGCGTGGTGGAGGTGCTCCTCGTGGGGCTGCAATAAATTAACAAACCATGATTTAGCATCTACCACACACGTTGTCAAATATGCAAATGGAACAAAAGAAAAATGTGATGGCCAAGTATATCTAGAAAAGGACGTGCTCAGAATTCAATAGTAATTTGATTTGAGGCTAAATGTGATGGCCAAGTATATATTGCACAAAATCAAGAAGCACTAAACGCTCTGACCAAATTAAGCTGGCATTTCTAAGATTTCAGTTGATCCGAATACACGCATAGATGAATTCCAAAGGATTCATAAGTTATTACAGTATTAATTTGTCTATGCACTACAGATGGATACCAAAATATATTCCAGCGGGAATATCTACCCCAAATGAGCAACATGCATTCAGCAGAAACAGAGACCATATCTACCCCAAATGATAATTCCTGCGTGCCAAAACTACTCATTTCCGGGCCGATGCAAACTAGGGTTCATCACACGCCTTACACCACCACGAACAAAGGTTTCAATTGAACAAGATCGGCGAAGGGCAACTCACCAGGTCGCCGGCGTTGGAGGCGTTGGAGGCGTTGACGGCAGGGATGGACGCGGCGGCCGGGGCAGGGGACGCACGGCGGCGCAGGGATTGGCGCGGCGCCGCAGGGATGGACGCGGCGGCCGGGGCAGGGGACGCACGGCGGCGCAGGGATTGGCGCGGCGCCGCAGGGATGGACGCGGCGGCGCGAGCTTGTGGCGGCGTCGGGCGCAGGGGAGGTCGCCGGCGTCGGGCGCGGGAGTTAGCACTTAGCGAAATTTTGGGGAAGAAATTGGGGAAGGAAGAGGCAGCGCGGGGAGGGCCCACACGTAAGTGGAGGCAAAGGAAATTCTGTGGCGCATCCAGGTAGGCATGCGCCACAGAATTGCGAGAATTCTGTGGCGCATGCCAGCCTGGATGCGCCACAGAATTTCCTTGCCTCCCCGGGGCCGGCCCCACATGTAAGTCCACGCCCATAATTTCTGTGGCGCACCAGCGGAAGGATGCGCCACAGAAATGTAAGATTCTGTGGCGCATCCACTAGGGGGTGCGCCACAGAATTATGTGCCCTGCAGTGCTAAAAGGAACTGCTGGCTGTTCTGTGCAACTACAGCAGCATAGCTCAATGGCTCACACACATGTAAAACACTTGGGGCAGCCCAGGTTCGAATCCTGGCTGTCTCAATTTTTTCTGAACTTTTTTCTTACAAATATTTTTGGTTAAATTTGTTTCAAAAAATACACACAATATGTCTCATACATATTTAGTTCACTGAATACATAACTCTTGCATTGTCTCACACCAAATGTCCCATACATATATATATGCTTGCATTGTCTCACGCACACACACACAAATTAAATACACAAAAAAGTCTCTTCTTCGTCTCGGTTCCACGAGTTAGCTTCTCTTCTTTCCCTTCTTCACGGTTGAAAACTTTAGGCCGGTGACCTTGAGATTTCTTCGCGTGAACGGACAACCTACCCTAGGTAGGGAAGTCTTCCTTCTTTGTGTACTAGTAGTAGGCATGTCGAAAAACTTGTCGAATTCCTCCTCGATCTTTGGCTCATTGTCCAATTCTTGCTCGGTGGCGCCTCCTTCCATTCCGATGATGCTCCTCTTGCCCCTCCTCACGACAACACGGCTAGGCTTTGACGGGTCGGTAATGAAAAAGCATTGCTCAACTTGGCTAGCGAGTACCCATGGCTCATTTTTCACGGAGGCGTTCTTCGATTTGGCATCGGGTATTACCATGGTGGTGAAATACCGGCCTTCTTTGACGACGTCCTTGGCCCATCTTACACGGAACATTGGCACCACCTCTCCACAGTAGTTGAGCTCCCATATGTCCTCAATCCTTCCGAAGTATCTTTCCTTGACAGTAGCCTCATCGCCGTAGGATAGCATAGTTACTCCAGAGTTTTGATATTCCGACTTCTTGTCCTTTTCCTCGGTGGCAAATCTGTAGCCGTTGATGTCGTACGTCTGATAGGTCTTTACGTTGTGCGAGGGACCCCGTGATAAGGAGAATATGAGGTTTTCATCTTCAGTAGATGGCGGTTTCCTCTTTGCTAGCTCCAGTTGCTTTTGCTTGAACCAACGCGTGAAGCTGGAGTTGTGCTCTCTGGTTACGTCTCCCTTCTTCCTCGGCCGGCCCAGTTTGCTGTAATATGTCTCGAGTAAGCATTTGTGCTGTTCCACCCAAGTTTCGATCAGCTGTAAGTGTTGTAGCGCGACCCGGTGAGCCCTTTCGAAGTCGTCCTTTCGACCCTGCATGCTGACAAAGGTTGAGCTGGCGCCCTCTCGGTGACCATATCCATTGAGCCTGTCGAAGTGTTTCCTCGTGGGCAGACCTACATCCTGGTTCTCGGTGCTTAGATAATTCTGGCAGAAGGAGATGCACTCGTAGGTTAGAAAGCCCTTGGCCATGCTTGCGTCTGGACGGGCCCTGTTGTGAACGTATCCTTTCATGACACCGTTCATCCTTTCGAACGGCATCATGTAGTGCATGAACGTTGGCCCGAGCTGCCTGATGTCATCAACGACATGGAGAAGGAGATGCACGCAGATATCAAAGAATGCTGGCGGGAAGTAAATCTCGAGCTCGCATAGTATCAGCACGATCTCTTCCTGTAGCCTGTCGAGCTGCTTCACGCCGATTGACTTCCTGTTGATGACGTCAAAAAATTGCAAAGGGCAAGCAGCGTATCACGGACGTGCTCGTCCATTATCCCTCGAATCGCAACGGGAAGTATCTGCGTCAACAGCACGTGACAGTCGTGAGACTTCATCCCGCTAAACCTCTTCTTCGTTCCGTCCAGATATCTGCTTATCTGCCCCGCGTAACCATTCGGAAATTTGACTCCTAGAAGACACCTGTAGAATTGCTCGAGCTCCTCCGGACTCATAGTGAAGCACGTAGCGGGAAGCACCCCAGTGTTCTTCTTTACCCTTTTGCGGCGACCTTGAGTCCCTTCCGTCTGATCATCATCATCGTCATCACTATCGGGGATCTGAAGATCTTTCCTGACACCAAGCCATTGCAGATCGTATCTTGCTTTCGTCCCATCCTTGGACTTTTTCGGCATGTTGGAAAGAGTGCCAAGCAGAGCCTCGGTGACATTCTTCGTAATGTGCATCATATCGAGGCTATGTGGCGTCTTGAGGACCTTCCAGTAGGGCAAGTCGTGGAAAACAGCCCTCGCTTTCCATACACCCAGCAGCGGATCTACCTTCGGTCGTTTCTTTCCCGGCGCAGGGCACTCCTTCCAATTCTTCAACAGCTCGTCGATTTCTGTGCCGCTCCTCGGGATCGGGGGTCCTTCGGGCTCGTCCTTACCATTGAACAGGTCACCGCGTTTTCTCCACGGGTGATCCATGTGAAGCCACCTTCGAGCCCCTGGGTACACGGTTTTCGAAGACCCGGGATTCCTTGGTAGCTGGAGATGCGGGGTCTTATCCATGCACCTGACACATTTGCAGAATCCGTGGCCTACCTGGGCCGATACATATGAGCAACCAGGATAGTCCTGCACCGTCGTGAGCAACGCGGCTCTCATGTCGAAATAATCTCCAGTGTAGGCATCCCACGTACGGGCTGGCGTCTCCCACAACGTGGCTAACTCCTCTTTCAACAGCGCGAGATACAGATGTATGTGGACTCCTGCTTGTTTCGGCCCCTGAATGAGAATACTCATGTGTATGTACCTTTGCTTCGTGCACAACCACGGGGGAAGGTTGTAAGGCCATACAAACACAGGCCAGGTGCTATGCGCGCTACTCTGGTTGCCGAACGGATTGAGTCCATCGGTGCTCATACCGAGCCTGACGTTCCTTGCGTCGCCTCCGAAATTTCCGACGGCGTCCAACTCTTGCCACTGGCTAGCATCTGAAGGGTGTGTAAGGATCATGCCCTTCTCCGGATCTTCTTCAGGCTTCTCCCTTTCCGCGTGCCATTGCATGAGCTTTGCTTCCTTAGGGTCCACGAAGTACCGCTGCAGACGGGGAGTGATAGGAAAGTACCATACCACTTTGTGAGGACCTTTCTTCCCACGGCTCTTGTACCGTCCTTGGCCGCACACCGGACATGTGGTTCTGTCCTCGTACTCGCCCCGATAAATTGCGCAATCATTGATGCAGGCGTGGTATTTAACGTGCGGTAGGTCAAGAGGGCACACGACTTTCTTGGCCTCCTCGATACTAGTTGGCAATGTGTTCCCCTCGGGAAGACGCTCGTGGAAGAATTTCATGTTCTTGTTGAAGCTCACGTCGGTCCATTTGTTTTCCGACTTCATCTCCAGAGCATCAAGCGTTACTTGCAAGCGCGTATCCTGTGGCCGGCACCCTGGATACAACGGAGTCTTCCCATCTTTCTCCATTTCGCCAGCTTGGCTTTCTCTCTAACGGTCCTCGCCTCCTTGAGGAGCAGTTCTTGAACATGAGACTCCATCAAGGCCGACATTAGCGAGCTCTGCGGCGTGTTCGCGTCTTCTCCACCACCATCTACTCCTTCATCATGACCATGTCCGTCGGCATCTCCTTCGTCACGATCATCTTGCCCGCCCTCGTCTTCAGGCGCAACATTTGCTGTCGGCGCAACATTTGCTGTCGGCGCTTCATTGAAGCCTTCCATGAAACCGCGCCTGAGCAGGTGTTCCTCCAATTGTCCGGAATCAGGGTCGATCCATCTCACAAATTTGCAACTTCTACACGGACATCGTATGTGGCGCCTGTTGCACCGAATCATTTCCGCCTTCGCTTCTTCCTTGTAGTTGTTGATTCGACTGGAGCTCATCTTCATGACCATGGTCGCCTACGCGGTATACATATAGAGTATGTGTTATTAAGTGGGAAATGTTCGACGAAAAAATTCGGCATGACTTCCCCTACAAGTAGGACATATGTGGTGCAAAAATTTACCGAAATGGAAATGAATCAACATTTCGGTAAACATCCATGCACCACGCCGACGCAACACAACAACAAAAGGCAACAAACAAACAAGATTCATGTATAAACATCGATCGTCGTGCACACCGCCCGTCGACAAGTTTCTCATGCCTTTAACAAACATCCATACGCATCGCCGGCCACACAAAACATGCATACACATATCCATCCAACAATACCCACCTAGTAGATCTAGATCCGTTGCCGAGACGTGACCGTGATCGATGAGAGAGAGTGTGTAGTGTTGGAGAGAAAATAGTGGACAAAAAGAGAGGAGGAGAATATATTTGGAGGCTCTCCCCAAGCCCTCCCCAATTATATGTCAAACAAAGTAGGTTTAACAACAAATAATGGATAATAAGATGGTCAAAATGCCATGGGAGAGAGGAGGAGCTCGAGCTAGATGCATGGGGGGGAGAATGAAGAAGGTCACATGGGAAAGTGGGTGTTGCCACCTTTTTGTGGATCTGGGCCAACATTCTGTGGCGCACCAGCCACCATGCGCCACAGAATGTCTACTTTCTGTGGCGCACGTTGCCTGGTGCGCCACAGAAAGCTAACATTCTGTGGCGCATGGTGGCTGGTGCGCCACAGAATGTGAACTTTCTGTGGCGCACTGGGACACGTGCGCCACAGAATGCCCCCAGATGGACCTGGTCCAATAATTGGAACGTGGGACCCACTCTATTTCTGTGGCGCATGTGTAGGAATGCACCACAGAAATAGGACATTCTGTGGCGCATTTGATGGAATGCGCCACAGTATGTCTGATTTCTGTGGCGCATGGATATCAGATGCGCCACAGAAAGTCCAAACTTTTTGTGGCGCACATGCTATCATGCGCCACAGAAATAGTTCTGTGGCGCACCAATTAAGCGTGCGCCACAGAATGACAACCCACCTATAACCCTTTTCCTAGTAGTGGTGGTAGTTGCAAAGGATATCACCCTTGTAAATGTCATGCTTGTCGAGTCCCTCGATTACAATCTTATGTCCGTTCGTGCACTTAATAAGATGAACTTTGATGTCCATTTTACTATTGATATGGTGGTACTCTTGAGGAGCAAGATAAAGGTCATGTTCATTGGGTATGTTGGAAATGAGTTGTTTGTGGTGTACTTTTCGGGGTCAACCAACACTCAAGCAATATGCCTATTCAGAAAGGCCAACGTGGGATGGTTTTGGCATCGCCGCTTGTCCCATGTCAATATGAGAACTTTGCAAAGTCTTCACAAGGGTGGCCACATTCTTGGATTAAAAGAGGATGTTTCTTTTTCTAGAGATCGTCTTTGTTGGGCTTGTGTTCAAGGAAAGATGCATGATTCTCCCCACTCAAGCAAGACCATCATCTCATCAAAGAGGATATTGGAACTTTTTCATGTTGATCTCTTTGGTGCCGTTCCTCAACCGAGTCTTGGTGGGAAGAAATATTGTTTGGTGATTGTTGATGATTATTCGAGATTTACTTGGGTTTATTTCTTCAAGTCGAAGGATGAGACTCAACAAGCCGTCATCGACTTCTGCAATGAAGTTCAACGTCAACACAATGTACCCATATTGGCTATTAGAAGTGACAATGGCTCCGAGTTCAAGAACTACACCCTAAATGAGTTTCTTAGTGAAGAGGGAATTAGTCGTCAATATTCCGCTGCATATACCCCGCAACAAAATGGTGTAGCCGAGAGGAAGAACCGGACTCTCATGGATATGGCAAGGTCCATGTTGGCGGAGTTTAAGTCTCCGCTTTTCTTGTGGGCCGAGGCCATCTGCACGGCGTGTCACTCATCAAACCGGCTATTCTTCTGCGTTGGTAAAAAGGAAACTCCATATGAAATGCTTACCGGCAACAAGCCCAATATCTCCTACTACCATGTGTTTGGTTGTAAGTGTTTCTACAAAATCAAAGGTGTTAGTTTATCTAAATTTTAACCTAAAGCTTTAGAGGGTATTCTTGTTGGTTACGGTGCAGACTCTCACACTTATAGAGTCAACGACAAATCCTTAGGGAGAGTTGTGGAATCTTGTAGTGTGAAGTTCGATGAGAACGACGGCTCCCAAGTGGTGCAATTTCATGTTTGTGATGTAGATAATGAGGAACCTGATGTAGCCCTGATGACCCACAAGTATAGGGGATCGCAACAGTCTTCGAGGGAAGTAAAACCCAAATTTATTGATTCGACACTAGGGGAGCCAAAGAATATTTATAAGCCTTGACAGATGATTTGTCAGTTCAGCTGCACCTGGAAGTAGACTTGCTCGACACAGTTTATCAGTAGCGACAGTTTTATGACAGTAGCAGTAGTGAAATAATAGCAGCACTAAAATAAAGACAGTAGGAATAAATGCAGTAGACAGCAGGATTAAAATACTGTAGGCATAGGGATGGATGAACGGGCGCTGCATGGATGAGATAATTCATGTAATAATAAACATTCATAGGGCAATTGCAGATAAATAATAATAAGGTATCCAAGTAATAATCAATCATAAGCATGTGTTCCGTAATTAGTCGTACGTGCTCGCAATGAGAAACTTGCACGACATCTTTTGTCCTACCAGCCCGTTTGCAGCGGGGCCTCAAGGGAAACTACTGGTAATTAAGGTGCTCCTTTTAATAAAGCACCGGAGCAAAGCATTAACACTCCGTGAACACATGTTATCCTCACGTCAAAACCATCCCCTCCGGTTATCCCAATTTCTGTCACTTTGGGGCCTCGGGTTCCGGACAATAACATGTGCATACAACTTGTAGATATGATCCAAAACAATAATTATCTTCATGATTCAATAACATGTTCAGATCTGAGATCATGGCACTCGGGCCCTAAGTGGCAAGCATTAAGCATAACAAGTTGCAACAATGACATAAAGTACTACCGATGGATACTAGGCACCATGCCCTAACAATTCTCACAACTATTACATGAATGATCTCATCCAATCCCTACCATCCCCTCAGCCTACAGCGGGGAATTACTCACACATGGATGGGGGAATCATGGATGGTCGATGGAGAGGCGGTGGTGATGACGATGGCGATGATCTCCTCCAATTTCCCGTCCCGGCAGGGTGCCAAAATGGAGTTTCTGATCCCCGAAATAGGGTTTTCGATGGCGGCGGAGCTCTAGATGTTTTTCTGGAAAAGTTACGAACCCCCTAAGTTTTTAGGTCAGAGGCTTTAAGTAGTTCAAAGGGGAGCGTCGGGGGCCACACAGGGTGGCCACACCACACCTGGGCGCGGCCAAGGGCCTGCCGCGCCCAGGGTGCGTGTGGTGCCCCTGTGCCCCCTCTTCGCTCCATCTTCTGGCTCCGTGGGTCTTCTGGAAAAATAGGCCTTTCTGTATTTTTTCTGGAATTTTTCTGGAACTTTGACTTTCTGCACAAAACAAGACATCAAGACAATTCTGCTGAAAACAACATTAGTCCGTGTTAGTTGCATCCAAACCACACAAATTAGAGGCAAAACAGTAGCAAAAGTGTTCGGAAAAGTGGATACGTTTAGGACGTATCAAGCCCAGCCTACGGCGTCTACACCAAGTGGCCCAATGACACGAGCAAGGGTCAAAGCTATACATGATAAGGTGAATTCACTCCTATCTATGTGTGACCTTGACACTCCCTTGAATGGTTTGCTACTTCACTCCGATACCTTTTGTGTGCTCAGCTATGGTGGACCTGATGATCCCTATGAAGATCTCCAAGGAAGTGATGAAGATGGCCAAGAAGTACGACAAGAAGAGGAAGAAGCAGCAGAACAGCGGTACTACCGCCCGCATGGCCAGTACTACCGCCAGGGACCTGACTATGCATCTACCGCAGCAGAAGACGCGGGCAGCGGTACTACCGCCGCCACCAGCGGTACGACCGCCAGCTCCAGGACCGGTAGTACCGCTGGAGATACCGCCCAAGCTACCGGCACACCTCAAAACGCCACTGTATCCAACGGTATCTGCCCGGTATCGACCACGTACTACCGCCAGCATCGAGGGTAATTAAAATGCAAGTTGCAGCGGTACTACCGCCGTGGCCAGCGGTACTACCGCCTCTTCCAGGAGCGGTACTACCGCTTTCCAACAGCGGTACTACCGCTGAGGCACCAGGAATTCGGGCTGAAGCCCATGTAACCCTCCTTGTTGTACCCCTTCGTCCACTAGACTATAAATACTCCTTCTCAGCCTAGGGTTAGGGTTAGACTATGATTTGAGAACTAAAGTAGAGCAAGGCTCCTTCTTCTCAAGGGTCTCCTTCCTCCTTTGGAGATGAACCAAGGCCTCCTTCCATGGAGATGAATCAAGGCCTCCCCTTGTGGAGATGAATCAATGCCTCCCCTTGTGGAGATGAACTTCCTCATGTACTTTGTATTTGCCAATCATTCCTCTTGAAGTGACTAGGTTGGCTTGGTTGGATTGACCAAGAGGACAAACAATCCTAAGAGTAAGGTGTACTTGGGAGAGGAGAATTGGGGGCTGCCCTAGGGGATTTGTTACCAGTTGATTCTTGCCATCGTGCTTCTTACTAGTTATCTTTGTGTTTGCTTATTTCCCCTCTCTTCTGTTCTTCGTGTTCATCACGTGTTATTCGCCTTTTTTCCGCCTCAAATCCGTGAAGATCGGGCCTAAACCGCATCATATGGTATCAGAGCAAAGGTTGCCATGGATTTGACCTTGTTTCCACCACAAATCTCCCCTAATTTTTTCTTGTTCTTTGAGAAATTCAAAAATTTCCACCAAAAATAGCCATTTTGGGATTCGAGCGATTTGGTCGATTTGATGAGATTTTGGTAGTTTTAATCCATGGATTTGTTGCTTTAGGACCCCCTCCACCTTTGTTGCGTTCCTTAGCCTCAATTTTGCCAATTTCCCACGAAATCGAGGAATTTTCGAGCCCCTTTTCCGCCCAATTCGCGACCAAAAACACCAGAAATCTGTCCAGCGGTACTACCGCCAGGGACAGCAGTACTACCGCCACAACTGGAGCAGCGGTACTACGGGGGCAAGAGCGGTACTACCGCCAGGGCTGATTTTTCAGGAATTTTTCTTTTTCCTCGATTCGTTTTGGCAATTCTCCTTTGTTGTTTGGGTCCTTCGCTGGTGTGTACTCTACTTCTACGACATTGACAAGCTTCCGCATTGACTTCCTCCACGCCATGCGATGACACCGCCAAGGACTTGACTCTTCCCCGTCTTTGTGATCCGTTATGAGCCCTTCTTCCTTTTGTGTACCTTGACCTATCAGACTAGTTCGTTTATATTGCGGGCATTGCACTTGTGTTGTTCCGAGTGAGTGTCTCACAGTATCGGCGAGTGTGTATCGAGTAGAGGTCTTGGCACTAGCAAAAGTTGAAGGAATCATCGTCAAAAAGCAAAAATCAAAAAAAAGAGAAAAAGAAAAGAAAAAGAATCAAGTGGTGCCAAGTACCATGTCTTGTAGGTTGCGACAAGGTGTGAACCGCCAAAGTGAGTGTGAGGGTCCGACACTTGTGCAAATCCGTTGCCCACTCAAGCAATTGAACTAGCGTCCCTCGTGCGTTGTGTTGACACTTGAGCACGTAGTCTTCGCTAGGTTCCTTTCGTCTTCGAGTGCTCGCCCTTTGGTCGCACAACCTCATTATTCGCTTTTGTGTGTGTTTCCTCATACTTTGTGGTTGGTGTTCTTTGGTGATTTGGTCATTGTGGATTTTCACTACCTTGAACAATATGCTTTTCGCCGAGTTTGCTTGATTTCCGTTGCCACTTCATACCTACCTATCCTCATAAGTGTGTGTGTGGGTGTTAGAACCGGATTCTCTCCTCTCAAGTCCCTTTATTCTTGAGGTATAGTTTGTCCTTTGTTCTTTCATTACCACGCATCTCACTTGATCTTGAGAAAATGTTTAGGGGAAGTACAACCGAAAGCTTCTATCGCCCTGTTGAGATCCATCATGAGCTTCCTCAAGCAAGTCAAGCAAGTCCAAACTCCACTCAAGTGGAGATACCATCATCACAAGTTGAACCGGCGCCTACCATGGAAGCACATGATGCACCAACCCAAGAACAAGTTCAAGACCCTCCTCAAGTTGACCAAGTTGCTATGCAAGAACCAAGCACTCCTATTGTTGAAGCTAGCCAAGGTCAAGACCAAGATCAACCCTCTCCTTCTATTATTGAAGATGTGCATCAAGATGATCAAGGTCAACATTTTGGTCAAGACGGGGACTCAAATGATCAAGACGATCAAGTGATACCTCCAACAAGCAATAGAGCTATTGAAGCCCGTCGTAAAGCAAGAGTTAAAAGAGACATGGAAATAAAGAGTCATTATCTTGAAGCTATCATTGGTGATGCAAGTCGCAATGTTAGCACAAGAGGTCAATTGGCAAGCTTTAGTGAGCATCAAGCACACATCTCCATGGTGGAACCAAAGTAAGTGTTTGAAGCTCTTGAAGACCCGGATTGGTTGGAAACTATGCATGATGAACTCAATAACTTCAAACGCAACAAAGTGTGGAATTTAGTTGAGAATCCAAAAGATTGCCGCAATGTTATAGGCACAAAGTGGATATTCAAGAACAAGCAAGACAAACATGGAATGGTTGTGAGGAACAAGGCAAGATTGGTGGCTCAAGGGTACTCTCAAGTTGAAGGCATTGATTTTGGAGAGACCTTTGCTCCCGTGGCTCGCCTTGAGTCCATCCGTATCCTTCTTGCATATGCATCACATCATAACTTTAAATTGCAACAAATGGATGTGAAAAGTGCTTTTCTTAATGGTCCTCTAAAGGAGTTGGTATATGTTAAGCAACCACCGGGATTTGAGGACCCAAACTTCCCAAACCATGTCTACAAGCTTGATAAGGCGCTCTATGGTCTCAAACAAGCACCTTGTGCTTAATATGAGCATCTAAGAGAGCTGTTGCTAGACCGTGGATTTGAAGTGGGCAAATCGATCCCACCCTCTTTACCAAGAGGGTTAAAGGGGAGCTTTTCATATGCCAACTCTATGTGGATGATATTATCTTTGGCTCAACTAACAAAGCTTTTAATGATGAATTTTCAAAGCTTGTGACCGATAGGTTTGAGATGTCCATGATGGGTCAGTTGAAGTTCTTTCTTGGTTTTGAGATTAAGCAATTGAGTGAAGGGACTTTCATTTCTCAAGCCAAGTACACCCAAGACATGCTCAAGAGGTTCAAGATGCAAGATGCTAAAGAGAATAGGTTTCCTATGGACACCAAATGTCATCTTGAACTAAATCCAAAGGGTATTGATGTTGATCAAAAACTTTATCGCTCTATGATTGGTTCTTTGCTTTATCTTTGTGCATCTAGACCCGATATTGTGTTGAGCGTAGGGGTGTGTGCAATGTATCAAGTAGCTCCTAAAGAAAGCCACATGAAAGCGGTCAATAGAATCTTTCGATATTTGGTTCATACCCCAAGGTTTGGTTTGTGGTATCCTAAGGGCTCCAACTTCTCTCTTGCGTGGTACTCGGATTCGGATTGGGCCGGTTGTAAGGATGATAGGAAATCAACTTCCGGGGCGTGCCAATTCCTTGGTAGGTCCTTGGTGAGTTGGTCTTCTAAGAAGCAAAATTATATATCTCTCTCCACCACCGAAACTGAGTATGTGGCAGCCGCTAGTGCTTGCACTCAATTGCTATGGATGAGGCAAACTTTAAAGGAATACGGTGTCCATTGTGACAAAGTGCCTCTTTTGTGTGACAATGAAAGTGCTATCAAGATTGGTCACAACCCGGTGCAACACTCAAGAATGAAGCATATTGAGATTCGTCATCATTTTATTCGTGATCACATTGCCCGTGGTGACATTGAGATTGGCTATATTCCAACCAAAGATCAACTTCCCGATATGTTCATGAAGCCACTTGATGAAGCAAGATTCACTTCTTTGAGGCATGAGCTAAATATCGTGGATTCAAGGAGCGTGGCTTGACTATCTTGCATACACACCTATTTCTTGACCATCTATTTGGTATAGGTGTAGGCATGGACATAGGGGGAGTGTGGTCCTAATCCATTGGACTATCCCTCCCCCCATTATGCCGATAGTAAGAACTCATTTTGTCTATATTTTCATTTCATGAATTGTGAGCTTAAATGACGAGTAGTGGCCGTGAACCCAAGATACATCTTCACGGTGTCACACCACAAACTCATACATGGTGGCCTAGGCCACCGCCCTCTTCTTTATGAAGAGTTGGTTCTTTTGGGTCTTATTTGAAAATCATTTGGAGTTTTGGTCCTTATGTTGGTTTTATGGAAAATACACTCAACTTGGCATTTCCTTGTTCGATTCTTGCAAGCTTGAGTGTGAAGTACCAATGTCAGTTTGGCAATCCTATCCCAAGCCTAGCCTACCTAAAAACATTCTATCTTATGCACACAAGTCTTCACTACTAGGAAACAGGCCATTAGTGGCGCACCAAAAATGCTTTCTGTGGCGCATGGAGGATGCGCCACAGACATGTGTGGTGGGCCTCGAATTCAAACGTGGGTGGTGGGGCCCACGGTATTTCTGTGGCGCACCGTACTGAATGCGCCACAGAAATGTCATATTCAGTGGCGCATGGATGTTTCATGCGCCACAGAAATCTGTGGCGCACCACTAGGGATGCGCCACTGAAAAATTTCTGTGGCGCACCGCAAAAAGGTGCGCCACAGAAAGGGGATCCACCTATAGCTAGTTTCCTAGTAGTGCTTGTTTTGAATCTGAGGAGAATGGGCTCAGCAGGCCAAAATTTCTGTGTTCCACAGAGATTCTAACGGTCGGATTATCCGGTCCCTGACCGGCTCGGATTATCCGATTCATCGGATTATCCGGTCCAAGTCAGGATCGGAATATCCAACCTGGCGATTTGTCATTTTTTAAAGGGAAGAGGTCGGGGTGAAGGGCTCACTCGAGCACTTTGTCCACCCCCGACCTCCTCTCCTCCAGCGCCGCCGCCTGCTGTCCCCGCGCTGCCCCGGCTTCTCCGGCCGTCCCCAACTCCGGCCCTTGGCCGGAATTGGTGCTCCTTCTCCCCGGGAACCCTCCCTCCAAGCATTTTCCTCAATGGATGAGGGTAACTTCTTCTTCCTCATACCCTAGGTGTTCCTCACCTAGTTTCTTATAAGAAGTTATTTTTTGTTGTTTCCTTTGAGGGTTGTGGTTCCCATTGGTACTAAGAACACTAGGCTAGCACCCCTTTTCGTCGATCTACTGATAGACCTAGGATTCGAATCAATTTGTTGCTGCAGTGTTCAGACCAAATATTCCGGGTCATCCCGAACCGGATATTCCGACTCGTCGGATTATCCGATTCCTGACTGAACCAGATATTCCGGGTTGCACAGTTTGTGTTTTTCAGCAACACTTTGATTTGCCCAGGACTAAGTAGATTCAACTTAGGGATGCTCTCCTACTGTACTTTGTATCATTCCTTGTTCTGTGACTTGTGTGTACTTATTCCTGCTGCCCATCTATTGCTTTATCTCATAGGTGGTCGAGTAGTCCTCCGAAGAAGCTCTATGCACGCAAGCGTCATTTTATTGAGAATGAAGATGGAGTTGGTGTTGATGAGACTGAGATAAGAAGACAAGCAAGAGAGGCAGCTAGAAAAGAAAATTGCCAGCCAAGAAGAAGTCTGTGAAGCAAACTGTCTCTAAACCTCTGAGGAAGGGCAAGGAAACTCGCCCCAACTACTTGACCATGAACAACATTGACTATGCCAAAGTTCGTCAGTCCAACTGGTATAGGAATGTGCCCAGAGATGACCATATTGAAGATCCAAACTTCTGGTGCATGGAGCAGAACTATATATACAAGGACATCTATCTACATTATCAGCACCCTATTCGCCCGATGCAGCCCTACAAACTGCAAGATATCAAGGCCAAGGCCAGTTATGCTCAAGCTGCAGATGTGCTTGAACAAATGGGAATGGTTCCTCTCATGGAGCAACAATGTCCTTACAATGTGCCACTTATTCTGCAGTTTTTCTCCACCTTGGTGATCGAGGGTGACAATCTCAAGACCATGAAATGGATGTCTGGTAACACTCAGTGTACATCCTCTTTTGATCGGTTTGCTACTCTCCTTGGCTATTCTTTTAGCAGCCATCCTCCTGTTGGTCACCGTATGCATTCTATTGAGAAGCCCAATAAAAATATGTTGAAGGACACGTATGGGGCTGGTGCAGTTATTGGCAAAAGTGAGGGCCTCCTGCCCCTCTATGATCAGCTTGTGCGCATCTTTCGCTCAACTATTGCTCCCAGCGGAGGTAACAATGACAATATTGTCACTCCCCTTGCCAACCTGCTTTGCCTTGCTAAAGAGATTGTTGAGAATGAAGACCCAGACGCTGATTTTCAAGTGGATGTGATGAATTTCATTTTTCGTGAGTTGTTTGATTCTATGGTCAGTGGGCTCACTATTCCTTATGCTCCTTACATCATGCTGCTCATTAAGGATACTCTGAAGAACCACAACTTCAACAAGTATACTATGCAGCCCCATGTTTACAAGAAGGTTTATCAGAAAAGAAAAGAGGTCATGCCATCTACTGCTGCTGCTGCTCCTGCCAGAGGTTACTTCATGGGTGATGCACGTCATGGCACCACCAGTCAGGCTCAGGTTTCTTCCTTTGCACCGCAGATCAAGAAACTGAACTGGTTCCAGCGGAACATCCTGTGTATGAATGCGGACATCTGGAGGGGACAGTATGATGCTTATCTTAAGCAGGAGAACATTCTCAAGCGGCTCCCTCGCCTTCCAGAAGACCCCCCCAGCGACTGCTCCTCTTTCTTATGATCGGTGGAACAAGGACTCTCAGTTTCCATGGGCTCAGCTTGACACTCATCTCCTAGAGACAGCTCCTGCAGGCCCTTCTCGGCCATCATACGCTCGTGCTCCTACTTATGAGTATGCAGAAGACCCTGATGCTGAGTATGATGACACTGATGGTGGTGATGACGCTGATGCTGACGATTCCTCTGAGTCGGAGTGATCTACTTGGGACGTAGCATCGCTCTTTTCCCTTTTTGACGTTAAGATGCCAAAGGGGGAGAAGCAGTTCTATTAGGTCTCCATGTGGGATTTGCATGGGTTCGGGCACAAGCATATGCTTTTACCATTCTTATTGCGCTTGTGTCCATTTATCTTTCTTCGTCAAACTTATTTACTATTTGTGAGCCTTGAACTATGTGTTGTTTAAATTTATTGTGAGAGGCATAAGGATTTCTAATTATGTATGGTTGAGACTACATTATATTGGTGCTATGATCTCTATGGACTTTATCTATATGCACAAGTTGTGAGACATATGGATTTCTTATATGGTTAAGAATTGTATCTTTGTGCTATGGCTTATCTCTACTCTATTGTGCACAAGGTATAGTTCTCTCTCAAAGCTCAATCTATATTGATATATCTCTCATGTAATCTTGTATCTAGTTTCCGTACTTTTGGAGTTGCTCTCTACCTATATGTGTTGCATTTGTATTCCAATGCAATTTAATTATATGCACACATTTAGGGGAGCTTCTCATGTCTTAAGCTTGGGAAACTAGGTAATATATAATTATGCTTTCCTTGCAAATCCTACTTTTGTCATCTAACATCAAAAAGGGGAGATTGAAAGGACATTTCCTAATCCCTTGTGTTTTGTGTGTTAGGCAACAACACTAGTGATGATTTAATATGTAAATCAAGTGATGCGGGTTTTAGTGGTTAAAACATCTTTGCATCAAATCCAAAAAGGAAGTTGAAAAGATCTTGTCTTGTTGCTGAAGAAAGGGAATCGGATTATCCGGTCCGGGCTGACTCGGAATATCCGATTCTCAAGGATTGCTCGATTTTAGCTAAGGACCTTAAAGCAACCAGTTTTATGGCGCTCTGGAATTTTTCGAATATCCGATACTGGTTGAATCGGATTATTCGACGTGGTCGGATTATCCGGTACTCACTGACTCGGAATATCCGATCCTCAAGGATTGCTCGAATTCAGCTAAGGACTTCAAGCAATCCAATTTTGTGGCGCACTGGAGTTTTTCAGAATATCGATACAAGTTGACTCGGATTATCCAATTAGGTCAGATTATCCGATCCTGACTTGTGTCGGAATATCCGACTCCCCTGTCTGCAACGGCTACATTTCTGGGAGGGGTATAAAAACCCCTCCACCTACCTCCAGCAGCTCAGCTCGTCCAGCATTGAAGAACACCATTATTGCAAGCTCAAGAATCACTAGATCTCCTAATCCCTCCACCCAAACTCGTTGATCTTTGGAGGATTGAAGGAGAAGGCCCGGATCTACATCTTCACCAAGCGATTTACATTTCCCCCTCATTCACTTGAGGGACCATTTGCTAGGGTTTCCATTGAAAACCTAGCCCCTTGTTGTACTCACTTGTTGTCTTTGTGACAGATTAGAGCCGTTCGGGAGCCCCAATCCATTTGTGGGTTGTGCCCCGGATTGTTGTTGTAAAGGCTCCGGACTCCGCCTTGAAGGTTTCCGATAGTTGAAGGTGAACCAAACCTTTGTGGTGTGGTTCATCGGAGAAGAAGGTGAACCCTTTGTGGCTGTTGAACCATTGTGTTGGTTCACACCTCTCCAACGAGACGTACTCCCTAAAAAGGAGGAACTCGGGAATACATCGTGTCTCCGCGTGCTTTCACTTTGGTTACCTCTATCCTTATTTACCGTCTTTACTTCGTGTATCTTGTTTAGTTGCTAGCTTGTCATATAGGTAAATTCACCATAGTTGCATATCTAGAGAATTTACCTTTTGTGTCAAGCCTAAATTGAAAAAGAACTAAAATTTAAATAGCACCTATTCACCCCCCTCTAGGTGTCATACGATCCTTTCAAAAGGGTTGCGTATTTTGATCATCCAAACTTAACTTACATGTAATATTAATTTCCTATTTTGATCATCCACAAATCTTGAAAGCACTAGCTAGACACCGCGTATACGTGAGAGATCGATGGGCACACACAAAAGCCACATGTTTTTGCGGACTTAAGACTGGGTTGACTCGCGATAACTTCCTACGTCTCCAACGATGCCTTTGGCACTTGTCGGTTCAATCCACACAAGGATGATCACGTGCGTGCACCAATAATTCACATGCTCCAAGAACCAACCACGAAACAAACCATCCCGTAAAAGAAAAAAAAGGTTTACTCAACGTATGCCACTATCAAACATACAATGGATCAACCAATTTTTGTTTTCTAAAAAGGAGAATGACCCTCGGCCCAACAAAATGATGCTTGGAGATGGCCAAAACAGATATGACATTGCTCTTTGCTAGATTTCTATAAAAAAATGTCACCTCTAAAGATTTGTATAGTTTGACAAAGAGAAAGAAGAAGAAATCCTTTAGCAGTAGGCCACGAAGGTCAAGCCTAGGAATACATGGCGGTAACATGGACTCTAGCTAGTCGATTGAAGTCGAGTCGAGTGATTGGATAAAAAAGACACTACTCTCCTCGTCACTGTCTCTCATCACGTGGCCTCACCGCCATTAACACACACATGTCTCTCTCTACCCCCACCGAGCTAGAGCCGAGGGAGGTGGCGTTGCTGCTGTGCAGGTCCCAATTGGGGTTTGCTTCTAGCGAGGCACGGCAGACGGGCATTGCCGGGCCATGGCAGATACGTACGGCGGCAGGGCGGTGAAGCTACATCAGGCAGCAGGCGCCGCAGAAGCGGCAGGCTCGGCCCTTGTCTCCTTCGATCTTGATATTTGATAATAAAACTGGCACTTCGCACTTCATTGATAGGTTAGTCCAATAAAATGATATTTGATAACAATAAAACATGTAATAATAATATAAAAGTAGTCTGAAACAATCAAAAAATATATAGATACTTTTTGTACATATCAGACGTGCTCAGCCCTTGTCTCCTTAGATCTTGATCCCACTCGCACAATATTGGTGGACCGCCAGTGTGGGTCCAAGCCTAAGGTTCACAAAGGAGCATGCACGAACATAGGGTGGTGGTGTGGCGTGAGTGACTCGTTGGTGAGAATAAGGAAATGGTGGCACTAGCTTGGTGTCGGTGTGTGAGGTGGATGAGACACGTGGCTGGAGGGGAGAGTGTCGGTGGAACAAGCATCATCTGCCCAACACGTGTTATTGTTAATCATGAATTGAATTATACGCACTCTCAGTGCAACGAGGATGATCACATGCGTGCACAAACAACTCGCATGCTCCAAGAAGCACAAAATAAACAACCGTAAAATGAAAAGCCCTGTCGGGAAAAAAAAGTGTTTTACTCAATAAATGCCACATGTCAACTTCGAATACATACAATGGATCAACCTTAATACATGCAAAATCAAAACGTGAAATTCTTTATATTATGTGCTACACAAATGAAAAAATCTTATTTTTTTGAAGATTTGAAACACTACACTCAGATCTGTACATTTATATTTTTATGTACCTCAAAATATAAAGTACTATTTATTATTGAAATTTCATATTTTATAATATAGCATTGAGAATATACATGTTTTTTTTCACATTATTCTGAAACTTTTAAATATGATTTTTGAGTTTTTTAAAACAAAGCGAGCACTGGGAGCAAAGAAATCTCCTCTCCAAAATGCCACCTTTGTATACATAGTTTGACAAATACGAGAAAGAAGAAAATGGTTTGGCAGTAGTAGGTCCGGAAGGTCAAGTCCAGGAATGAATGGTCACATGGTGGTAACATGGAGTCATGGATGATGGACTCTAGCTCCTCAAGTCCAGTCGGGTCGAGTGCCAAGAATGACAATCCTCTCCTCCTCCTCGTCACTGCCGTCTCTCATCATGTGCCCTCACCGCCATTAACACACACTCTCTTCTCTCTCTACCCCCCACCGAGCTGGAGCCGAGGGATTGCTTTGCTGCTGTGGAGATCGCGACTGGGATTTGCTAGTGGTCCGGGCATTGCCATGGCGGATCCGTACGGCGGCGACGGTGGCGGCAGGGCGGTGAAGGCGCAGCAGGCGCCGCAGCAGCGGCAGGCGAGGTTGAAGCCGGCGCTGGAGATGGAGGACCTCATCAGCCTCCTCCACGGCTCCGATCCCGTCCGCGTCGAGCTCACACGCCTCGAGAACGACCTCCACTGTAAGCACCTCCCCTCCCCAGCTCCGATCTGATCTACCCGCAACCACCCAGATCTCCAAGATTTCATCTTCCTCATGTCACCGTGCTTTCCGTGCAGACAAGGAGAAGGAGCTCGGCGATGCGCAGGCGGAGATCAGGGCGCTCCGCCTCTCCGAGCGAGCGCGCGAGAAGGCCGTCGAGGATGTCAGTACCACCACTCTCCTCTACTTCTTTTTTAAAACGCTTGCACTTTCTAGCAATTTCGTGTCTTTTTCCTGGAAAACGACATCTTTATTTTCACTTATACGAAAGCTCCATCTGCAACTTCAACGCGTACCAATTATGTTGTTGTGACAGATACTAATTGCTGCTGCTTACAAGTAGATGCAAACATACTACTGCATTACCTCTGTCGTTGCTGTTGTCATTATACTTCAAATGCCTGTCAGAGTTTCCTAGCAATTGCAAATGCCTGCCATTACAACCACCACTATCGCTTACCTCTACTAGATAGAACACTTGCAATTTCAGTATTTCCTATACCAATTATGTTTCTTTTTCTTGGAAAACGACGTCTTTATTTTTCTTCCTCAAAAGCTCCATCTGTAACCTCAATGCGTATCAACTCTGCTGTTGTGATACATACTAATTGCTGCTTACAACTAGATAGATACATACTAGTACAAGGAACAAACACATCTACTATGTACATCACCTCTGTTGTTTCTGTCATTACACTTCAAATGCGTGTCAAAGTTTCATGCTACTTCCTTCGAAATTATAATGACGATTTTTCCCGACCCTTTGGGCAATCCTGACTTTGCCTTCTGCGTCAATGTAAGCTTACCGAAGAACTCGCAAAGGTGGATGGGAAGCTCAAGCTCACAGAGTCTCTCCTTGAAAGCAAAGTAAGTAATGAAATGGACTGCTAGCCCTTCCTGTTCCACTTACAAACCTCAAAGTTCTATTCTTGATAATGATACGCCGCGGCGCGCTGCAGAACCTCGAGGCGAAGAAGATCAACGACGAGAAGAAAGCGGCGTTGGCCGCACAGTTTGCAGCGGAGGCGACGCTGCGGAGGGTCCACGCTGCCCAGAAGGACGATGACATGCCCCCTATCGAGGCCATCCTCGCGCCGCTGGAGGCTGAGCTGAAGCTGGCTCGTCAAGAGGTAACATGACCCACAATTGTGGTTCTATATTGCCCTGTTTCCTTTTAGTCATGATGATCACAGTGCTTCGTGCATCTATACCTGTTGCTGATACCCTGTCGAGCTATGTGCAATTCGTATCAAGTTCTTGTTCTCATGAGTTATTCTGGCTCTACAAACCAAATCTTTCCCAGATATCGTTAGCCTTACACCTCCTGCAGCCCTACTCATTTTCTATCTACTTCTTGGTAGTTGGTAATGCCCTGCAGCCTTCTGACTTCCGGATGTGAGTCAACATATTGCTACTTCACAAATTTGCAACCCATTCAGAGTTTACCTGCAGATGTCGATTTTACTACGAGTTGTGTTCTCTGTTGATTCAGTGTCTCCTGCTGAAACACTAAGCTATTGATTTTCCTGCGCAGATTGCAAACTTACAAGATGACAACAGAGCATTAGACCGCCTTACAAAATCCAAGGAAGCAGCTCTGCTGGAAGCGGAAAGGACGGTTCAGATAGCATTAGCAAAAGCGTCCTTGGTGGATGATCTGCAAAACAAGAACCAAGAGTTGATGAAACAAATCGAGATATGTCAGGTACATAATGACGGAAGCATGTTGTGTTTACAACAATTTGAATGCGGTTAGCTACGGTGTATGAGACGCTGTCTTTGACCTTGCAGGAAGAGAACAAAATACTGGACAGAATGCATCGCCAAAAAGTTGCTGAGGTTGAAAAGCTTACTCAGACCGTCAGAGAGCTAGAAGAAGCGGTCCTTGCTGGTGGTGCGGCCGCAAATGCCGTGAGAGAGTATCAGAGGAAAGTCCTGGAGATGAATGTAATAAACAATGGCTTGAACCCTTTTTTGTGTTTTTTTCACGATGTTTAGAGCATCTGAAATCACATGTCAATATATTGTATGTGCGTGGTGTCAGGAGGAAATGAAAACTCTGGAACGCGAGCTATCTCGTGCGAAGGTTTCAGCAAACAGGGTTGCAGTAGTGGTGGCAAATGAGTGGAAAGATGGCAATGATAAAGTCATGCCTGTTAAACAATGGCTTGAGGAACGGAGGATCGTGCAAGTAAGTAATGAAGGCCACACATCTTCTAGTTTTACACTCTTAATTGTTGACTTGTTCTGGATGGATATTCTTAAGTTCATATCTAGAATTTGTGTATCTTTCTTTTTTGACTGGACTAAACTATGGCGCCTTTTGTTAATCTTTGGAGGATTATCCTTTTACAGGGAGAAATGCAGCAATTGCGTGATAAACTTGCCATAGCAGAAAGGGCTGCAAGATCAGAAGCTCAGCTGAAAGTCTGCGTTTGCTCTTCACATTTTTCATCAAGTCCTTTTACTTCTGCCTTCCTATGAGTTAGGTCTTTCCATTCTCTCTTAATTGGGATCTGCATCGAATGTCGCAGGACAAGTTCCAGCTACGGCTTAAAGTACTCGAGGAAGGACTTAGAATGTCTACTACATCTCGAACCAATGCAAGCGCTGCGCGCCGCCAGTCAATTGGCGGTGCTGATAGTGTATGCAAGACCAATGGCTTTCTGTCAAAGCGGCCATCATTCCAGATGAGATCGCCAGCATCTTCTACCACCACGACTACTCTAGTGAACCATGCAAAGGGGGCATCGAAGTCTTTTGACGGAGGATGTAGATCGCTCGACCGTTATAAGGGCCACCATGTAGACGGGATCAGCATGAACGTGTCTACGGACTCCAGCGAGGACAGGGAGTCAAACAACTCGGACGAGAAGCCTAATGAAGTTGAAGCAGAGGATACAGTGTCGGGTATGCTGTATGATATGCTGCAAAAGGAGGTCGTTGCTCTGAGGAAGGCGTGCCATGAGAAGGATCAGAGCCTGAAAGACAAGGATGATGCGGTCGAGGTAACTAACTTTAGCTGGATTATAGGATTCCATTCGCTTTCATGTCCTCTTAAATGAGTGTGTTTGATGTGTGCAGATGCTGGCCAAGAAAGTCGACACCTTGACAAAGGCAATGGAATCGGATGCTAAGAAGATGAGGCGGGAGGTAGCCGCCATGGAAAAGGAGGTGGCGGCTATGCGGTTAGAGAAAGAGCAGGATGCGAAGGCTAGAAGGTTCGCTAGTTCAGGTGTTTCTGCAAACAGTTCACAGCTGCCACCTGGAAGGTACGTTGAAATAAATTTCTTGCATGCATTCCCCACCCACGTGCTCGTGCACACACATAGATTGTATGTCGTTTAAAGAGCGCGCCTGTGTTCATCAGGACTCTGCCTCGGAGCGGTTCGGCAAGGAATATGTGACGCGGAAAAGGAGACTGTAAGCTGACATGAAGCATTCAAAAGACCTCTTCTAATTGATATCCAAGGATCCTCTTTAGATTGCTGCCTGGAGAAAAGAAGATGCAATTGCATCTTGCTACCTACCGGAAGCAGCGATCCTGAGTGTGCCTACCATGTCTCGTGGTCGCGGAAATCAGTCGGAGATTTGGTGGTGTTTTGTTTATTTGTTATTGTTGTATGTATAGGGGTTTGGTGTGCGCTTGCCTCTTTTTCGTGTGTAATCTACTCAAGAAGAGTTCGTATGCCTGGTGTTTTATTCTAGCTAAGTTTCTGTGAATAACATAACATGATGATGATAGTGCAATTAAACTGGGGTGTCTTTTGTTTGGGAGTTGAATTCTGCCAAAATTAGTTACTTCCTCCGATCCGAAATAATGTTCGGGAAGAACGTACTGCCCTAGTACAAATTTTGTGTACAGCTGCGAACGTTATTCCGGATCGGAGGGAGTAATTACTTTGTATTGTGTAATGTGGAAAGCTAAAATCTTATCACAAACGCATTCAGGCAGGAACTATGCAGTTTCCCTAAAGAAGAAAACAAACATATTTTCCATTAAAAATATCTGATTTTATTATCTTCCATCAAGTCAGGCAACAGATCATGCAGGGAAGCCACGAGCATATGCTGTAATGCATTGCTCACTTGTTATCTGATGATGCATGTTAATTGATACTGCAGCATATGGCTGGCTCTCCACAAAGAATTACCAGCAGATTTGTTCATTTTAGTAAGAAAGAACAATGCTGTGCTGTGCCAGAAACATATGGGTGAAAAATAGGACCAGACAGATATACACAAATAGAGATTCATCGGTCGAGGTTCTTCACATTACATAATAATATATATGATACACAAATTTTTTCAGATAGTAAAATAATGCCAGCACTAGTAGTAAATGCCCATCAAACGAATGGTTGTAAAAAAAAACTTATCTGTATCCTACTGTATTCAGGCAGGAACTACGCATTTGCTCAGGAAGAAAATAAACATAATAATTTATCTCAACATTACACAAAATGAAGCTGGAAAGATGAAAGCATGAGTCCTCTTTGTCCATGTCCACCTACTTTGCCCTCTTGTTCTTAGCACGGCAACCAACTTCACACCGGCTACTATCTGGCTAACCCAAGATTAAGTTACTTTGCCCGGTTCCTGAATTTGTCCGTAACAAGTCAAGAATATTTTCGATTTGTCTTACTTCTTGGAAAAAAGAGGATCAAGTAGTATGAGATTCTAGGGACGATTTCAAGGCAATACAGAAGCAAAACTTGCTAGTCATAAACTTTGAAAATCATCATGGTAGAGTCGAAACAAACAAAACAAACAAACCGTTAGGCAACAAACAAATTGTTACCACACAAAGATCAAGCTTTGACTTGTCCATTTTAGTACGGAAGAACAATGCTCTGCCAGAAACATATTAATTGTCGATGAACTCTTATAAGTACCCCTTTTCCCGAACTAGACGGGACCAAGCAACGGTGATCTCTAGCTCAGAGTCGCCAAGCTGACATACGTCCTCGGTTATAGAGCACTTTTGGGCCTTGATGGGTACTACCACCTGACAAGCCATAGCCCCAGATTGCAATCTCGCACCTATGACAATTTCAAGCTCTCCCCGTAATTTCACAGAGACAACATGCCTTGAGAGATTAATGTAACCCTTTGAACAAGTAGTCATCGCTCCATCTTGAAGCACGACTTGCCGAAACGAGGAGTCGGCGGCAATGTCCAGAGAATCAGGCAACCTGCCTGTCCTCCGAGGCAAAGAGGAGCAAGCGACTCGGCCGCCGTATTCGAAAGGACTCAGTCTCCCTTCAGAAACACCGACAACACGGATGCCCATAATCGTCGCCTGGACCGAGTTTCCGAGTACCTCCACACTCAACACCATTGTGCAACGGTCCCCCTCAATCGGGGTATGTAGACTACGTAGCCCAAAATAACTACTGCTGTTGAAATACCAAGGATGGCTCATCAGCGGTCTGTCTTCAGACTCTGTTCCACCCTTCACTCTTAGCTGGATTTCCACATGAGCAGGTTCCCGAATCACGATCGCACGAGACGGACCAGTCAAGCGCAAAAAAGGATCCTGCATTTGCATTTAGTTTTGCTAATTAAGGTAGCGCAAAAGAAAAGGCTTGTCTATTGTTTAGTGCTTGATATGTGTTCTTAACTACTGGAGTACATGCATATTATTCTAAATGTATCTTATCATAATTAATCAAAGAGCCAGAAACTGAAAATAGAAATAAGAAGATACCATACGGACCTCTTGAGTGAGTACTTGGCAGTTATTCCTTTCGCGGAAGAAGAGAATGTTGCGATTGCGATCCACCTCGTCTCTTGCAGCAACCACGCCGTACACTCGCAGCGGCCAGCTCAAACCAGAACCCTCTTGTATTGTTGCGATTTTGATGGAGTATATCTGCAGAGTGCTATCGACAAAAGCAGCAAACGTGTCGTGTCCCGGTGTGCTGGGTGTAAAGTGCATAGGACTCAATGATGCTGCAGCCACCAAAAGAGAAGAATGTCTAGAGAATGAATGAATGATACCAAATGCAGCAGGGAAAGAAGAAAACAACGAGCAGATAATTAAGTAGGATAAATGAATGGTTTACTCACTCGTCTCTGTGAAGGTACCACAAGATATGGACCAACTGTGTGCCCAGCCCTGGCGGTACCCCTCAAAGTACTCCTCCTCAGTTTGAGGCTTGTCGTCATTGCTATCTTCGGCTTCCCCTCCCATCTCCTTGCCTTCATCCCTAGGCAGCTCGGACAATGACTGTGATTTCAAGGTTGTACGATTGTAACTAAGATGCCCCATCTGATCCAACCGGGTGCAGAGCTGCTCCAACCAATTGAAGATTGCATTCAATCCTTTCTTGTAGTAGGAGGTCCCTTGGTGCACTTTCATCCTCCGCAGATAACTCGTCACCTCGTCGTACATGTCATCCATGTGGATCTGGATCTCGCTAGTGCTAAAGTCACTAATCCTTAGCTTCGGCTGCTGGGCTTTTAGCTTCATGGCGTTGTTGGAGATGAGATCGAGTAAGGAGTAGATCTCCCTGGCCGACTGAGTAGTCTCCAATCTTGTTGTTGTCTTCCTCATTTCGATGATCTCTTGCGCAGTATGTCCTTCATCCATACATTGCTCCATCGAGATACACCGCTTGTCTTGAATAACCAGGGACCAAGCAACGGTAACCTCCACCTCATAGGGCCCAAGATGGCATATGCGCCGACTTGATTTGCACTCCTGGGCCGGGAAGAAGACGTGGCCACGGAATTTGGGTGAACGGATGATAACTCTCAGCTCTCCGTTCAACTCTACGGAAACAGCATGCCTCGACAGAGGAAGGTAACCATCACAGGAAGCGCTAGTCTCCGTCAGTTGATCTCGAAGCACAACCTCTTCTCCAGACGACCCCTTGGCGTCGCAGCTGACACTACCGCCGTGTTTAAAGGGCCACGCCCTCTTCCTCCAGTTAAGAACACGGACGGCCACCACGGTCGCCTGGACCGTCTTCTCTAGCTTGGCGCATCGTAACGTGATTTTGCAGCAGTCGTCGTTCAACGAGAGGTCTAGCTTGGCGCATCTTAGCTTGGTGGTCTCGTTACTGCCGCTGTAGACGAAGGTCTGACGCATCAACACCCTATCTTGTGACTTCCCCTTTACTATCAGTTCGATTTCGAAGTCAACAGTGTCCGTAGCGACGATCGCCCGAGACGGGCCGGTCAACCGCAAGCAAGGATCCTGCATTGATTGATTTCTAAAAAATAAGAATAAACCAACAAGGATGCAAGCAAAAGGAACTAAATGCATGAGCTGAGGAGAAAAACCTTTTGAGTGAGTATTTGGCAGTGATCCCTCTCACGGCAAAAGAGAATGTTGCGGCTGCGATCAACGGTGTCGTGGGCGGCGACCATGCCGTACACATGCAGAGGCCACTGGAGGGGCTCCTTTAATTCTTGGACCTCGACGGAGAAGATCTGGAGGGTGGTGGCGACGGAGGCGGCGTCGCCCAGCGGTGCAGCGTGCGTGAAGTGCATAGGGCTCAACAACGCTGCATGGATAAAATAGATTCCAATTCCAGCAATAGATAAATAATTGCAAATTTCTGTGTGCAGTAAGTAGAGTACTCACTCTTATCTTCGCAAGGGCTGCTGAACAATCTGGAGAGTCTGGATAGAAACGAGCGGCAGCCCATGTCCAAGTAGTGCATCTCCGATTCTCGTGCGGTCTCCTCGATGCAACTGGCCATGGCTTCTTCTCCCAATCCCATCTCATTGGAAATCAAAATCAACTCGCCTGGGTCGCCTGGGTCTTCCATGGCTTCGTCGTCGTATTTTGTTGTGTCCACCCAGTTTTATTTATTCTCGTCTCCGGCCGGAGATTGGATTGAAATCCAAGACGTACACCACAACTTACTGTAAATCGAACCGAATCCGGACTCACGATGGTTCGACCTACCACAATGGTATTGAATCCTGCCGCCGTTGCAATGCAAGCAAAGGAAGGAGGAGATTGATTCAGATCCCAACCGTGTTCACTCCTACTCGTCCAGAGATTGATACATCCATGTTGTGATCAGATCAGAGTTTTTATTACCAGGGCATTGATCGGGATCTGCATAGTTTCGCCGCCCCTTCTTCATAGCATCTTGACAAGTAGTAGTAATAATCCTTCCTGGGATATAGACAACAAGGAGGCTGGAGGGAGGATTTGAGCTCAGACAAGCTGGAGATCAGAGATGAATAACCAGGGAAGTCGCAATGTAAGTTTCTTCTTTTCTTTCATACTTACTCACTAGAAAACAGGATGTGCCGAGTGCAGGCCCTCGGCAGTTCTGCCCTACTGACTCTACACTTCTTAACATCCATGCTCATTTTCTTTCTTAACATCTGATGATACCTTTATTTCTTTAGATCAACGCAATACAGAATGCCGCAACTCGTCGTGAAGTTCAAGAATCTGCTCGTGATAGGCTTGGCGAGCTGCCCAATGACATGGCGATTCGTTGGTGATGACGAAAAAAACAATTCAACGCACCTCTCCGCATATGAATTTCTTCTCTAGTGCCAGCTAAACCCCCTCCGTGCTTGCGTGTGTAGGTTTTCCATGACGATTAAGAAACTTTGTAGCAGCTGAACTGATGCTAATATTCAGACTTTTGATGAAAATTGGCTATTTAAAACTGGCTTCATAATATTTTCTGATGTGTTCGTTTTTTCGAGAACCCGCAGGAGATCTGCGCGTTTTTATATTAAGCTTGCAAAGGAGAGAGAGTACAAAGCGAATTACAGCCGTGACAAGGAAGCCAGGCGAGAACGCAACACCACTAGGCCAATGCCTATTTGAGCATGGCACCCACAAGGAAGAAGAAGCAACTACTCTCGCGTCGTTCTACATCTACAAGCAGCCCAAAGCCTCCATTCATCGACGATGGCATCTAGCACTCTCCCAGCAGGCAAGGCTTGGCCTTCGAACACTCTAGCATTGCGCTCTAGCCACAACGCCCTGATAGCCAGCATGATGAGGGAATTGGCTGTCCTCTGATCCTTCCGAGACAAAACCTGCACAACAGAGGGCCACCATACGGCCAGGGTGGAAGTAGCGTCAGGGCTGGGCAGCGCAACACCAAGTCTCGCGTTCAGCCCGGCCCAGATCGCCGCCGCGAAACTGCACCTCATTGTCAGATGTTCCATCGTCTCGTCCTCGGCTGAGCAGAGCGGACAGAGGGTGTGTGATGCCAGACCGCGCTTGAGACGGCGATCGGCAGTCCAGCACCTATCCCTGAGCGCGAACCAGGCATGGAGGCGAACCTTGAGAGGCGCAAAGGAATGCCAGACCTGCGGAGCCCCAGGCATCACAGTGGAGCCCTCGAAGAATGCCAGATAAGCTGTGCGTGCACTGAATTTACCGGAAGTTGTCCATCTCCACTCAAAACGGTCTTCGTCGCCGCTGCGGTTTACCGCGTGGACCGCTCTCCAAAGATGCAGGTATTGGACAACTGCATCGACAGAAAGCTCTCCTTCAATATCTCTAGTCCAAGCGTTGCCCAGGAGACCGTCCTGCACCCGACGCCGTTGTCTGAACCTTGGCTTCACCATAGCGAACACGGCGGGCGCAATCATGGCCGCAGTCATGCCGTTGATCCACGGGTCCTCCCAGAATGAAACCATAGAGCCATCGGCGACCGAAATTTGAACAGATGCATTGAACATAGCGGTAGCCTCAGGGAGCACGCTGAACTGAAGGCCTGACCAAGATCGTCCTGAGTCAGTTTTCTGAAACCATAACCATCTCGCGCGTAGGGCGGCGTTCAGCCACCGCAAATTGTGGAGCCCTAATCCACCGATGCTCCTAGGCTGACACACTGCAGGCCACGCAACCAAGCAGTTTCCGCCCTTCGCTTCTTCACGTCCAACCCACAAAAAGCCCCTCCGAAGTTTGTCCACTGCCTTGAGAAACCACGGCTCAAGATCAAGAGCCATCAGCTGATAAATCACTGATGCTGTCATGACCGCCTGCACATACACAACCCTCCCGTCCTTAGTTAGCAGCCTTGCTTTCCAGTAGCTGAGTTTGTTCGCCAGCTTGTCCAAGACGGACTGAAGGTCAGAACGAGTCAGCTTACGGATGGACAAAGGCAGCCCCAGGTAGGTACACGGCAGGGACTTGATAGGGCAGGCGAGGGCTGATTCCACGTTGTTGATGAGCTCCTCTGTGCATCTGATCGGCATGGCCGCACTCTTGGAAAAATTGACCAGCAGGCCGGACGCCGCACCGAAACAGTCAAGGACAGATCGAACCACACCGAGCTCTCTCTCCTCTGGCCTCGCAAAGATTACCACATCGTCCGCATACAGCGACACTCTATGCCTCAAGCCATCAGCAGACAGGTCTGAAAGCACATCTCGACGCTCAGCCTCACTGAACATTGCACCTAGCACATCCATGACGATCACAAAGAGCAGCGGGGACAGGGGGTCGCCCTGCCTGAGACCACGACCATGAGAGAAACGAGCGCCCGCACTTCCATTGATAAGAACCTGCGTTGTTGCGGTGCGAAGCAACAGAGCGATCCACCTCAACCACCTAGGCCCAAAGCCGCGCTGCCGGAGGACGCTAAGCAGGAACGGCCACGCCACACTGTCGAAAGCGCGAGCAATGTCTAACTTCAACAGGAGAGCAGGAACACGCTTGCGATGCAACACCTTGGCAGACTGCTGAACGAGGAGAAAATTGTCCTGGATGCACCGGCCGCGGATGAACGCGCTCTGGTTGCAACTGACAAGTTCATCCATCTTGGGAGCCAGGCGGAGCGCAAGTAATTTAGCCAGCAGCTTCCCAAAACTGTGGACCAAACTGATTGGCCTGAAATCCCGCATGTCCACCGCGCCATCCTTCTTAGGCAAAAGCGTAATCAGCGCGCAATTGAGCTTGCCGAAGCATTGGTCTCTTCCAACAAAGATAGACTGCATTGCAGCGACGATATCCACTTTGATCACCGACCAGCAGGCACGGTAAAATTCCCAGGAGAACCCGTCCGGCCCAGGGGATTTGTTACTCGGCATAGCCTTGACAGCTGCCCAAATTTCAGCTTCTGAGAACTGGGCCTCTAGCCCATCGAGCGCACAAGGGCCCAGGCCCAACGCGCTTAGATCGATATCATGTTCTCTATCCACCGCCGTGCCCAGTAGATTGACGAAAAAATTCGTGGCCACATCCTCCTTGGCTTCCTGCTCAGAAGCCACCACATCACCATCACGCAGGGACATAATTTGGTTGCGGCTGCGGCGTCTAGATGCGTGGATCCGAAAAAACTGCGCCGTGGCATCACCATCACGCAAGCCCTGCACTCTGGCCCTCTGCCTCGCGATCGTCCGCTCAAGGGACGCAAGACCAAGTAGGCGTTGCTTCAGCCTCCTCATTAGGCTCAATTCCACCACGCTGAGTTGCCTGCTTTCCTGAGCCACTTCCAGCCGCATAATAACCTCATTTGCCATAAGAATCTTGTCCCTGATGCTGCCCACAAACTTCTGACTCCAACTCTTTAGAGCCCGGGCAAGTCGGCGGAGCTTGAAGTTGATCTTCTCCACCGGATCGGCCGGCGCACCAGCGGCGTCCCAGCTGTCCTTAACCACGTCCGCAAACCCCTCCAACTTGACCCAAAAACGCTCAAATCGAAAGCGTTTCTTGGCAGCAAACCGAAGTGCAGTTGCCATGAGGATGGGACAGTGATCCGAGAGGGAGGACGAAACCGCGGAAAGAGTAGCATCAGGGTGCAGATCGTCCCACTCAACCGAGCAAAACCAACGGTCCAACTTGACAAGAGTTGGCTGCTCGCGCGCGTTGGACCAGGTATATCTCCTACCTAGCAACGTAGCTTCCTTCAGCTCCACCTCGTTCAGGAAACGCCTGAACATGCCCATGGTGCGGCGGTTTATGTTCGCATTATTCTTGTCGCGTGCCTCGACGATGAGGTTGAAGTCGCCAGCAAGGGCCCATGGGCCGGTCAATGCGGTGCGCAGCGAACGGAGCTCGTCCAGGAAGTCAGCCTTTAGCGCGTCCACCGTCGGCCCGTAGACAGCAGTCAACCACCAGGGCTCGCCGCCGGCCACCGAGAGCTGTATGGACACCGAGAAACGGCCTGTCCTACTAGCAAGCACCGTCACATCCTCCGACGCCCACGCGACAATGATGCCGCCAGCCGTTCCAACCGCAGGCACGTACGCAAACCCGTCAAAGCGGGCGCCGAACGTTTCATTGATCACGAAAGGAGTTACAGATTCGAGCTTGGACTCGGACACACATACGACCGACGCTAGAGCATCTGCCATCGCTGCCTTAACGACAAGTCGCCTGGCAGGATTATTTAACCCACGCGGGTTCCACACTGCAATGTTAAGATTTTGCACATCCATTGGCAAGACCCACAACTAGCTACCACCGAGCGCAGTCTAGGCGACCACCTCGTCCACTACTGCTACCGCTGCGGTCACAACCGGCTCGTCGTTCTCCACATCTGCCTGATCGGCACACAAGCCAAAGAGAGCAGCCAGCGCACCCACATGTTCAGCGCCAAGCGGCGACGCAAAGATCGCCGCATACTCCTCGAGCTGCGCAGCCGACAGCCTCTCTTCATCTCTACAAATACCCAGCTTCTGCATTAGCAAGGCCTGCGCCCGCTTGACCGCCGACGAAGCAAACACACCCTTGCCGGCGATGCGCCGGCTACGCCTCGCAGATGGCTTGGAAACCACGAACAGGCGTCTTCTGACCACCTTGGGGTCTGGCAGCGACAGCAGCGGGTCCTCCAACTTCTTCCTGAAGAGTCGTAGGAGCGCAAGCAGTTCCGTGGTATCAGCATTGGCTTGCAAGGTTTGATCAGCCGGCACATGCATAGCGGAACCGGGTTGGGACTCCAAACCCGCACCTCTCAGATGCTCCACAGCGTGCTCCGAATCGCACAGGAATCCTGCGCCCACTCCTGGCAGGCTCGCGATTGGCGTAGCATGGCCACCAGCATCATCAACGTTGTCCGTTCCTGGCGTCGCAGCGCAGGACCGCTCGTGAACAGAGTCCCCATCGACATGCACAGACCCCAGAGGGGATCGGCCTAAAGAATCTCCAGCTCCACTCACTGAGTTCCCTGTCTCCCTGTCGTCAGGCAGAAAGGAAGCAGAGGCAGATCCCAGAACGGTATGCCGACCAGCCTTGTCCCCAGAATCCACGGAGCACGGGTTTGGACAAGCGTCAACTCTGCTGCACTGAGAGCCCACACTGGTCGCCGCAGCGCTGCAACTCTTCAGAGGGCCCGCAACAGAGCCCGTGTCGCCACCTCCTTGGCCAGTTTGAAATTCCACAGCTCCACACGGCGTTGACGGAATCCTTGTCGAAGGACCACCCGCACTACCGGTCTGCCCCGCACTGCTAGCAGCTAGCTCACAAGCAACCTCCGTCAGCTGGACAGAGACGCTAGGGCTGCGCACAGGGACCCACCTTTGCATCGTAGCAACGCCAGCACCGGCGTTGGCGCCACCGGCCTCGACCGCCGCGCCGGCACCACGGTTGCCATTGCCTCTGTGCTTACGGCCACCACGCCGTCTACGTCTACGCGGCGCAGGTGGCAAGTCAGCCTGCTTGCCTTGGGTCCCAGCGTCACCATCGCTCCCATCCTCGGAGCTCGGGCTCGACTGAGGCGGCGGCGGTGGCGGCGACGCAGCGTCAGGACCCTCTCTGCAAATCCCGGTGATCCAGAACCGGATGCGGTACCACAGCACCTTGGGCGAGGTTGAACGCGGCTTGCGGCGCGCCGCCGAGATCTGCAACTTGTCACCGGAGTCGGGCTCCGGCACGGCCAGCCACCTAGTCTCCGGAATCGCGTCCACGTCGTGTGTCCAGATGAAGAGCCGAAAACACGACATGTCGTCCCTGGTCACCGTTGCGTTGTCCACGGCGTCAATCATGCCACTGCCCTCGAGGAGGAACTCCGCCGTGCGCTGCTCCCAGGCATGCTCGGGGATGCCACGGATCTCCAGCTCCGCCCTCACAGGGACGTCCACCAGCTCAGCATTGGCCCGACGCGACCAGGGGGACAGAGAGAGCGTGCACAGCGGCACCGACACCCTGCCCGCGTTCACGAGCACATCCCTCACCTCCATGGAGCGGCACAGGATGAGGAAGTCTGCCGGCTCCGCAGCCCTGATGGAGAAGTCGGCAGAGGTGAGGTTGAACTTCCTGTGGAGCACTCCGGCCACGGCGTCGGGAGACAGCTCCGGCCTGGTGCCACCAACCATGACCACCACCGCACGCTGCAGGCTGGCTTCCATCCCGACCATCTCGGGAGACGGCGGCAGGTAGCACACATCCACCGCAGGGCGGGTGCGTGGCGACTCATCCGTAGCCGGTGGAGATGGCATGGAAGCTTGCAAGAACGGCGCGAACGGGACGGAGAAGGAGGCGGATGAGGCGTCAGCAGCGGGCGCCTGTGAGTTCGCCCCGCGCACCACCTCACGCCACGATCTGCCGTCCACCGGCGACGAAGGCGACCGCGCAGGCACCTCAGCCGCGCGCGTCTGCCCATCAGCAGCAGCAGCACCAGCAGCAGGGGCGCCGCGAAGGGCCGGCGCACCACGAACCGGCGACGCCGATGCCGAGGAACTCCGCGGGCGCTTGTTGTTGGTGCAAGCCGAGGAGATGTGCCCGGACTCGCCGCAGCGGACGCAGAGGGGGTCGTTGGTGCACTCGGCGGAGATGTGGCCCTCGTCCCCGCAGTTGTAGCAGCGGCCATGTAACGCAACCGGCACACGGCACGCAGCGCCGCCGGGAGGCGGGCGCGCCGCCGGCCTGGGAACGTACTGGCGCGGCTGCGGCTGCTGTCGCGCATGACGACGGCGGCGCGGCTGCTGCCAGGGAGCTTCGGGAGCCACAGCAGGCGCCGGTGCGCGGCTAGAGCCAGCACCAGCAGCCCAGCCGTTTGCCCCGATCTGGCGACCCGACGGCGCAACAACCATGGAGCGGAGCAGCTGCGGAGGAGGCAGGCGAGAGGTGACCGAGGACATGCTGTCGTCCGAGTCAGAGAGCACGACCCTGCTCATGTCGGCGAAAGCGGGGGGGCCGCCGCCGGCGAGGGAGCCAAGGAGAGCTTGGAAAGCGAGGCGAGGGAGGGAGTACGGAGCGAGAGCGAGCGCGCGTACCGATGTGTTCGTTTGAAGATGAGGAATCTTTTATGGATGATTCTTGATGTAGTAAATGATGACCCGACAAAATTTGGTTATGGCATATTCAGAATGAATATTTATTTCAGTTTCAAACAAAAAATTGCAAACTCAACTCTGCACAGAGCAAAACTCATGAATCCAAGTCACATTAACTCACTAGCTAGGTCATCTAGTAATGGAGGCCCGGAGCTTCCTTACATGCATCTCTTAAGATAGAGATGTACCGTCACTGTCAGAACTGAAAAACACCCGTAAATTTCTTTTTGTACAGAGCAATTTGTACACTAGGCTGTCATACTTGTGCGTGCACTATACAAAGCTGATTATGAAAGCATACCAACTCAGTAATCCAGGAGAAACAAAATTCATGAGAGTTTAATGTCATCCATGAGAGTTTAAAGCTAGCAACTTATATAAAGTACCGAATCTTCAAATGCTTGACTCTGTTCTCGTTCTAGCATGCTAGCTATATGCACATAGTTCAGTCGGAATCACGGAAAATCTCGACGCAGAGCATTCAAAGTCACACACTATGTATTGTTCACCGGCAACTATGTATTGTTCTCTCCATCTTGGCATTTAACTTTCTCTATAATTGGGAAAATGCAATTCCACGACTAAGAGTATCTCCACCGCTTATCGTGACCGTCCAAATGCTTTATGATCCATGCACAAATTTGTATAAGAATTACAAATACGAATGCATTATCGATAATTTATGAATTTAGGTAATTTACTTTTGTAGATTTCATGTACTAACAAGAAACTTACGTACATGCATCAACATTTTTTTTAAAACCACGCATTAACATATTTTATTATTTTATTAACGCATCAATTAGTAGGAATAATACCGTTCATTGGATGCAAAATCAACCGTCACGATAAGCGGTGGAGATCCTCCTAGTTGTGGAAAAGCCGAGAACATCACACACACACACGCACACACGCACACTCACACACACACTCTCTCAAATATGCATAATATGCACTAAGACGAAATATAAACCACACGTTCCAATCATAGAGGAGCAATTACACTGTTATGGCATCATCACATCTCACATTATTCAAACTATCCAAGTGATACTAGCTAGGTATATACTACTTTGCCTGGCATCATCATCCCGACTCGTATAGAAAGCACTCAACTTCAGCATCACAGAATTCGGCTAAATAATTACTCCCAATCCCCTGTTAGTGGAAGTTAAGTCTTAATTTTAGTTCCCAATCCTCTGCGTAGCGCCTCATTATCTCACTTCAGTTGCAAGAGTGATACGCCCCATACACATCATCTAGGGTTCTCTGCAGCCAAAAAAACAACAAGTGTTAATACACCAACTCATATAGCAAGTAGCACTGCATATTATAAAAGGTACAAGTTTTAGAGTACTTGGTAAAAGGATAGTACTCATGCAAAATCATATTCTCCTACACTATCTCAAAGTTCGAAAAAGACAAAAATAGCCTTCCACTTGTGTAAATTTCAGCTAACCTGGAAGGTGAGGAACGGTAGAGTGCTTTATCGGCAAGCCCGAGTCACTATTATCCTCTTGCATTTTCCTCAACTTAGCCTTTATACATTCAGGCAGGCTCAGGTCACTCAGCCACTGGTGAACTTTGTCATAAATAACCATTATACAGTCGATCACCATTTGACAGGAATCCATTATGCACTTAATAATCACCGCCTGAAAGAGAAAAAGAACCAAAACACTAGCATGCTAATTTTTCTTGCTACTTCCGAATTTGAAATTAAATATTTATAAACAAAAGGTACTGTACCGTGTACTGAAAGACAAGGGCCCAAGAGGTCACTATTATGAACAGGGCTGCAACTGCACAAGTCCATACTACCACATTGGACATGCCTCTACAAACACGTTGTGGTATAAATGTGCCCGCCCACAAGCACAGAATCACTACAACCATTCCTGCCTGTAATAATTTGAACCCAGCATTATCCGGTAACTTTCCATCCTTGAATTGTGAAGAATGAGCTGCCACTATAACAGCAGTGATGATCAAGAAGATATATCCTATGTGAAGGACATCATTGCTCAGAGTTGTATGTGAGCAATAAGTACCCCAATATGGGATGAGAGCCAAAGCCCAAGCAAGTGAGGAGGCAGCCATGGTAAAAACGTAACCCCGTCTACCCTGAGTTCAGAGAATGCAGTACACACATTAGCATATATATGCAAGACTGATGTAAGGGAATGGGAATTTGAAGATAAAAAACAAGAGTATAAATGAATTCAGTAGAGATATCTATGAACTTATAGAATGATGGTTTCGGGCTTTCAGTGTATTAGCTAATGGGCAAAAGCTAACCTCCATCTTTTTCTCATTTTCGTCATCAGAATTATCAACATATTGGCGACGCCTCTTGTTTGCTCTCGTTCCCTGTGATGCGTCAGCAACCGTCAGAGGGAGAAGAGAAAAATTAGAAAGGATAAGGAGTGTTTCTCACCACCTGTGCATTCCTAGTGCCGTTTCTCTCTCTCTTGCGAATAGTCCTAGTGCTCTCGACAGAGTAATTGTCCTGCATGATAAGTTGATCATTATTACTGCTGCAATTGCAATGGCTCTCGATCGTCATCTCCCGTTTCATGTCGCGGAGCATTAAAAAGTCAACAAAACTACCAGCGGTAAAGCGAAATGGAAGAGAGCATACCATATGCAGGTCACCCTATGCAGATGATATATACCAGAAATAACTTTTGGTTAATATTGTTTCGTTCTGGATAATTGAAGTTATTACTTGGGTTTGCTCAAGTAATCATTCTGCGGTCCTGCTAGGATTCATGAACTTGATAGATGTATTAGGTTGCAAGTAGGCATGGAGCTACCAGTTTAGTTCATTATTTGTCTTTTAGCTATTTAGATATTGGATTCATACCGATGTATGGATGTGAAACTATCTTTTTTCTTGTGTTCTTTTATATTGCCTTGATTATGCAGGTTTCCTACTCTTTTCCATTTCATGCTCGTTCTAATCCAATGAAGCTGACCCCAGGGATTTGAGGCTTGGCATGTATGTCAGGTTAGTGTCAAATCAATCACAGCCCATATGTATGACTGTATATGTAGACTATGCCTATGGTAAACCTATTCGTGTCGAGTTCTCCGTACTATTAGTTCAAGAGAGGAAACCTGTAGCTATAGGTTTTCGCCCTATTATGCTCAAATAGCTAAGCTTTTAACTGTACTGAAACCAGCTATTGGTCCTGAAATGGAAATGGGAATTCTGAAATCAACTCTCCTTATAAAGGATTATAGTCAAAGAATCGTGACGTGCAGTCCCTCAACCCACTAAGTTGGATCCTTCATTTGCTTTCCCTGGTACCACTATGTGTACATATATACACGAAGTTTAAGCAAGCACGGTCTGCTCTGTTTTCATGGTGACATGTACTCCGGAGGTGTGCACAGGGGAAACTGAACTCGCAGAGACGTAGGGTACAGAAATTTGCCAGCGGCCACCGAACGAATACAGATAGTAGTACTCCCTCCATTCCAAAATATAAGGCGCCCTTTAATTTCGCTGGTCAACGCCGCACAACTTTGACCATAATTATACTTATAATATGTATAGAAAATTAGTATAAAAATATACAGTTTGAAAGAATTTTTCAATACGAATCCAACGGTATAATTTATACATTCTCAATCCATATAATTTATTATACTCCCTCCGTACCAAAATAATTGTCTTAGATTTGGCAAAAAGTGGATGTACCTAGATTATTGGTCAAAGTTAAGAATCAAAGACCACCATAAAAATAGCGCGCCTTGTATTTTGAAACGGAGTGAGTACTAATTTATCTTGGGTATTCACTCGAATGACTTGGTGAAATGAGAACCAAAACCAGACTAAGAAAGAGAGAGAATGGAAGGGTGGCACTGAATGGAAAGATTCTCCTCCTCAACGAAAACCGGGCGGGCGAAAGACTCGGAATTAGATTATATATATACTGTAGGTATTAATGTGCACGCGTACCTGATCGTCGTGTTCGCGGGCGGGGATGTTGGGGGAGCTCGCCATGAGGGATGTTCGAGGACGAACAAGAATCTCGATCGGGCCGAAAGCTTGTGCTTCCTTTGTACTACTAATCTCGGGTCGGATTCGGGGTATTTAAAGGAGGCGGACGGACCGGCTGGGAACTTCTTTGTGCTTATTTTGTTGCATCGATCGACAGATCCTTTCGCCAAGATGGGTCGTTTCGTGGGCTGTTGGATTCATATCGTACGCTTAGCAATCTCTCAGGTCGCTTTCCACCACGTGGTTCGATTCATACAGTAGCGACGGTCGCTTTTCCATGCGTTCCGACGCATGCTCTTGCTTAGTCACGAGTACGCTTTCCGAGCGACGGTACTCGGCGATGAGTGCTATACATCGCCCGTTAGCGACGCTGGACGCGTGCGTCGCCTGAAGCATCTTTCCGTCTGCGTCGTTCTGGGCTGGCCCAAGTTCGGTACGCCTGCGCTGCTTCCTTTTTTCCCAGGCACGGACCGATCGTTGAGCTAGCTAGCTGCCTCGTTCGGCCGGACGGATCGATCGGGAGCGATCGTTCAGCGTGGTTCACTTGTTTTTTCTGTTTTTCTTTTTTGTTTTCTTTTTTTGTTTTGTTTCCGTTATACTTTCTTTTTTGTTTTTATTTTTGAACAATTTCAATTTCCTTTTCATTTTCGTTCTTTTTCTGTATTTGTTTTCTTTTCTTTTTTTAAAATATTTTTTGTTCACTTTTTAAAATCGTTCAAAATAATTTTTGTTCATTTTTAAATTCGTTCAAAAATAGTTTCCGTTCCACCTTTTTTTGTTCACTTTTAAAACTGTTCCAAATAAATTTCGTTCAAAATAATTTTTGTTCACTTTTAAAATCGTTCAAAATAATTATTCGTTCATTTATAAACTCGTTCAAAATAGTTTCCGTTCCACCCTTTTTTGTTCACTTTTAAAACCGTTCCAAATAATTTTTGTTCAAAATAATTTTTGTTCATTTTTAAAATCGTTCGAAATAATTTTCCTTCAAAATAATTTTTCGTTCATTTATAAATTCGTTCAACAATAGTTTCCGTTCCATCTTTTTTTTCAATTTTAAAATCGTTCCAAATAAATTTCGTTCAAAATAATTTTTGTTCACTTTTTGAAATCGTCCCAAATAAATTTCATTACAAGTATAAAATATTAAGTGGAAATAATTTTTATATGGAACCAGTTGCCTCACTCGCTTAGCACGGATCGATCGTCGAGCTTAGCTAGCTAGCTGCCTCGTTCGGCCGGACGGATCGATCGGAGCGATCGTTCAGCGTGGGCTAGCTAGCTGCCTCGTTCGTTCGGACAGTAGGAAGTAGTACGAAACAGTCGGTCGACTCACGAGCCAGCACCACGAATACAGATAGCAGTACTAATTTGTTTTGGGCAAATCTTGGGTATTCACTCGTGACTTGAGTCATGTGCGGACGCAGCGTCCCGGCAGCCCGGGCACTTGCCCGGGCTTCGCTGGCGTGTGCCCGGGCTTCGCTGGCGTTTGCTTCATGCACGACATCGATTCTATCGATCAAATGGCATATGATTAGGGGCAAAACGATTGGCTAATTAGCTTGGTGGGCCTTCAATCTATGGCCTCTGTAGTTGTGCTGCGCGTCTGTGCTTCCTCCTGGAAACAAGAGGCAGCCAAGGCAGCGAATCGATCCATTCTTTCTTTGTTTCCTTCCCCATTCCCCAACCAGAGTAAGTTGCTTTAGGTCCCTCACCTCACGTAAACTCGTTGACTTAATCCTCTCTAATTCACACAACCGTATTTTGATTTGAAATAAAATCTGTACGAAATATATGTGCATTTACGAGTAGGTTCCATTCCTGTGATCAGTTTCGAGTTTCGTCGACTGCAATTTCTTAATTTTGCAACAGAATTCGCACCATTTTTAGACAAATTTTGTCAACTTCGTCGCACTCGGTCGACCGTTTGGAATTTCCTTCGACGAGTAGATCAATCTCGTCGTTTCACACAACTTTCGTGTTATATCTTTTTCGTTTCGACGGACATCCATCATCGCAGTTTCGTTAGTCTCTTGGGAGTTCTTCTTAATTTCGATGTATCTAATTTTCATCTCCTCCTCAACGAAACAGACTAAGAAAGAGAGAGAATGGGAGGGTGGCACTGAATGGAAAGACATCCGTGAATAATAACAGAAAGAAAAATGTTTCCATCTCCTCCTCAACAAAAACCGGCGAAAGACTCGGAATTAGATTAATACTGTAGGTATTAATGTGAACGCGTACCTGATCGTGGTGTTCGCGGGCGGGGATGTTGGTGGAGCTCATCCGGCTCGCCGTGATCCCGTCACGTATGCTTGGGAGAGAGTGGTGGACTGGGTGATGACGGGGACGGAAGGCCGGAAAGCGTGACGTATGCTTGGGCGAGAAGCCGAGGATGGGAGATATATAGAGGGGGAACGGCGTAGTGCGCGGAAGGAAAAGGATCTGTTGCCACGCGGTTTTTGCATGTGTGCGCGGTGGGTACATGGGTGGGTGGGGTGCGCGGGTCGCTGTCAACATCTGCTGCTAAAATATAAGTGTGGCACCTCGGTCCCGTCCTGTACATTTTTTTGGTCTGACGCGTGGCCTGACAGTGTCCAGATCTCTGATGCGCCAAATTTCTTCGGCCAATGTCCATGACTAGAAGGAATAGATGAACAAAAAGAAATTTAGTGAGACATAAATAGAAATTGATATCAATGGCAGATAAAATAGTATCACTGGCTCACTATTTTATAACACGATTATCCCGACATCCTCACATAAACATAGAGGAGCAGAGAAGGGACACGGTTATTTAGTTGCAGTAAGGTTAGGGGTACACCATTAAAAAAAATTACACTCCGTTAGACAATTAGGATACAACGACAATCATGAAATGACATGAAAGTTAAAACAAAAAAATGATCAAAGTTCCAACAATCTGTAGACAGCGTACGATATGATGAAAATTACAAACTCAGAGAGATAGATTAGCCAAGATCTAATTAGCCATCGAGGTCCTACAATGAAGGTCATTGATTTTAATATAATGAAATCAAGTAAACTTTTCTAACATAAATTATCCCAAAATTAATAACAATAGTTGGCGTAATTATTTTACATAGTTAAATAAATTGCATCGAATATGATCGATACTATATAAAATAGAGGAACATTCCACCAATAAATACTAAACAATTCTCCAAAATATAGAGCAAACTGAGATCTTAAACCGTTTACGTGCCATATTAATCTGTGCATTGGATCTAGATTGCATAAAATAAAATATATAAAAAATAAACCGGCATGAATACCACCAAAATTATATATCTAATTGCAAGAATGCCCTTCTCTTAACATATAGTTTCTCATGTTCGCCATACGGTTCAACACCACATGCTATTTTATTATTGTACCCTCGTGGTCATAACTTTTCTACACTAATGATTACAACTGAGGCTAGGCAAACATAGGTGCTTTTTAATGTTGACACGTCTCAAACGTATCTATAATTTTTGATGTTCCATACTTGTTTTATATCAAATGCCACATGTTTCTTCTAAAGTTTATATAGTTTTATGACATCTATTGGACTAACCTATTAACCTAGTGCCCAGTGTCAGTTTCTGTCTGTTTTGTCTGTTTTTTGCAGAAAAGGCCCAAATATGAAAGTGCTCGGAATTGGATGAAAATTTACGTGATTTATTTCCAGCACAAATAAGCCATGGAGCCCGAAGATGAGATGCAGGTGGGGCCACAGCCACCAAGTGACCTCACGGCGCGGCCCAGGCCTATCCCACGCCGTGGCCCCGCTCGCCCCACCAGAGCACTGCCTTAAACCGCCTCTTCGCTTATAAATTACATCATGACCTAAAAACGCGAGAAGACCGAAGACTTCTTCCAGAAACGCGTCCGAGCTCCGCCGCCACCACGAACCCTAGTTTCGGGGGTCAGCAGTTCCTGTTTCGGCACCCTGCCGGGACAGGAATTGTCCCCCGGAGCCATCTCCATCGACGCTACCGCTTCCATCATGCTCCGTGAGTAGTTCCCCTATGGACTACGGGTTCTAGCAGTAGCTAGTTGGTGCTCTCTCTCCCATATACTTCAATACAATGATCTCATGAGCTGCCTTACATGATTGAGATCCATCTGATGTAATCGGTGTTGTGTTTGTTGGGATCTGATGAATTGTTACATTATGATCAGTCTATCTATTAAATTTGTGAGTTATTTGTTGATGCAATCTTGTTGTGTTTAATGCTTATCACTAGTGTACGAGTGACATGATCTTAGATCTTAAGTACTATTGTTACATTTTTTGTTGCTCAAAATATTACGGGTCGGACACATCGGTCCCGTCCAGTACATTTTTTGTCACTGCATTTTGGCGCGCGCTACGCGTCGGTCGACAGATCCTTTCGCCAAGATCGGTCGTTTCGTGGGCTGTTCGATTCATATCGTACGCTTAGCAATCTCTCAGGTCGCTTTCCAACAGCTGCTGCCTTCCGAGGGATGCATGCTCTTGCTTTTTTTTTTTTAAATTCATCACCACTTTATAAAAGTCAGCAAGCCGTCTCATTAAAAACCCTCCAGTCCCCTTAGGTACCCTGGAGGGAAAAGAGTGCGTCTGGTACTTGCCGCTTTAGACAAACAAGGATACATCGTTGATTACATGTTGTCTAATTAAACTAGGTGGATCAGAATCCCAAAAAATATGAGAGTTTGAAGTGAAAGTATGCCTAGCTAAACTATGAGCTACGCCATTTGCTTCTCTCGGGCAGTGTTGGACAGTAACAGAGCCAATTGTGTGTGCCTTCAAAAAGCAGTCCACCAAAATAGCTGCGTATGGGCTCCAGATTTCGACAACACCATTGTAGTTGCTGACCAGCTCCAAGCAGTCCGACTCAATGATCACTGGTGCACACCCAAGCTGTTCAATCAGAGACAAACCCTTTTGTAAAGCAATTGCTTCAGCCGTAGCCGGATCCAAGACATTTGTCAAGGGCCATCCAGCTCCTGCCACTGCTGCTCCACGATGGTCTCGAAGCACAGCAGCCGCTGCGCCCGATCCATTGGGGTAGAACGCTGCATCGATATTTAGCTTATATGAATTGGGACTAGGTTTTATCCAAGACGCAGGTTGTGGAGGCCGCTGCATCGCGGCTCCTTTGAAATTTTTTGCCAGTCCCAAAATCGCAAAAGCTGTATTTGTCGGATTTGCTACAGTGCCACCTTTCACCGCTTCTCTTCTTTGCCACCAAATGTACCACGCCCCTACCGCGATTGCCTCCTTAAACCCAAGATCACCAATGGATTCAACCGCCGGATTATGATGACGCAGGATTTCTTCGAGAACCACCGAACCCGATCTGTCGATCCATTCCACAGCTGTGATAGAATCAAGTAGTCCCAGCGAGCTCCAGACCTGTCTCGCTCTAGGACACATGAACAAAAGGTGTTTTATATCTTCAGCTCCAGTTTTACAGATAGGACATTGGCTAGAAGTTTTGATATGTCTGCTTGCTAACACGGCTAACCCCGGAATAGTGCCGTGAAGTGCTTTCCATAGAAATATTTTTATTTTGGCCGGAACTTTTAATTTCCACAAGATCTCCCAGACTGGATTGCTGCTAGCAAATGTATGGCCACTTGAAATTTTGTGGCCAAAGTTATGTTCCCACTGAGCATAGTATGCAGATCTAACTGAAAAGGAATAACTTTTGGTCAAATGCCAATGCATGCTCTTGCTTAGTCACGTGTGTGGAGCCCACTCAGGTTCCTGTACACTAAAGAATGTGGGAGGCAGTTCTCCTTGCGTCGCGGGTGGGAGTACAAACAAAATATTTTGGGGCAAAATATTCGTTTGGTTGCAGACTTTCTCTGGGGCTTCTGCTTATTTTGTTGCGACGTTCGCCTCGCGCTCGCGCTTGCACGGGTACCCACTCAGGTTCCTGTACACTAGAGAAATTTTGTTGCGACGCGTGGCCTGCAACCAAAGTGTGACTCGTTTGGTTGCAGACTTTCTCTGGGGCTTCCGCCGCATTTCCCTGGCTTGGCTATCACATTTTGTCAGATTTCGGGTCAAAGTTGCGGCTGCTCCGGTAGGAAGCTTTGTCGGTTTAGCTCTAGTTTTGTGCTTTGCAAACCCTGCTAGTAGTGGTAGAAGGCGACTGTGCCGTGGATCTCAGAGTTCATCTGCAGCACATGTAGATACAAAAAGAAGTTGGTGGTCTATATTCTAGATAACCAGTACATGTATATATGCCGATACCAAATTATCACACTTGTGTTAGTGCCCCATAAAAAGTCTGATTTGAAGTTTCCACAATTAATGTTATCAGTGAGGTGATCCATTCATCAAGTTTGAGTTTATTAGTAGTATGTCTTTAAACTGTAATGTTTATTATTTCATTAATTTACTTCTTGTTGAACCTTGCTATTGATGGATTCTAGAATGGATAAAATTAGGAAGTTTATGTCGCAAGAAGAGGAACCAGATGTTAATGTTTTTGTTTGTCCTGGAGCTGGAACCAGATGGTTTTGTCACTGCATTCTGTATTCAAGATGAGGCTGTACATAATATGCTTCTAGGTCTTAGTTTTAGTCCCGTTCATGTTTATTCGTTACTAGTATATTGCACTTTCCTCTATCTAGTTTAATATCGTTTGTGCAAAATATATGGGTCTGGTTCTCCTTGCACATTACGTGAGTCGACTATGTGTTACACTTTGCTCCAGTTTTTTGAGTCCGATCTGATCATACATGTTCCTTATATGTTGTGTCCGGCTGCAGATGCAACGTAAGCTGATTACAGATGTACACTGTTAAATAGCTGATGAATGTGTTGTTCAAGTATTTACAAATATAAGGGATGTTTTTTTAGACAGTAAATAGCTGAGGTGTAAAAGCTCATGACTCAGGATTATATATTTTCGTACAATTTTGAACTAGAATCATTGATTCTATGGCTGAGGAGGTTATGTACTCACCATGCTTATGTTTGGCAGTTTGATGCATCTACATTCCAGATCAACGGTTCCCTTTGAATCCTGCTGGATCTAATCACGGCCGTCGATCTCCCGATCGAAGGCGACTTACCTGCTCGCCTCCCGCGCGCGCCTGGTCACGGATCTGGGCCGAATCTAGCACTGTGCGGCCTGGGTCCATTTGGATCTGGCCCGTTTAGTGTTTTTTCTATTTCTATTTATTCTTTTTCCTCAGATCTGTTTCTGACCCTCCACTTTAAATCTGTTTAAAATGCTTATATCTAAGTTTTGCTCAAACCAAAAATCACAGTGATACTAGTAGGTTTTTATGACCACATGCAACTTGCATAACTGAAAAATATGAATTATTGTGGCTTTGCAAAATGTTTTGCTATCACTAGTCTGAAACACTGTTCTAGTAATAACTTGAGTTTGGTTGATCCAAATTGCATGAATCCAATTGATTTGCATAGACCTTGTCAGTAGCTCTCACTAGAATTTTGCCCCATAATTAATTGATGCCTAGAATAAAAGTTTTGTGCAAAATAAGATTCTGTCAGAGCCAACTTTAAATGTTTTTCATAATTTTTGTGAATTTAATTTTGGACTAAATCCAATTGGGTTAGTTTCTAATACTAACAAAGAACCCAAATCCAACTTTGCACGATTTTTTGTTTAACAGAACTTTTAGGTGTAATATTTGGTAAAAGTGTTGTTTCTGCCTCTAATACCAGGGAGAAGTTTAAATGCCTTTATTATAAAAATGTTTTTAGTGTTTATTGCTGATTGTTTTGGTACTGTTACATGCTTGTTGCTGTTGTTTAGCATGTTAGTATAAGTTAGTACCGTTAGTGGCTTGTGTTAAGCGTGATTTGAGTTAAGCATGTGTTGTTATGTGGTGTTTGAAGTTTTCAAAAATTGTTTAATTAGGCTTGTGTGACTTGATAATTTATATGAGCTGAATAACCTGTTTCAACTAAAATTTTAGCTACTGGTTGTTTAAGTTTGTTAGGGGTGCTTAGCCTTGCAAGTTGAAAGTAATCCTTAGAGGTTGCTAATCACACCAGAGAGCATTTTGGTGACTTAACTTTTGTCTGAAGTATTTCTTGATTAGGGAAAAATGTTTGTCAATTACCTTTAATTGAAAGTGTTTTTGTGCTCTTTGTTTTTAGCATGTGTATGGTGTTATACTCCTGCTAGTATAATGCCCTTGTGAATATGTCTGGGTAAATTGACTTGTTTGGTAAATTGTTTGGTTAGCATAGAATAAAACTTGTGATGTTTGGGTTAAGTGTTTGCTTTTAAGCTTAACTTGTGTCTATAGGTTATGTTGTTGTAGATTTATTAAATAAATTGTTCTAAGCCTGTTGTTTAAATAGTGTTTCAGTTAGTATGCTATGCTTGTGCCCAGAGCCATGTGTTGTTTACCTTTTTAGCTTATCTCTTGTCATATAAGAGTTAAGCCCTTGTTGTAATATGTTTAGTGGTTAATTTAGAGTCAACTTGTGACTTAGCCCCTTTTTGTTGTAGCAAGACTTATTGCTTTGTCATAAGCATCCCTAGAGCTTCATTTTTGTAGCTTTTAGTTTACTACTTGTCACTATATGCTTTACTAGGTGTAGTTTAATTTTGTTATTAATACTTGTGTCTTTGTGTGTTTAGAAGTGTGTTTAGTGTGTTGCTTGATTAAAAAGTGCTATGCTTGTGGTTTGAGTACTTGTTTGTATATCACTTGTGGCTTTGGGTTGCTTATTGAGTGTTGTTTTGTTTTCATTTTTGCGACGCTAGAGAATAACACTATCGGGGAAACTACTGGAGAGGATTTATGGAAGAAGGATGGGAGTATATTATATTAATCTATGAGAAGAAGTCCAGGGACATATGCTGAATCAGGCAAGCCATTCTATGAAACATAAACATGTCACTACTCTTTATCATGCATGTTTTGCTGTTTTATCAAATGCAGGTTTAATTTTATAAGTGGCATGTGCCAACCTTTTTGTGTTTAAAAGTTATACTTTATGAAACGTATCCAGTATGGTAGGACTTTATAGACGTATCTCTTATGGCACCTATACTGGAGGCGCCATCAAGAAAATAAAAGTGTATTTTTGAAATTTAGAGTATTCTATTTCTTCTCTAAGAAACTGTAGGTTGGGAACCCCTTGAAAAGTGTTTTTGAAAATAAAAGTTTTTGATGGAAAACCTTGGGAAGGTGTGATCCTAACCAAGAGGCAGTTTCAGTTGAAAAATGTTTTTGTTAAAAGAAGGTGTTGCTGGGAACAACTGGAGAAGACAGGTGTTCTTGAAAAAACAAAGTACAGCTCTAGCTGTCGCCCGAACAATTAACCCGTGCAACCACATTACCTAGGAATGGGACCGGCTTAGCTGGAAGCTTGTTTATTTTAGTATGGGGCATCTCATAACTTCTATAAGGGTTAGAGTCCCTCGAAGCCGGGTTGTCGTTTGCACGAGACAATACACTGTAGCGGATCTACAGCCGGACGATTACTGTGGGTCTCCTGGCTTGGCGGTGTGGAGTCGGGGAAACATGGAATGATATGTTGGCTCACACGGTGCCGGGGAGAACAAACCTACCGGGAGATCCCTGTACTAAGGTAGACATAGTGAAAGGCTTTGATCGATTATCCGAACCCCGCATACTCTCGTATGACGGTCCGTGGCTGATCACGGCGAAATGATCGTTTGGTGTGGGGAAAGTGCACAACCTCTGCAGAGTGTAAATCTATTCGAATAGCCGAGTCCTCGGTCATGGACGGTTGGAAAGGCCACAGATCTAGGCGTGCGGGCAGTTTTGTTTTCAAAGTGGTTTCTTGGAAAAACCGGAGGAAAAATGGAAGTGTACCTGGGAGGTACGGTGGTTCTTAAGAAAGAGAAGTATCTGGATGGTACGGTGTTTTGTTAAAAAGGTGGAGTACCTGGGAGGTACTGTTTTTCTTGAAAACTGGTTGGTCACGGGGTGACAACCTGGAATGAAAAAGGGTATCCCATCCTAGTGATTCTATAAAACAAAACTTTTGTTTTCAAATGTTTTTTAACAAAGTTATAGAGAGGCTATATCTACAAGAGAAAAACTACTTTTCAAAAATGCTTTGTTTTTCAACAAAGATATAGAGATGCTATATCTGCAAGAGAAAGCTATTTTCCGAAATGTTTTGTTTAAGAGAAAATAATCCTTAGACTATAGCTATCCCTATTTTTTTAAATCAGCCATAGTTGCATGTTCATGTTTCTGTCGGGTGGTCTTGCGAGTACAATCAAATGTACTCATATTGGTTTCGTCCCTGGCTATTGTCTTAGCCAGACTTTGAAGAGGAGCAGTTTGAAGAAGAAGACTTCAATGACGTCGATGCGAACTAGGGCGCTTCCCAGTCAGCTGCCTGTAGGGTTATGGCAAATGACTTGGTCTCCACGTTGTTTGGTGATTCCGCTGCAAGTACCTATTGAAGATTATTACTTCAATCAAGTCAGTATTTTTATTCGGTATTTATGGATGTTCTTTTGATACAAGTTTGATTGTGCTCAGCGACAAACTAATCATGGGATCGCTGATGTTGTATGCACAAGGGTATTTCGGACAGCTAGTACGGGGTCCCCACATTTCTGTCGACAAATTCATATTTCATGTGTCCTTATAATTTTTTTTACACAATATTTCCTTAAGAGATCCCACCGCAACGCGCGGGGTATTGTTCTAGTTTTAAACAGAATAATCTTTCTACTCATTTGTTAAAAAATCCATTTAAGGAGGCAGACACGTCTCATTTTCATAACCTTAGCAACGCATTACACAACTTACCTAAATATCTTCCTAGAATAATCTGTACCTTTCCCCATTCCCTACAAAATTCGGGAGAAAAAGCATCCTTCACCCGTGTTTTAATTAGTGCAATAGAGTTAATTGCTTGGAATAAAAAAAAGTGAAAAAGTAATTAATTGTGAGGCTGAGGACTCTCTCCATGCATGGAATGAGGCGCGAAGAGCGCGGGCCTCCGCTTACGTCCACGTTAAATATTACTCCACACCGATGTCTCCATCGATCGTAGCTGCTATACCCAGGCACGTCCACCCTCTTCTTCTTGTTAGAACAAAAACACGAACAACAAGGAGCCGGCCGGCCGATCGCCGGAGGATCATCGAAGATGGCGGACGGCGAGGACATCCAGCCGCTGGTGTGCGACAACGGGACGGGGATGGTGAAGGCGGGGTTCGCCGGCGACGACGCTCCGCGGGCGGTGTTCCCCAGCATCGTGGGGCGGCCGCGGCACACGGGGGTGATGGTGGGGATGGGGCAGAAGGACGCGTACGTGGGCGACGAGGCGCAGTCCAAGCGTGGCATCCTCACCCTCAAGTACCCCATCGAGCACGGCATCGTCTCCAACTGGGACGACATGGAGAAGATCTGGCACCACACCTTCTACAACGAGCTCCGCGTCGCCCCCGAGGAGCACCCTGTGCTACTGACGGAGGCGCCGCTCAACCCCAAGGCCAACAGGGAGAAGATGACCCAGATCATGTTCGAGACCTTCAACACCCCCGCCATGTACGTCGCCATCCAGGCCGTGCTCTCCCTCTACGCCTCCGGACGCACCACCGGTATGCATGCATGCATATGTGTTCTTTCTTTTCTTCACATGTCAACGTAGTATGATCTTGCAAAATTCATGACATGATGATCGATGAAAAAAAATAACATGCATGCATGTAAGGTATCGTGCTCGACTCCGGTGACGGTGTGAGCCACACGGTTCCCATCTACGAGGGATACGCGCTGCCCCACGCCATCCTCCGCCTCGACCTCGCCGGCCGCGACCTCACCGACTACCTCATGAAGATCCTCACCGAGCGCGGCTACTCCTTCACCACCACGGCCGAGCGCGAAATCGTGCGCGACATGAAGGAGAAGCTCTCCTACATCGCCCTCGACTACGACCAGGAGATGGAGACCTCCAAGACCAGCTCCTCCGTCGAGAAGAGCTACGAGCTCCCCGACGGCCAGGTCATCACCATCGGCGCCGAGCGCTTCCGCTGCCCCGAGGTGCTCTTCCAGCCATCCTTCATCGGCATGGAAGCCGCCGGCATCCACGAGACCACCTACAACTCCATCATGAAGTGCGACGTCGACATCAGGAAGGACCTCTACGGCAACATCGTCCTCTCCGGTGGAACCACAATGTTCACCGGCATCGCCGACAGGATGAGCAAGGAGATCACCGCGCTGGCACCCAGCAGCATGAAGATCAAGGTGGTGGCGCCGCCCGAGAGGAAGTACAGTGTCTGGATCGGTGGCTCCATCCTCGCTTCACTCAGCACCTTCCAGCAGATGTGGATCGCCAAGGCAGAGTACGACGAATCCGGACCATCCATCGTCCACCGGAAATGCTTCTAGATCGATCATTCTTCATCAACCAAGCCCAACAACCTAAAGCGCGCCAACATGAGTATTATTATTCGCGCCCGCCCGATCGACCCATCGGATCTTGATGATCCTTTTTTGTTTATGTTTTCCTTCTATTTATTTGGAGACTGTAATGCTATGCCATGCATCACATTCGTCATTTGAGGATGACGTATAAGCATTATATGTTTGAATTCAATATAGTAATGGCCGGCTAGCGGTCGAGATATTTATTACTGCTTTTGTTGGAACCAATAAAATCTTATTATTCTCAGTGGCTTGTGTAGTAGGATTACTTAGCATGCAGCAAGAACTGAGAGCTAATATATGCCAAATTGCCAACACACACCTTTCATAGAAGATGGAATCTTGAAAAAACCGCAAAAAATGCTGTGAACTCTTTGATCCACATAGTATAGAGATTTAATATTTGAATTTTAGTTAGAACTCCACTGAGTAAATGTAGTTCCACTTTTCCGTCTTTCTAAAGACATCGGTAAAGATTTGAACTATCAAAACTCACAGGTAAACAAATTGGTGAACATGTTGAGATGCCAAATATATTTGTACTCTGAGGACTCACAAGTAGACAAAACTGGTGTTTCAAGTGGTAAATACTAAATACACATCATATATCCCATTTATATACTCTATGAAATACACAAACATCATTCTTGTTTATTCATTCAAAAGGCTACTATACTTTTCCAAGTAGTTATTAGTTGGCTTAGGAGTTTGGAGGCAAGTTAAATCATGCAGTTTACTGCTACAATGTAGACACAAAAATGGAGTTTACTGAAAAAACTTTCTTGAACTCGATACAGCAGTTTTCACAGATGGTTTATTTTTCCACTGCCGGCACGGATCCGAAACGCCTCCAATAACAATGCATACAAATTACAAAAGCTCAATATGATGGAGTGAATAACAGGTACCACGGTTCCCTTACTTATGCAAATCTATGTCCAGCGTCGCCGAATTGGAGCGGAGCCTCTTCAGTTCCGCTCGCCCAAATGCAAAGAGAAACATATATCCTCGGGCGAGTTCTCCAGCTCCGCTAGGTTGTTTAGGTCGCAGTTGCCTTCTTGCTCGTCATGCACCGGAGACATGCCGATGTCGACGTGGAACTCGTTGGGTTGATCCGTTGCGTTGGCGGAACCGTCTCGGGGAAGCTGTTGGATGTTGATCCCGAGGGCTCATAGATCTTGTCGACTTTCTCGGTTTCCTGGGCGGTGGCTACGGGTGATGATTCCGTGGCGGTAGAATTAGCTGCAGTAGTTGCTGCCGCTAGAGTAATTCTCTGTTCTTCTAGGGCCTCTGTGCACCAAAGAGCAAGGGGTGTTTCAGAAGAGAAAAATCAAGGTGATGATGATACAAACAAGGTTAACAAGTCTAGCTGTGTTCAAGCTATTCTTTCAGTGTTAACAAAGCACAAACCTTGTAACCGTTCGCTTGTCGTGATCAGATCAAGCTCAAGGAGATCAAGAAGGCGCCCGAGATCAACTCCACTTGTCCAGTTCTCTAGACCCTGACCACTTTTCAGCTTCAACCTTCCACGATTAGCTGTGCCACCCCATATAATCCCTATAGGCTGTGGCTTCTCACCATCTTGTCCTGTTAAGATTATAAGGCTTCCGCTGTCCCCTTCAAGATCAAATGTTTGCTGGTTCACCCCAACGACGAGAAAGTCAGTAAAAAAGCATATGCCCTTCTCATCATTGTACTCAAGAGCATATGCCATGACGATCCCTGTTGTCAGACCTGAGCTTCTTCCGACTTTGACAACCTGCTTCCCGATGAGACTGCCAATTGGGGACTGCAGATCGATTGCCTTGATATCATCAATGAGTCCCACTCCTTTAACTGAAGTGCTGACATTAGTAATGTCAAAGTCGTCCGCAAATGGAATAAATGCACCATCAGCCCGGAAAAAATGTTTCTGCAGATGCATCACAAGGGTAAATGATACTTAGGGAACAAAAACACTATAAAAGAACAAATGACAGTAAACAAGTACTCCTAGACAGTAGCAGCATGAAATAAACAGTTGAAAGACCCACCAATAATTAATTCTTTTAGTTTGACTAGAGTTGATAGTTGAAATGTTTAACTAATATATATCAAGCAATTTTCATGACACAAAATGTTACCTGGGTTTGTTCCTGCATAGATGCCATACCAAACATCATCCGTGATAAATGATGTTTGTTTGCGTGAAACACACATTCGTTGGGAGACCCCAAGAGGAAGGTATGATGCAGTCCAGCAGCAAGTTTTCCCTCAGTATGAAACCAAGGTTTATCGAACCAGTAGGAGCAGTAGCGCTTCTGAAGGTTGTCAACGGCGAAATATGATGCGGCGCAACACCAGGGAATTCGGCGCTGACGTGGAACCTGCACACAACACAATCAAACTACTTTGCCCCAACGAAACAGTGAGGTTGTCAATCTCACTGGCTTGCTGAAAACAAAGGATTAAACGTATGGTGTGGAAAATGAGTATTAAATTGCAGAGAATGAAAAAGGAACAGTTTGCAGTTTGTGGTTTAATCAGTGTAAAAGAATGGACCGGGGTCCACAGTTCACTAGTGGTGTCTCTCCATAAAAGATAACTAACATGTTGGGTGAACAAATTACAGCTGGGCAATTGACAAATAGTGAGCGCATGACAATGCATATATATGACATGATGACTACTATGATATTTAATTGGGCATTACGACATAATACATAGACCGTTATCCAACAGCATCTATGACTAATAATCCACCGCCGGGTTGTCATCCGAGTCCCCCGTTGGTATTAAGTTGCAAGCAACGGATAATTGCATTAAGTAAAGTGCGTAATGTAAACAAACACATATGACCGTGGACATAGCATCGTTAGGTTATCCCTAGTGGCAACAGCACATCCACAACCTTAGAACTTTCTGTCACTCTCCCAGATTAAACGGAGGCATGAACCCACTATCTAGCATAAATACTCTCTCTTGGAGTTACAAGCATCTACTTGGCCAAAGCATCTACGAGTAACGGAAAGCATGCAAGATCTTAAATAACATATAAGATAGATTGATAATCAACTTGACATAGTATTCAATATTCATCGGATCCCAGCAAACACAACATGTAGCATTACAATAATATGATCTTGATCATGTAGGGCAGCTCACAAGATCTAAACATGATGGCACAAAGTGGAGAGACAACCATCTAGCTACTGCTATGGACCCGTAGTCCAAGGATGAACTACTCACGCATCACTCCGGAGGCAGGCATGGCGATGTAGAAGCCTCCGGTGACGATTCCCCTCTCCGGCAGGGTGCCGGGAAGAGGTTCTGAACCCTCCCGAGCTAGGGTTGACGACGGCGGCGTCTCTGGAACTTTTCGTGGATATTTGCTCAGGTACTTAGGGTTTTCGCGTCGGGGGGAATAAGTAGGCGAAAGGGCGGCGGCTGGAGACCCCCGAGGGGCCCACACCACCCTAGGGCGCGCAGGGGGGCCCGCGCCCTAGGTGTGTGGGGCCCTCCTGGCTCCTCTCGTTGCTCCTTTGGCGTCAGGTGTGTTCTGATAAAATAGGCCCCCGTGAAGTTTCGTCCAATTCCGAGAATATTTCCAGACTAGCTTTTCTGGAATACAAAAACAGCAGAAAACAGGAACTGGCACTTCGGCATCTTGTTAATAGGTTAGTCCCAAAAAATGTATAAAAGTGATATAAAGTAGATGCAAAACATGTAGCAATTGGTATAAAACAAGCATGGAACATCAAAAATTATAGATACGTTTGAGACGTATCAGCATCCCCAAGCTTAGTTCCTACTCGTCCTCGAGTAGGTAAACGATAAAAACAAAATAATTTTTGAGGTGACATGCTACCATCATAATCTTGATCATATAATATTGCAAGGCACATGTAAATGAATGAAGTGATCCAAGTCAATGGTCTATAATTTGCTACCAAATAGATAATGAGTAAACAATGAATCACACAAGCTAAACGTTTTCATGAATAGTACTTTCGAGACAAGCATCAAACAGTTTTGCATAAGTGTTAACTCATAAAGCAATAGTTTCTAATAAAAGGTATTTAATCAACACAAAGGAAGAATTTAGTTTCAGCATTTGCTTCAACTTTCAACATATTTATCTCATGGATATTGTCAACACAAAGTAGTATAACAAGTCCAATACATTGCATATAACGCATGTTGTAACAAAGTTGACACTAGTGTTTGCTTGTGGAAGACAGAAAGAATAGGAAAACTGACTCAACATAAAAGTAAAAGAAAGGCCCTTCGCAGAGGGAAGCAGGGATTAAATCATGTGCTAGAGCTTTTAGGTTTTTGAAAGCATATAGAGATTGCATAAAATATTTGATACTCCTCCCAACCTTGCTAACACAAGCCATGGCTAACCGAATCCTCGGGTGCCTTCCATCAATCACATACCATGGAGGAGTATCTATTTTTGAGAGGTGTTTGTTAATTGTCAACGAATGGTAGCGGGTGAGAACAGTATTCTACCTGTCAAACGGACTTTTAAGAGCGGCTCCCATGAAGGACGTTATTTCTACCAGCAAGGCAGATCATCCCTCTTTCTCTTTGGTTTACACACATTCAGGTATTTCACTGTTTGTCATTGCTTACTGATGAATCAGGGCAAAAGTGTGAAGAGAATTAATTGGTTAAAGTTGTAATTAATTGGGACTGGGCACCCCGTTGCCAGCTCTTTTTGCAATTATTGGATAAGCGGATGTATATGCCACTAGTCCAGGTGTAAAAGTCCATTGACAAATAGAATAAAGAATAACCACACTAATTCCTCATGAGCTAGTAAACATTGACACAAAAAGGGAATAATAACATTTTGAATAATTTAAAGGTAGCACATGAAAAATTTACTTGGAGTGGCAAGGAAATACCACATATAGGTAGTTATGGTGGACACAAATGGCATGGATTTTGGCTCAAGGATTTGGATGCACGAGAAGCATTCCCTCTCAGTACAGAGTTTAGGCTAGCAAGGTTATGTAAGCAAACAAGAATATCAACCCGTACACCAAGTTTTATATGACAAACATATTGCAAACGTTATAAGACTTCATACCGTCTTCCTTGTTAACCAAACCCTGTTATTAGAAAATATCTAGACCTTAGAGATACCACCGATGCAAACCAAATTTTCAACAAGCTTTACGGTAGTTCTTCACTAATAGGCTTAACTCATGATGCACAATTTAATCATGATCTACTTGTTAACTCAAAACAATTGACAAGCATCAAGTTATCCAAATTAGTGATCTACAAGATTAAGCAAGTTTTTCCTTATACCAATTACCACATGCAACATTTTCTGAACCAACCAAACACCAATCAATTTATTTCATCAACTCTCCAAACAAATATAAGTGAAGCAAGAGAGTACTTTCTACAAAAGAAAGCTAATAGCTCTGACAAGAGATACATGAAAACAAGAGCTAAAAGCTGAACAGCGCTAGATATGAATACTCAACAAATATAAGTGAAGAATAGGAGTATTCTCATGAAAAAGCGGAGCGTGTCTCTCTCCCAATCAAGAATGCTAGGGTCCAGTCAAGCTTTATTGAAAATAAAAGTACTGAAAATAAAAGCACACAGACGCTCCAAGAAAAGCACATATGATGTGAAAGAATTAAAATATAGTTTCACTAGAGATGACCTGATAATTTTGACGATGAAGAAGGGGATGCCTTGGGCATCCCCAAGCTTAGACGCTTGAGTCTTCTTGAAATATGCTGGGGAGATCCATGGGAGCCTCCCCAAGCTTAAGCTCTTCACTCTTCTTGATCCTATTATATCATCCTTCTCTCTTGACCCTTGAAAACTTCCGTCACACCAAACTCAAAGTAGATCTCATTAGAGGGTTAGTGCATAATCAAAAATTCACATGTTCTATAAAGACGCAATATGATTTGTTACTTTAAACATTAGCTACAGCCACTGATGTTATGTGAAGCTCTTCCACCCAAAAAAGAATTTCACTCAACACTAGTAAAAGAGAGAATGCAAAATAAAAAGGCATAATCTGTCTAAAACAGAACAGTCCGCAAAGACGAATTTTTTCGAGGCACTTACGACGCTCAGATCGAAAACTTGAACTAATGAAAGATTCAGACATTCATAAAGATTACGCACAAAAATTTCAGATTTAATTAACAATCTGGTGATTTTAGGAATTTCGTACAGTGAACAGCAAAAATCTGTTTCTGCGCAGCAATCAAAATTAAGCATCATCTTAACATTAGAGGCTACTCTTGGCACAACAATGCGAGAAAATAAAGATACAAAGGAGTTGCTACAGAAGTAAACAAACTCCTTGACTCAATAAAAGAAAAATTGCAGAAATAAAAAATGGGTTGCCTCCCATAAGCGCTTTTCTTTAACGCCTTTTAGCTAGGCACAAAGCATGCATCAAGTATTACCAAGTGAAGAAGCATCAACATTGTAATTTGTTCGAACAATAGAATCATAAGGTGGCTTAATCTTCTTCCTAGGAAAGTGTTCCATACCTTTCTTGAGAGGAAATTGATATTTTATATTCCCTTCTTTCATATCAATAATAGCACCTACAGTCTAAGAAAAGGTCTTCCCAGCACAATAGGGCATGATGGATTGCATTCAATATCCAAGACAATAAAATCAACGGGGACATAATTGTTGTTAACCATGATAAGAACATCATCAATTCTTCCCAAAGGTTTTTTAATAGTAGAATCAGCAAGGTGAACATCCAAGTAACAATTTTCCAAAGGTGCTAAATCAAGCATATCATAAATCTTTTAGGCATAACAGAAATACTAGCACCAAGGTCACACAAAGCATTGCAATCAAAGTCATTCAATTTCATTTTAATGATGGGCTCCCAACCATCTTCTAACTTCCTAGGGATAGAACTTCATTTAATTTTCTTCCCTAACTTGTATGAGAGCATTAGTAATATGTTTAGTAAAAGCCATGTTTATCACTAGCATTAGGACTTCTAGCTAGCTTTTGCAAGAACTTAATTACTTCAGAAATATTGCAACCATCAAAATCAAAGTCATTATCATCAAAAGTAATGGAGTTATCTTCCTTATTGCTAGAAATTTCAGCATCTTTATCAAGGACAGTTTCAGAGTTATCAGGCAATTTAGGACATTTTGCAATAGAAGTGGAAACATTACCAACACCAATTATCTTGCCATTAATGGTAGGAGGTTTGCTAACACTTGAGTTTGAAGCATTTTCAGAAGTAGTAATAGTATAAACTCTAGCAATATTATTCTTTCTAGCAATTTCATCCTCTCTTTCCCATCTAGCATGCAATTCAGCTAACATCCTCACATTATCAATTTTAACTTGTATAGCATTGAGAGTTTTGCTCTCTTTAACATCATGAGGCATGTTCTTTAGTTTCAACAAGTCAACATCAAGAGCAAGACTATCAACTTTAGAGGCAAGAACATCAATTTTCCCAAATTTCTCCTCAACAGTTTTATTGAAAGCAGTTTGTGTACTAATAAAATCCTTAAGCATAACTTCAAGATCAGAGGGTACACTCTTATTATTGTTGTAGGAGTTACTATAGGAATTTCCATAACCATTGCCACTATTAGAAGGATAGGGCCTATAATTGCTATTACCAAAATTATTCCTATAAGCATTGTTGTTGAAGTTATTATTTTTAATGAAGTTCACATCAACATGCTCTTCTTGAGCAACCAAAGAAGCTAAAGGAACATTATTTGGATCAACATGTGTTTGACCATTTGCAAGCATAGACATAATAGTATCAATTTTGGCACTCAAGGAAGAGGTTTCCTCAACAGAATTTACCTTCTTACCTGTTGGAGCTCTCTCGGTGTGCCACTCAGAATAATTAATCATCATATCATCAAGAAGCTTTGTTGCAGCACCCAAAGTGATGGACATAAAGGTACCTCCAGCGGCCGAATCCAATAAATTCCTTGAAGAAAAATTTAATCCTGCATAGAAGGTTTGGATGATCATCCAAGTAGTCAGTCCATGAGTGGGACAATTTTTAACCAATGATTTCATTCTCTCCCATGCTTGAGCAACATGTTCATTATCAAATTGCTTAAAATTCATTATGCTACTTCTCAAAGAAATAATCTTAGCAGGAGGATAATATTTTCCAATAAAAGCATCTTTGCATTTAGTCCATGAATCAATACTATTTCTAGGCAAAGATAGCAACCATTCTTTAGCACGTCCTCTCAAGGAGAAAGGAAAAAGTTTCAGTTTAATAATATCACCATCTACTTCCTTGAGCTTTTGCATTTCACAAAGTTATTAACACTAGTACAGAACGACACATCGGAAACGGGCCAAAAAGCCCATCGGAAACGGAAAAAGGGTCCGTGTCCCCGACCCTTTCACTGATGTGAAGGCTCTCATCGGCAACGGACAAGAAAAACCGTCACCGACGAGGCTTGATTTTGGCTACGGTTGCCATCCAGTCTCCGTTGCCGATGTATCTGGACATCAGAAACGGAGATTCTGTGTCTGCTCGTTTGCATTGAGGTTTCTTCATAAGCCTAGAGCAGGAATAGATTTGGCACTGGACATTAAAATTTCACAGCAGAAGCACAAAATGCTAACAAATTCATTCATAAGGTATAACAAATGTCACCGATACATTGCATAACAAGACAACCAATTACTTATCTTCATTGTCATGCCTCTCTAAATCTATCATTGACATGTCTAGCTAAATCTATCTATGTCATGCCTCTCTAAACTTATCCTTGTCATTTCCAACTTAATTTATCTTCATGACTTGCTGCTAGAGTTCATGAATTCAATCTTCTTCTTGGACGGTGTTGCCAAAATATAATCAACTCGCCGCTTTGTCCCCGACCTTGTAGTTAGCTCATTTAAATGAGCTAAACGGATCAGCACCATGCTCTGCACATAGTGCAATAAGCGAGTGCTGATGTACTGAAGGTGCCTCTTTTGTAAAGTGGTCACTGAAATGCAAAAAGAGAATATATGACTCCATGTTAGCTCACTATACATCTAGCATAAAGGACATACAACACAGAAGGATGCATAAGACAAAATAACAAACTTACAAATCCATTGCATAGTTGTTGTGTACCAACAATTATGTCGGACGACAAGCGCACCTTGGCTAAGGACCCGGCTTTTTATACAGTGTCACCGAAATGTACATCTGTTTTGCAAAGGAGATAAGTCAGCCATGAGTTTCATACACTACCGATTTGTGCTAGTTATGTTCTTTTCGAGCGACACTACGTAGTCGTCCTCATCGTCCTCGGATGTATTACAACCCTAGTTCTAGTTCTGTTCATGAGTGTCCTATGGAAGAAAACCTAAGCAGAACAATGACAACAACCCTACTTCGTCGGCACGACGGCCGGTCACAAATAGATGTATTACCTTTGGATCTGGCGGCGGGAGTACGTAGTTGTCCTCGTCGTCCTCGGATCGACACGCCATGCGCCCTCCAGCTACAGATCAGGCGACGAGATCTGCCCGGGTGGAGCAAAGAACGGGTACGCGCTGCCACGGTCGGAGGAGAGGAAGATGCGCGCCGCCACGGTCGGAGGAGAAGAAGATGCGCGCCGCCACGGTCGGAGGGAGGGAGATGCGCGCCGCCACGGTCGGAGGGAGGGAGATGCGCGCCGCCACGGTGGAGCTAAGATCTGGTGCTGCGTGGAGGCGCCGCCACACTTTGAGAGTGAGGCTGAGAGTGAGCGATAGAGTTTAGGGCTGTGTGAAGGGCGCATTTATAGCAAAGTAGAACATCGGAAACGAGGGTATAAACAACCGTTTCCTTTGATTTTTTCACTGACACACTGGGCTTATACAGATCTCTACTAGTATTGAAGTTGAAGAACATAAAAATAAATAACTATAACTACTCCTCGGCCTCCGCCTGCTCCTGCTCGTATGCGAGGAGAGCCGCGTAGTCGTCCGTGTCATCGCGCGGCTCCTCGGCGACGATGTCATCGCCGCCCGTGCGCCCCTCCCACATCTCGTCGTCGTAGGCAGGATCATCGCGCAGGAGGAGGAGCCGGCGGCTTTGAAGCAGCTCAACTCTTTCCGGCGGCATAGGCACCGACGCGCGGTTGAGGTGCCAGCCACCGGGTAGCCGAACCTTTGACCATGGCACTGGCCTCCTATATTGCCAGTGCCGCTCCGCGACGGCCTGCCCGATGATGACGCGGTTCCATCCAGGCGACCGCGGACGAGCGTCTCTCTGTCGCGGCGAGCGGCTGCGGTCGCGGGCGCCCGAGGATCCCGCGTCCTCTTCCGGCGGCATAGGCACCCTCCTGTCGTTGACGCGCCAGCCAGCGGGGAGGCTAACATTTGACCAGGGCACTGGCCTCCTATATTGCCAGTGCCTCTGCGCGACGGCCTCCGGCACGACGACGCGGTTCCAATTCAGCGAAAGTGGGAAACTGCCGCGGCGAACGCCCGAGGAGTTGCTAGGAGTATCCATGGCTGCGGCGAAGTGGCGTACTGAGATAGCAGGGAGATCATGGGTTTTTAAGGAGTAGTGGGCGGTGCCGCGACGCCACTACGCCATAGCAGTTACTCCGCCTCGCTTCGAATTCCAAGAAGATGGAACGTGTCCACATTGGAAACGGACACCCAAAATTCTCCGTTGCTATAGAGGCACATATCGGAAACGGAGCCAGAATTAAGACCGTTGCCAATAGTATGGGTAACGGAGTTAATACTTTCTCCGTTACCTATGTTGACGGGCCAGCCACGGCCCAGATCAGGTTTGTACGCACTGGCCGCGCGGAAAGCGCGATTCTCCGTCGCCTAACGCCTGCCGTTTCCATAGAGGGGTATCCGATGTGTCGTTCTGTACTAGTGTAAGGTGAACAGCAGCATCATCAGTACTAACACCAGAAAATTACTCTTTCATAACAAGATTTAAAAGTGCAGGTTTAATTTCATAAAACTCTGCTGAAGCAGCAGGTGGAGCAATAGGTGTGCATATGAAATCATTGTTGTTTGTGCTAGTGAAATCACACAACTTTTTGTTCTCAGGAGTACTCATTTTAGCAAAATTAAAAACAGGACAAAAAATAACTCGAAAATAAACTAGAAGCAAATAACTAATTTTTTTGTGTTTTTGATAATTGAAAGCAAACAAGATAAAATAAAATAAACTAAGCAAGACAAAAACAAAGTAAAGAGATTAGAAGCGTGAAACTCCCCTTGCAGAAATGCTTCTACTCCCCGGCAACGGCGCCAGAAAATAGGCTTGATGGCGTGAAACACACGTTCGTTGGGAGACCCCAAGAGGAAGGTATGATGCAGTCCAGCAGCAAGTTTTCCCTCAGTATGAAAACAAGGTTTAATCAAACCAGTAGGAGCAGTAGCGCTTCTGAAGGTTGTCAACGGCGAAATATGATGCGGCGAAACACCAGGGAATCTAGCGCTGACGTGGAACCTGCACACAACACAATCAAACTATTTTGCCCCAACGAAACAGTGAGGTTGTCAATCTCATTGGCTTGCTGAAAACAAAGGATTAAACGTATGGTGTGGAAAACAGTATTAAATTGCAGAGAATGCAAAGGAACAATATTTGCAGTTTGTGGTTTAATCAATATAAAAGAATGGACCGGGGTCCACAGTTCACTAGAAGTGTCTCTCCATAAAAGATAACTAACATGCTGGGTGAACAAATTACAGCTGGGCAATTGACAAATATTGAGCGCATGACAATGCATATATATGACATGATGATTACTATGATATTTAATTGGGCATTACGACAAAATACATAGACCATTATCCAACATCATCTATGACTAATAATCCACCGCCGGGTTGTCATCCGAGTCCCCGGTTGTTATTAAGTTGCAAGCAACGGATAATCGCATTAAGTAATGTGTGTAATGTAAACAAATATATATGACCGTGGACATAGCATTGTTAGTTATCCCTAGTGGCAACATCACATCCGCAATATTAGAAGTTGTTGTCACTCTCCCAGATTACCGGAGGCATGAACCCACTATCTAGCATAAATACTCCCTCTTGGAGTTACAAGCATCTACTTGACCAAAGCATCTACTAGTAACGGAAAGCATGCAAGATCATAAATAACATATAAGATAGATTGATAATCAACTTGACATAGTATTCAATATTCATCGGATCTCAGCAAACACAACATGTAGCATTATAATAAGATGATCTTGATCATGTTAGACAGCTCACAAGATCTAAACATGATGGCACAAAGTGGAGAGACAACCATCTAGCTACTGCTATGGACCCGTAGTCCAAGGATGAACTACTTACGCATCACTCCGGAGGCAGGCATGGTGATGTAGAGCCCTCCGGTGATGATTCCCCTCTCCGGCAGAGTGCCGGGAAGAGGTTCTGGACCCTCCCGAGCTAGGGTTGACGACGGCGGCGCCTCTGGAACTTTTCGTGGATAATGGCTCGGGTACTTAGGGTTTTCGCATCGGGGGAATAAGTAGGCGAAAGGGCGGCGGCTGGAGAGCCCCGAGGGGCCCACACCACCCTAGGGCGCGCCAAGGGGGGACCCACGCCCTAGGTGCGTGTGGGGCCCTCCTGACTCCTCTTCGTTGCTCCTTTGGACTTTCAGGTGTGTTCTGATAAAATAGGTCCCTCCGTGAAGTTTCGTCAAATTCCAAGAATATTTCCTGACTAGTTTTTCTGGAATACAAAAACAGCAGAAAACAGGAACTGGCACTGTGGCATCTTGTTAATAGGTTAGTCCCGAAAAATGTATAAAAGTGACATAAAATGGATGCAAAAATATAACAATTGGTATAATATCAGCATGGAACATCAAAAATTATATATACGTTTGAGACGTATCAATGTTGCTCTCTCAACAGCACCTAGGTGAACTCCAGGTCCAAGATTAGGGGACAAGGGATGGAACATTTTCTGGTTAGGATAATCCAGGTCAACTGCGACATGTCTGTTCGTTAGGAAGCCTACTTGCTCGTTGCCACTTCGGCTCTTTACAATGGCACCCAAAGTCCCATATGTTTCAAGGCTAGCTACCTGAGGATAAAAAAACAAAACAACAATGTCAGTTCATGAAACTGATGCATATGTCAGAGAGCTGACAGCTAAAGAATGATTTACCTAAAAAATAGTGAATAATAAAGTAACAGAATCTTTGGTCCTTGTGTTATCTTAGTAAGCAAAGCCGATCAGATGACAAGGGCCTCCTTGATGCACGATTTGATAAACGTATGAATAATTAAAATGTATACACTGGCAGAATAGGTCAAAGGTGACTTATGCAGTGCACATGCTTTTTAACTGCGAAGAGGAAACGAAGCAATAGTAACTGTGGAAAACAATATGACCTGTGAGCCAGAACCTGCCACGCAGTCCATCAACAAGCTCATCATACGAGAACGCGCTAGTAGCGCGGTGGTAGCGATGGGCAGTGGCCTAGCTACCCGTCCCAGGATCGATCCCTGTGGTGGACGATTTTTGGGACGTCTCACAGGGACACTGTTCCACGGAGCACTGTCCCTTTAAAAGAAGTCCGCTTTGCCTCACGTCTATGCACCACAGGCGAGATCGACGTGTCCGTCGGTCGCCGAAGCACTGGTCTTCGCCTAAGTCTCTCAGGACGTAGTTCTGGGTTATAGGGTGTAGATCTAGTTTAGACACATAGGTGTGGTGTGTGCGTGTGTGTGGTGTGCGTCCTGTGTGTCCGAACAGGTGCTACAACTTGTATTCCCAGAGAGGCTCTCTAAAAAAAAGCTCATCGTACAGTTGCTCCTTTGGAGTCTGTGCGGGCGCACCGTAATAAGAGAATTCGACGACGTCAACATCACACCAAACACCTCCAGGCCCTGTTTATGGAACAGTAAGAAACAGATTTCCCAAAATAATTTGCTAAAGAATACACACTAGAATATATCATGTGTATGTACCTCAAGGGAAGCCGGAAGGCACTGCGTAGGCCGGAGCCACTTCTTGTTCACCTTCCTGGCAACAAACACGAGGATGGCCGGCGTATCGGTCAATGTCCCCTTCCTGATCCGAAATCCTATCGTCGTACCAAGACTAAAGCGGCGCAGGATCTTGCTGTGAAACGCCCTTATGATCATGAGATCAAGCAAGGTGGTGGCCTGCTGCCCCTTTGGCAACCGACCGAGGTGGCCCGGCAGCACGCCCTTCTGCAGGTTCCCAAAGTAATTTGCGCGGCTTTCGGCGGAGCCGTGCATGAGGGTAGACGTAGGCCAGGAGAAGTAGGCGGCGCTGCTCTCGGAGTGCTGATCAGCTGCAGAGGCGACGGGCAACAGTTATGGTGGTGACTGCTGCATCCGTTTTCTCTCCATGTCCAGCGCCGACCCCTCCTGCTGCGACGGCGCCTTCCAGATATACGAAGGCTGCATTATTGTGCCGCTAGTACCATCTGGTTCTCTCCAGCTTTACAGATCCTCTCAACTATCATCAATCTGCAGCATTCTGCCTTAAGAGGAACAACACTCCATTTTAGTATTATAGTAACTCTGCTTCCTTCAAGCTGGTGCAGAGTGATTCTAAGATAAAGGGTAGCATCGACCGGCATAATTTACCAGGAATTCGTGTAGTGCTACCAACCACAAATCAAAATACTAATTGCAAATCAGCCATCGGGATAACGACGACAACATGGGAAGAAACGGAAGCTGAAATGTGTGGAAGACTCTATCTGGTGGTAGCTAGAGTGAAAAAAGATTCAATTTTGGGGATTTGGTTGCAAAGAGAAGAAGGGTGGAGGGCAGATCCGGTGTTCATATGTCGGCCGGCACACACACTGAGCTCTCCAAGAAAGTAGGTACCTGCCGGTGGGGGGTTGCGGTGTAGAGTCGGGCGGCGGGCGTTTTTTTCAGGGAGGCGGCGGCGCCATTGCCAGCGGATCTGCGGCGTCCGAGAGAGAGAGAGAGAGAGAGAGAGGCGGGTGGCTCCGGCGGATTCCGATCTGAGGGCTCCGCTTGCTCCGGTGAGGTCGGATGGATGGATGCAGGAAGAAATGGGGGCAGGGGTCTATCGGGTAATTTTGACGCATGTCTGTCACTTTGGGGCAATTTTGCCCCCACTCCCAAGGCAAACTCGGAATTTCTGTTTTCTTTTCTCCCCTCTCAAATTTTGTAATCTGAATTTGGATCCTGAATTTGCCCAATCAGTCTTCGTAAATGTTTCTAAGAAAAATCACTAAGGCCCCGCTTGGATGGCAGTTATTTAGCCAAAACGATCGGAACTAAATCCGGACCTCATGAGCTCCGTAGACTTTACAGCGTAAGATGGGTGCAGAAATACGGACCGTAAAAGTGGACCCCCTTTCCAAGCGGGGCATAAGATGTGACAAATATAATTGCTCTGGTTTAGTTATACAATCTCTGCTAAAAATCAAGCTGATTTTATTAAAGACGGAATTATCATAAAGAGTGTAGTTGTAGCCCATGAAGTTATTTATGAGGTTCGATCATTCCAAGAAACCCTCCCATCTAGTTTGAGAGAAGTCCATGCTTCCCCCCTGAACTTGCAGCAAAGTTCACATTACAACCCTGAAGTCCAATACCGTTCAGAACACACCCTCAAAATCTCAAACAGTTCAGATTACAACCTTCTCCCCATTTAGACTGATTTTAACCCTGATATTTTCACGTTAGCTTGTCAACGTCAGCCTCTTCTCTCCCCATCTCTCCTTCATCTCTCTCCTATGAGATGCTTCTTCTCTACCGCTGTCACATCCATCTTTGCTGCCACATCCGTCTTTGCACTGATGTTGGCGGCCTCCGCGATGGTCTCCAGGCGGTGCCAATCTTCCAGAGCGATTGCGCATCATCGGCCTCCGTGGTAGACGATGAAGATATCACCTACACCATATATATGGTCTCGCTATAGTTCCGGTCTGGCCTCAACCTCCCGCCGCCGTTGGTCCGGGACCACGGACTGCACAAAGAGCTTATGGCTCTGATCGGAGAAGCTAGAGATTTTGTATTGTCTTCCTCTTATGATTACATCGGTCCTTTTGTTCCAAACCAGAAGAGTGTGAGATGTTGCAGACTGCGGCAGGAGTAGAAGTAGTTGGTGCGAGAAAAGAAGGGCCATTGGGACCGAGTCCATGGGAGAAGAAATAGAATGAACTGACGTGGATATGTTAACATATCAAAACCGGGTCTCAAACCACCACGAAATACGGGAGGGTTGAAATATGAACGGTTTTGGGAGTCGAAGGGGTATGTTGAACGGTATTAGACTTTGGGGTTGCAATCTGAACTTCGTTACAAGTTTAGGGGTGTAATATGGACTTCTCTCGTCTAGTTTCCATGTGAAAGTTTATTATGATAGGATTGATTGGGCTTTGCTTTGGATAATATGTTGGAATATAGAGGTTTTAGTCTTATTTGGAGGAATTTGGTAAAAACTATTATCGATAATGGTTCTTTATGTGTAGGAGTAGTTGATGCCAATAAATTAACTATTTTGTTGATGGTAAGGGGTTAATTAAAACCAAGAGATACTCTTTCCCGTTCTTTTTATATGGTGTTTGAAATTTTTATCCAAATCAACCGATAATCATTTTCTATTTGGAATCCATGTCACAAGTTGTACCCGGACTCCCGGAGGCCTCCGATATGTTGATGACATCATATTTTTCGCGGAGAAAGATGTTGATATGGCCAGATACCTTAAATGGCGGTTAACTGTTATGGACATATATCTGATATGAATGCCTAGCACCGCGATAGTATTATCCAAGATGTTTGCCTTAAGCATCCATAAGCTCACTCATCTAATAGAGTTCACCTTTCCTTGTTATGCTTATATGTTCTTTTTGACTTAAGTGCTGAGACATCACGCGAAACCCCTGTCACATGTTGAGCTCAAACTAAATCTCTGATACAGACTTTAGACCAACCGACGTGAATCAAGGGAAGAAATACATCAAAACACCCCCATTGCTTCAAAACATACATGAACGATACAGTAGGTCAAGAAAATCTACCACCACAAATGGAATGCAACGTTACACGTTACCTCCATGGACATGCAACAGTGCCACGTGCAATAGCCATGCTTTAATCACATGATGCTCGGGGTTTTGCCACCCTAGAATCATAATAAAAGCCTCGGGTGGTCAGATTCAGAGCGAGAACCCTAGACACGACCTCCGGACCCATAAGGGCCACCCACCATGAGAAAAATACCTCGGTCGAGGTTTCGTAACGTAGTATGACTTTATCGCATGCCACGATATAGAAACATATTATCACAACATTATACATTCAATGTCTTTATGGTGAGCAATCTCAAAAATTATGTGAATGCTACCTATTTTAGGGTTTTGTTATTTCTCGAACAAGAGAGAACAATAGCCCCGTCACCCAACTCGGTGAGGTGAAAGCAGGAAGAAAGAAGAGAGGGAGCTCTCCGTACCAAAAATATCAATATCAAGTCAAGAAAGTCAGCATGAAGCATCATGTTTTGTCACTGCTCGTATTTTTTCCACAAGTCATCCTATAGTTAGCATGAAGCTTAAGGTACTCTGATTATTTGTTCTTTTCGACTTAAGTGCCGATGCATCATTGAAAACCCTGTCACATTTTGAACTCAAACTCAATCTTTAGACCAACCGACGTGAATCAGGGGAAGAAATATATCAAACACCACCATTGCTTCAAATAGGATGACATAGATGTCCGGAAGATATACATGAGCACCCCCCCCCCCCCCCGCCCAAATGGAATGCAACGTTACACATTATGTCTCTTTCGACATGCCAATACTGCCACGTGCAATAGCCACGGTTTAATCACACGATGCTCGGGTTCTCCCGCCCTAGAGCCCCCATGAAGCCTCGGGTTGTCAGATTCGAAGCGAGAACCCTAGGCACACGACCTCCTCGTCCGTAAGGGCCACCCACCATGAGAACAATATCTTTGCTGAAGTTTCATAACGTAATGTGACTTTTTCCGCACACCACGAAATAGAAAACATATTATCACAACATTACAGATTCAAGGTCTTTATGATGAGTAAATACGGGAATTTTTTACATTAATCGATTTTAAGAAACTCGCCTCCCGGGCCGCTCCCGCTCGAGCGGCTCCGGAGGCCGACGAACCTAGCAGCCAGCCTCCCCACGAGCCCCCCCTGGCCGCTGCCGCCGCCGACCGGCGGCGGTGGCGGCACCCCGGCCCGCCAAAGGCGGAGGGGAGTGAGAGCACGCGGCGGCGACCTCTCTGCGAGCCGGGCAGAGGACGCGGCGGCGGGGCGGCGGAGCACGGTGGTGCAGCGGAGCGAGCAAGGAGGGCGAGATGGCGGAGCTGCCCACGCAGCTGGCGGCGGCAGCCACGGCGCTACAGATCGTGCGTTGCGGCGGCGTGCTGGTCCGATCTGGGCCCAACCCTGGGCCCGATCTGGGCCGGAAGGGCCACGGCCGTGCTAGGCTCGGCGCGACGGCGGAGATGGTGACGGTGACACCCAGACGCATGAGTTCGTGCTGGGTGTTGGTGGTGGTGCGCCGGCCCTGACCCGATCTGGTCGGGATGGTTCTGCATATGTGCGCGGCTGCTGTTCGACGGCCGCTACGTGGGCTGGCGGGGCAGGAGGCTGTGAGGGACGGCGCCGTTTCCTGGCCATGCGACGACGGTTGCCCCGGGTGGTGTTGGTGGGAGATGAATGGTGCCGCCGTGGACTCGGAGGTGTTGCATCCTCCCGATGGTGGATCGGCAAGCAAGACGTGCTACGGGCGTCTCTTTGCCCGTTGCGCGGGAGGGATGGTGAAAGACTGGAGGGAGAGGAATGCCGCCGCTGCGGTTGTAGCATCCTCCACGGGAGATGAATGGCCCGCAGGCGTTGCATCCTCGAGGAGACGAATGGCGCCTAGTATTTGGTTGCATCCTTCCGTTGGGAGAAGAATGGCGCCGCAGCGGAGGTTGCATCCTCCGTTCAGTGGGGACGTGGCTGCAAGGTGGAAGCACATCGAGCTTGTCGGGGAAGTGCGGTTGGCCGTGGAGGCAGGGTAGTGGTTTGTGGTGTTGACTGGTTTGGATCCTGGGTTCGGGCTATGCAGGTGAGACTGCCGGCGAAAGCCGTACTCCAGCTGTTGCCGGAGTCGTCGATGGCGGCGCCTTCGAGCGTCGCTCCCTCGTTGGAGGCATCGATGTAGCTGTTCTCACTTTGCATTTTTCGACGTGCTCCAGGGGAAACCCTTGATCTAGTCTTCTAGATCGGACGATGGCGGCGCCTTCCGGCGTCGTGTTCCCTCTTGGGGGCATCGTTTTGGAGGTGGATCCGGCCAGAGGGTCTCGTGGCTCGCTAGGTTGTGTGTGTTGTATGGTTTTTGGGTCCGGTTTCCCTCATAAACTGGACCAACTTTCTATCTATTCATTGAATTTAGCAGTTCTCCTGCTAACATTCAAAAAAAAAATACGGGAATTTTGTTATTTAACGGTTTTTGCTATTTCTCGGCCGAAGGAGGGAGAACAATAGCCCCCTCACTCCAGCTAGGTGAGTGAAAGCAGCAAGAAAGAAAGAAGAGGAGCTCTCCCTGCCAAAAATATCAATACCAAGTCATCAAGAAAGAAACCCTAGAAAAGCAGGCAGGCAGCTCGCTGGGCGGATCGATCGGCGGCGGAGCACACAGACCATGGTCCTATGGCTCCTCGCCGCCGCGTCACCCCCGCCGTGCGCACCCCTCGCGTGACCACCCGAGCTGCCGCCGCCGCCTTAGCCCGTCGCGTGACCACCCGAGCTGCTGCCGCCGCCGCCCGAGCCGCCCAAGCACAAGCACAACCTCAGCAGCAGGAGAGCGCACCCGACGACGTGCCCCTGCCGGGCAGCAAGGAGGAGGAGGAGGAGGAGGAGGAGATGGCCGACAGCGGCGGGGTCAGCGCCAACAACGCCGCCGCCGCCGGCAACGACGACGAGGAGGGCAACACCGCCCCCTTCCCTGAGACGGTACCCTCCCTTATCCACAATATGCCCACCAGATCTGAGACACAGTTTAGCAAGAATCATCATCCTGCGTAGCCAGACCATCCACCAAGTCCTCTGCTTTTCCCCCTTCTTTCTTTCTTGCTCACTAGCTTGACACACACAAACTAGCCTAGCTCCTTCTTAGAGAATCATCATGCCAGTCTCAGTTCAACCCATCCACAAGTTTATCTTAACTACAAAAGATACGAAATGTGGAGCAGCATTCTGTGGTTCGACTTTAACAGACCTTAGAATAGATGAACGACAATTAACTCCGCCTTTCTTTCCGTTATCAGGTCCAGATAGGAGGCTCTCCCGAGTACAGGGTCGAGAGGAAGCTGGGCAAAGGTGGGTTCGGCCATGTCTTCGTAGGCCGGCGTGTGACCGGTGGAAACGCACGGTCCACAGGCGCCAGTGCTCAAGAGGTTGGTGCTAATCTCTGTCTGTCCCATTTAAAGCATTCTTATCATCAGAACAACAAACCCTTCTGTTTTGCAAACAAAGCCAACGACTTTTCTGTAGGTTGCGATAAAATTCGAGCACAATACGAGCAAGGGGTGCAACTACGGTCCTCCGTACGAGTGGAACGTCTATTCGTAAGTGTCATGTTTGTTCCTTGTTACAAGTTCATGCTTCGTAAGTTCATCTTGTCGTGACGACGTCTATGCTTTGCTGTGCCAGTGCTCTAGGAGGGACCATGGAGTGCCCAAGGTGCATTATAAAGGTCGACAGGGCGACTACTATGTCATGGTATGATTTCTTGCCCTTTCCGTTAACCTTGCTGGATCGACGGTGGTGTACTGGGAACAGGACATTTCATCTGATCCTTATTTGGAAAACTGCAGATAATGGATATATTGGGCCCTAGCTTGTGGGATTCGTGGAACTCGTCAGGCCAATCGTGAGTCTCTCTATACTGTTAGTCTTCCTGGCAGCTTAGGTCGACTTTTTTTTCTGGCTGTAATCACTCAAACTGTTTTCATAGCGGCTGCTTCTCTAGGAAGCCGCTCTTTTCAAACATATAACCAGAGAAAATGTCATGAATATCCACTTCCTTGATATACTGTACCTTTTCAGAGATATAACAATTGGTTTTGCTGTAGCATGTGAGAAAACAAACTGGTTGTAGTTTACACATGTACGGTCTTACTTGAAGGGCCATGTCTGCTATTTCTTTCCACACTCAGTCATAGATTTTTTTATCCTGCACTTATGCTTACATTTGAGATTGCTTCTTTTCTGGTAGAGCAAAACTATGTTTACATGAAGATGTATAATCAAGCAACATGCACTGTAACCTGTTACTTCCTGGTTATCTAACTTGTGTCAAAAACTTTCAGCATGTCATCGGAAATGGTAGCCTGCATTGCTGTAGAGTCCATTGCTATCCTGGAAAGCATGCATTCTAAAGGGTAAGCAGGCATTTGAAGTTTAGCTATGTTTAATGCATTAGGCATTTTTTCTCTTTTTCTCATGATGCTTTCTTTCAGATATGTACATGGAGATGTCAAACCTGAGAACTTCCTTCTCGGTCAGCCTGGAACTCCTCAAGAAAAGAAACTTTTTCTTGTAGATCTTGGATTAGGTAAGCAATTAAGCAAACCTCTTTTATCAGACTGTTGTTGTTTACGGCTTTATGCTGCAGTGGTGAAAGTGCCTATTATTCTGGTAGAGCAATGTTGCTAAAATACGGTAGTTTAGATTTTTCCAACTTGATAATTTCTTTACTGCTTTAGACCTTCAGTGTTTTCCCATATTGCTTTTATTTTGTTCTTCTAAGATTTTTCATTTGGCAGCAACAAAGTGGAAGGACACTGCTACTGGACAGCATGTCGAGTATGATCAACGTCCGGATGCCTTCAGGTCTGTTTTATCTTTTGAACTTGTCAGCTCAGTACAACCTTAGTCATATATCTGCAAATATTCTGAATCTAGCTTTCGTAATCTAGAGGAACAGTCAGATACGCAAGTGCCCATGCGCATTTAGGAAGAACTGCAAGCAGGAGAGATGACTTGGAATCACTGGCTTATACACTAGTATTTCTTCATCGAGGCAGGTTGCCGTGGCAAGGATATCAGGTATCATATTGCCTAATCTGCTTTTTTGTCCATTCATCTTCACTTTTGTAGCATGTTTGTTTAATATTTCGTGGGTGTATTTGTGTGTGCTCGCAGGGTGATAACAAATCGTTTCTGGTCTGCAAGAGAAAGATGAGCATCTCATCTGTGCTCCTTTGCGGTATCTGTCCTCAGCCTTTCAAGCTGTTTCTTGAGACTGTAGTGAACATGAAGTTTGATGAGGAACCAAACTACTCCAAGTTGATTTCTTTGTTTGATAGTTTAATTGGACCTAACCCTTCCATCAGACCAATCAATACTGATGGAGCTCAAAAGGTTCGTTTTAGGGCATTGCACAGGTTTTAGAGTTATGAAATGAACCTGAAAACAGTTTAGTTGCATGCGTTTGTATATTCTTTCTTATGGGCAAATTCTCCTGCAGGTAGGGCAGAAGCGTGCTAGGCTTAATAATGATGATGATGATGGTAGTGCAAAAAAGAAGATCCGCCTAGGTCTTCCGGCGACACAATGGATTTCAGTATATAATTCTCGGTCACCCATGAAACAAAGGTACAGTGCTGATTCTGAAGCGAACTTTCCTGTACATGATTCTATACTTTTCGCTGCATAATGCACAGATTGGAGGGTGTGCTACTTGTTTTATTGTTAACCAAAGAATCATCTTGGGTTAATTTGTTTGACATCTATCTATTGGTTTAAGTTCAGCTTCGAGGGTTTACCCCTATTACAACGGGCCCTTATTACAATTGTAAAGCAACCAACGTCTCACATGCCTTTTCAGTTTATCATGTTCACATCTTGTACCGAAATATGATGTCTATCTATAGTGATTTGCTATGCATGATCATCAGTCGTATGGAGTTTATCTGTGTACAGGCTGAGTGGCTGACTAAGTTTCCCCCTTTGATAGGTACCACTATAATGTGTCTGTCGCAAGGCTGGAACAACACGTGGAGAAAGGGAATGAGGACGGTCTGATGATAAGTTCGATATCATCATGCGTTGATCTTTGGGCAGTCATAATGGATGCTGGAACTGGCTTCACGGATCAAGTGCATCAAATGTCTCCACATTTCCTCCACAAGGTATATAAACATCCCATCTGTTGTTCCTCATGTAGTAGTTTATGCTCTTTACTTGCCCCTCATTTTCACCGTGAAAAGCAGGACTGGATCATGGAGCAGTGGGAGAAGAACTTCTACATCAGCTCCGTGGCTGGCTCCAACAATGGAAGCTCTCTTGTAGTGATGTCCAAAGGTATTGTTTCCTTCTTGTTTGTTAGCTAGCTGTCTCATTTGTTGGAATATAGCATGTAAAGCATGTTTGTGGTGGTGAGCGTAGTTGTTTTCATAACATGTACAATTGCTCTAGTGGTCTTTTGATATGGTATCTTGTGATGATTGGCAGGCACACCGTACACGCAGCAGTCCTACAAAGTGAGCGATTCTTTCCCGTTCAAATGGATAAACAAGAAATGGAAGGAAGGCTTCTATGTGACATCGATGGCGACGTCGGTCAGCCGATGGGCCATAGTCATGTCACGCAACGCCGGATTCTCCGACCAGGTCAGATGTTTGCTCCCACAAAATGCTAAAGCAATGAAGATGCTCTGTATGTGTGGTCTCAGGGTTTAACTTGTAACATATCATGGTATGTTAATGTAACCCTGGCACTGGCAGGTGGTGGAGCTGGACTTCCTGTACCCGAGCGAGGGCGTGCACAGGCGGTGGGACAACGGTTACCGGATTACGGCGGTGGCGGGCACGATGGACCAGTCGGCCCTGATCCTGAGCATGCCGCGGCGTCGGCCGAGGGACGAGACGCAAGAGACGTTGCGGACGTCGCAGTTCCCCAGCGCGCACGTCAAGGTACGGCGTGCAAGCAAACAACATGAATCCTGATGAGTTAGTTGTTGTCAGAGAGTTTGGAGGTTTTTCACTTAGTTTTTCCAATGTTTACTGATGTTGCAGGACAAATGGGCCAAGAACCTGTACCTTGCTGGGATTTGCTACGGGCGGACGGTGGCATAGTGAGCGGGCCGGGCTAGGCTGGATCAGGAGCTCTCCTAGTATAGGGGGTTCGGTTTATGTTTATCCAGCCTTGATGTCGTCTGTCTGTTGCTGACCAACACCAATCTCTCATCCATCCCCATCCCATCGATGTAAATTTCATTCTCTCATTGACTGATCAGCTGCCGCAGGCAACTTACTAATACTTTGTAGGTGTTTTTGTTTGATGGCGAATCCTGATGTAATGTATCTAGTAGTAGTAGTAGTAAATTGTATGCTTGGTTTCAGTGAAGGAATATCCATTCGCCTTGATGTCGGCTATCAAATGCATATATGTTCTTGACAAAATTTATGTCACTTGTCACGTAATTGGGGATGAAGGGAGTCGACTGAGATTTCCTTGAACCACGCAGGGATCTCATGTTGGGAGTGGAGATTTCTGGCTCCCAGGCTCGAGTGCTCCCATCATTTAAAAAAAAAATTCAAAATCATGTTTATGAGATTTTAAAATCTGGAAAAAATCATGTATGTTGTCAATGATATATTGAAAAAACATGCAAAATTTCAGTTAAAAATATTCACTTCAAAAAAAATCATGTATGATTACATACATGATTTTTTTTTCAAATTCTTGCGATCTCAGACCACACGAGGCTGGAGTCGCTCGGGCAGGAGATGCACGTGAAGGAGGAGGTCGTCTAGCATCGAAGGTGCTCGATCTGGTCGTATGACGGTGGCGAGCTCGGTACTGTAAGCCGGAGCTCTTGCTAGAGGAGGGTAAGAATTGGAGAAGAACGAACCTCGAGCTGGTGGTCGTCTAGCCAGGAGCAGGCGCTCCGCTCGGTGGTCGGGTTTCCAAGCTGCGCAGATCACCAGGATACGACAACAGGAGGGCGGGCCGGGAGCAGCGGCGCCGGCGGGGCGGGACTCCATAGGACTATAGGAGGAGGAGGTCGGAGCGATATTGGTCAAAATCCAGAATTGGCACAAACCTTTTCTTTCGGTCGAGGAGTTGAATGACTCAAATTTAATGTATCCAACATATGTTTGCTCTTTCAATAATAGTATAGATACCTTTTGAGTTTTTTGAAATATATGGATCTAATGTTCCGCTCATGTTGGGTGCTATATTCCAACCCATGTCTTGTAAGATGAACCATGTACAAAAGAGATATTTTAACTTACTATTAATCTGCATTCCAATAGTTCTCGAAGAAACTACGTTCTGAGACTTCGTAGTTTTCAGAAGAAACTTGCAATGTTGCATAATAATCATTTGATGTCGACTATGAACCTCAACGAAAAGCACTATTGGAGCCCTTTTTTAATTCTAAAACTACATTTTGAAATCTCAAAAATAATATAAAATACATATACATGTCTAACAGACGAAGTTTCATCAAATATGATGTGCACAAAAAAGACTATTGTGGGAACAAACTCAAGTTTTTTTTTCCTTTGTAGAAGCATAGATACGACGTATTTTTAGCGAAACTTTGCAGACATATAGATCATCTATGTGCCAAAAAAACCAGAAATTTTGACACATGTTAATATAACCAGATCTATACATGTATTAACAAAACCGGGCTCCATCCATGGGTGCCAAAACGACACAGTCTGGAGATGGAGAACCAATCAGGCCCACCTTGTGAAGTGACGGCATCCTCTCTTCCTCCCCGCGTCGGCTGAGCCATCAGCCATGGCCTTGATCGTCTTTCACGAAGAAGAAGCCACACATGGAGACAGACTTGTCTGTGGTCTCGCTAGATACTTTTCGTCGCCGGACTCCACAAGCTAGAGCGTGGCTTCTTTTTATGCAAAGAGATGGCATGCCCGCCATGTGCTCGGCCAAATGCCGGCCTCATTCTGCACTGCGTCTGCAACCTGAACAGTGAGCAACTAGAATGAATGTCAGCCTTTTTCTTCTTCAAGTCACACCAGAAGGCAGAAGCAGAGGTAGGGACTCACTCACGCATGATTTCTTATTATTAAGGTTAGATGAGGTCCATTAGCTAGCCTCTGCCTTGCACAAAATTTGCTTTAGAAAAAGGATAACAGATGGAAGAAGCAGGAATCACTTTCTTCTTCACTTTGCTCCAGCCTCAAGCAAAGAAGTAACTAGCTGCAGCTAGAGGGACCAATCGGTGCTCAACTGACTACTTTGGCAAAGGAAAGCCAACTGCACACAAGCTCTCCCCGCGTCGATCCCTTCATTCCTCATGCTTTGCATCGTCATCGTGCACAACATTATCCTCCAAACTCAGCACCACACAAGCATAGATCCATGTGCACCCTGACTGCCGAGCAAGGTAACTTATTCTACTCTAATTCATGGCAGTTTTGTTTTGTTTTGTTCAGTTTGTTTGTTAACATATGTCAGCCTAGGTAATTCCTACCCATCTCCAGCGTATCGTACGTAACTATGCGGCAACAATTTGTCCTGAGGTTGGCACGGATGGTTTTCTGGAGCTTCTCGTCATAGTTTGCAAGGCCGGCCTTCCTTTGGAATCGTATTCATCCATCATGCCTCGAGAGGTATTAGTAATTTATATATGCCTACATACTATGTTGATAATCCTTACTTATCTAGAGGATACAAGGAGAAATAATGCCTAAAGTGAGTGACCTCAACTAATTATGCAGAGGATTATAGCCGACACTGTCCAACAAGCTGTGCGACTGATAATCCCTTATCTAGAGGATACGAGCAATAAAGCCCACGGGGCCATCTATTGGGCGGGCTGGAGCGGGTTGGCCGCTTCGGCAGTGCTTAGAGCAATAGCCAATGGCCCCTCGCCCTACCTGCGGAACAAATTCGACAAGATCATCCGCGTCGACTGCTCGAGGTGGAGAAGCCGAAGAGAGCTTCAGAGGACAATCGCACGAGAACTGAAGCTTACTCATCGGGTAATGGATGTCTTCGACAAGCAAGATGAAGAAGATGATTTTAGAGGGGTGGATGAAGGCTCCAGAGCTGAAATAAGATCCGTTGGGAGAGAGATCTTCCAGGCCCTTATGGGGCGCAGATGTTTGGTGGTATTTCATAACGGAAGCAACGATGTGCTCAATTTGAGTGCCTTTGGCATCCCACAAGTGGAATTTTTGGATACCAAGGTGTTGTGGACCTTTCAAGGAAGGTTTCGGCTCAACCCAAAAATCAGTGAAAAGGTGGATGATTCAAATCTTTACCTCTATGAAGAGTGGAGTACTCGTGGGTGGAATTTTTTGCTGCAAATAGAGGCTAGAGAAATTGCTGGGTACATAGATACCCCCGCTGAAGTAGTTGAACAATGCTGCTTGTATCTGTTGTCATTGATCTCTCAGGGGGCGACATCATAGACTACAACTGGGCTACCCGTGCTTCTAACTATTGGGTCTGTGATGGTATCATAGACGTCGGCTGACAAAGCATGGGAGCTTGCAGCTGCTTTGCATCAGCAGATACATATAAAGGATTACTCATTTAATGCACTATCCTATTCTGGTTATGGACTCATTACTCCCCCGAAACGATGGATATTGGCTCACCAAAACACTGTTGTGCATCAAGAGTCAACGTCTTTATTCGTTGCTGCATCAGGACCATTATATAATGGCATGTTTCATCGATCAGACAAACTTCGTGTGCTCAACTTATCCGGCTGCACCTTCAGTTTTTCTTCACCTCCTTTCCATTGTTGTTGTGGGTTAAGGTTTCTCGGATTAGATGGCTGCAAGGATCAACAACAACAAGAAGAAGATGAGACGCAAGATAGACCAGCAATGCTAGTTTTTCAGAACCTATGGGTGCTTGACATATGCAACACAGACTGGGATCTGACTTCATCACCAGATACAATAATAGATCAGATGGCTACGAACATTAGAGGTGCATATAAAGAAGGGAAGGATTTGGAGTAGTGGTTTTTCTTGGAGACGACTTCAGAACCTTCACAAACTTCGAGTAATTGCACCTACATGCATTTGGGAGACGGGTCAAAAGGATAAATTCACAGATATGGTGAAGATAGAGTTCCTCGACCTGTCTGGGAATAGCATAGATCTGTCAGGCACATTGGTCAAAACGCTTGACCTCAAGGATCAGGTGGTCGAGGCCCCGAATCTCCAACGAATAGTTCTTTTGGGTTGTTTGCAGCTCCATGCCATTCTGTGGCCAAAACATGGTTTGCAGAAACTGATGGTTTTACATATTGATTCTCTGGCCTGTCGTGTTCAGGCAGGACTTCATCAAGCATATGGTACTATATTGGACATGAGGTATTTTCAGACCTTGGTATTAGAAAGTAATCTTGCCTTCTGTTGGAAAAGTAGTGGGTTCCATCTAAATCTATGTATCCCTTGCACGAACAAAGTTGAGGAAGAAGAAAGCGATAAGAAGATGAATGGCCATGGTAGTAATAGTGGGCAACTAATTTGTCTGCCTCGACCCATGTTATTAACCCCCAATAATTGTAGCGCCTACGCTGATGTCTATATTGAAATCATGACTACTTCACAGAACTACGATACTTCACCACAGCTTAAGCCGTTGGGCTGTCATGTGGAGATTGGTGAGGGAATTAGCAACATTAGCGTGGAGAGTCTAGAAGGAAGGAATGCTATCGTGTTTGTGATAAACAAGGCAGTGTCGCTGCATGTGCATGATAATTCTTGCATCACCACCGTGATCCCTGAAAACATGACATCCGTACAAGGGAATGTACTTGCCTGGGCAAATCTGCAACAGTGTTATGTGGTTAGATGCCCCAAGATGCACACAGTTTTCAGCAACGATTATAATCGCCACTATTTTATAAATATAAAGACCTTTTGGGCAGCTAATCTACCGATGGCGCACTGCATTTGGAGCAAAGGGAGGCTGATTTGGCTCCATGCCACTCGTTCATTCACGCTACTTCGGAGCATGCATCTATATTCCTGCCCTAGGCTCACCTTTGTACTTCCGATATCCTATGCTCCCGAGGGTTTCCAAAGTTAGAGACCCTCCACATCGTCAACTGCGGTGATCTCAAGGATGTGTTCCCCTTGGAGCCCTCTCTTTCCACACAAGTATCTACCGACCACAGAAAAGGTGTAGTTTGGTTCCCAAACCTGAGGCATATCTACCTGCATGAGCTCTATAAGCTGCAGCATATATGCGAACTCAAGATCAATGCTCCCGAGCTCGAGACCGTCAGGCTCAGGGGCTGCTGGGGCCTCAGGCGCCTTCCAGCTGTCAGCCGAGACATCCGACGATGTCCTGTCATGGAGTGCGAGAAGGACTGGTGGGAGAAGCTGGAGTGGGACGGGCTGGAGGCTGGCCACCATCCTACCCTCTTCGAGCCACGCCACTCGTCGTACTACAAGAAGCCCCTGCCTCGAGTGTCGGTGCTCCGGTGAACTGACCTCACTGTCCAGGTACGCACTCACTCTCGTTTTCTACCTTGTTGGCTTCATTATTAATACATAATAGGAGCTGAGAATGCAATCCTAAGTTAGTCCCAACTCTATGTGCGGAAAATTCCTTGATCTACTCATTTTCATCGACCCAAACACGTGTACTTGCTTCTAGTAATGTGACGTATCATAATTGATCATTCCCTACATTTGTGTAGGTTTGTTGGTGGCAAGGCTGACGACGGCGACTGCTTCCCAGTTCAAGTGACGACAAGAATTAATTGATATTGTGTGTTTGCTTGCCAAGAATTAATTGATATGAGATAGCTTTAATGTTTCCCTGTGAGATGGAAACAATGCCCGTATGGTCTGTTTGGGGTTGTTGTGTGCCTGGTGTGTATTGCCAAAGAATATGAAACAATATAACATTGTGTGTGATTGGTTGATTAATTCAACAACATGATATATTTTTCTTGGAAATGTCATGTACTATGAACTAAGATTCAACAACGGATGGAGCTGTTTGCTTAGACCCCCTCTAGAGTCATGATTGGCAGCTTACATAGTTTGTTTGATGGCTAATCCTCCTGATGTAATGTATATATTTAGTACATGTAATTTCTATGCTTGATTCTATTCATTCGTTAGAGCTTGTTGATGTCGACTTTGAAATGCATGACTACCAAGACAACATTGACTTTTTTTTTACTAAATTTATTATTTGGGGACGGAGTGAGTATTATTATGAAGTGATTCATTCTCATTCCCTCAACCGTAAACCATCTTCACGTTCGGCGTGTGTGGCGTAAGATGAGCCAAATAAAAATACTCCCTCCCATACATAGTAATTGTCGCCGACTTGGTGCAATTTTGCACTAAATCAACAACAATTAATATGAATCAGATGGAGTACAAAAACCATAATAAATTATAATCTGCATTCCAGTTCTCAAAGGAAACTTGTACTTGCTTCAAAGAGAAGGAGAAAACACATTTTGAGATTGCTCTTCAATTCACAAGGCGTGCTGGTGTTGTTTGCATAATATTTCCTCAGTTCCATTTTAAACTATAAGATGTTTTAGATATTTTAATATGAACTACATACGACTAAGTGAATCTACGCACTGAAACATGTATAGATACATGTGAATCGGGAAAAAACTAAAATATGTTATAATGTGCAACACATGGAGTAATAATCATTGTAGTATTTGGCCTCATATTAACTTGCATTTGATTAAATCAAGAGCAAAACGATATCAAGTAAAAAAACAAACCTGCGAATTTTATTCATTCATTTACTGACCATCTCCGACAAAACAACGATCAACATCTTACATACGACAACAACAAGATACAACCATGTTCGAGACGCAAAAAAAACGAGACCGATTTCAGAGCTAGCTCTTTCAGCATGATGATGATATACAGACAGATCCCCCGTGCCTAATGTAGTGTACTGTAGTAGCGTCCCCGGTGTGTGTCTTGGAACAACGAGTGCAAAGAATGGTTGCAGCTTAACTTGAGGAGGATGTACAGACGATGTACTCTGAATCATCATCGCTGGCTTCTCTTCTTCGGCGCGATGCGAGCTCGGGGGAGCCCCAGGATGGCCACCAGCCCGCCCACGAAGGACGCGCCAGCGGCCACGAAGAAGGACGGCGCGTTCCCTCCGCCAAACAGCGCATCCCATGGCCCGCTGCCCAGCGACACAATGATCTGCAGGAGGTCACGGGGCTCAGATGCAGCAGCTCACGAATATTCAGGACAAATTTAGGTACAGAATCAATAAATTTGAGGAAGTGTCAAGGCTTCCAGAGCTAGAGACACGTCGTATCTCCCAACATTGGTGATCATGTATTGACCACTATGTTGACTAAAGGGGGACGAGTCCCTCCTTTAGCTGTCCGTTGTTAGATATGGTGAAACTCCACGAATTAACGCGGATAAAACCCAGCGGAATACGCGCAGGGTTGGACTGGAACGCGGGTGGGCGGGTTCAGCAACTTGAACTCCTGCCACTCAGCTCAGTTCTCATGTATTGACCACTTGGCTTGGCATATTTCTATTTTCCATGGTTTTCAGTGTAAAATGTTCAAGGGTTCGGTTTCCTGGGCTCACAAGTTTCTGCCTTACTTTATCCTACTAGCAACCAGTCCAAGGATCAGGAGATGACTATAGTGTTCAATAGGTTAGTCTCAACTTTGAACGAATGATATACCAGCAGTGATTACATAATCTGAAGCTATAACATGGGTGCATGTTTCAGTACCAAACACGAGAAACCTGGAAGCGGTACTTGTATCCAATGCATAGATTCAATTGCACTTCTACTTATAGCAGAAACCCAACAAAAAATATAGCTCCAAACCATTCATCTATTTTGTGTATTGCATCACTTTAAAGACGTGCCTGAATCTGGACATTTTTGCAAATAATGTTTTGCTTGGGTTTCTTTTCGATGGGAAGGCCTTGTGTGCAATCTGTCAACACAATCGACCTTTGTAATGCAAGTCAGCAAGTGACTATGCAGATCAATGTCATGGCCACGAGTTGGATTAATTCAAGGCAATGATACAATGTAGGTTAAGAATGTTTGCCTATCATGTTGGTCTTAACTGGTCAATAGATTGGGCTGCTAGAAGTAGTTCTAACTTTTGCTCTACAATTCAGATGGGTCAACTAGCTACTAGATTGAACCAATCGGGTGCCAGAAGCACTTCGTATAAAGTAGTTTATCACCTCTCTTTACCATGGTCTAAGGTTAGTTACGTGTGATTTTGGGCATATATCATCGTGTTTGCTACCTTGGTGTTCCGTACAAAATATCCATATAAACAAACCATGCTCAAAATAAAACATAATAAAAAGAAGCAAATACCTGCGGTATGACAATGGACAAATTGAGGATGCCCATCGCTAGACCTGTGCGGAAAAAAACGGGTATATAAGAACACAAATCCAGGATGATACATACCAGTTTAATAGTTCACTCAAACGCAAATTACCTTGGCCAAGCCCAAGATTCTCAACACGACTTGAAGCCATCGCGTATGGTATACTGTACGTGACCTGCAATACATAGCAAAAACATGAATCAATACACAGATGTGCAACATATGCGCCTACTGGAAGAGAACCATACTGATGGAATACTGACCGACAGGGGTGCTCCAAGGATCGTAAAGACTATAATGGAAGCGACGACGATGCCGGTCGGAGGGGCTCCACTAGGTCCATAATCCATGTTCTGCGCCACATATGTTATAATAAGCATCGCCACGAAGCACAGAGCCATGATGATGTTGGAAACACCCCATACGAGCCCAGCTCCCCACTTCCTGCACATCTTCTCCATCACGACAGATGTGATCCCGAGAAGGACCGAGTTGAGCATTAGACCAAAAGAACCCATTCTCACACCGTCATGGTACTTCTGAGTGTCGGCGATGATATCTGGGCTTCCCCGGTAGATCTCCCGGCCCATCCAGTCGGTGTCGAAGAGGATGAACGGAAACCACCCGATCCAAGTGAGTGAGGTAACGATCAAGACCATCCAGACAGGGAGCGTGAAGTACTTGAACGACCCGAAGAGCTCAAAGAGGAAGGCCTCCTCCTCGTGGCTGCTTGGAGGTGCTGCTTCGTCGGTACCGAACGTCGGGTTGTCTTGCACCGTTGCTACACTAATGTATGTCGTAATGGCCAAGATGATGATGTCGAGCAGGAACGCGGACTTGAGGTTGGCGCAGCTGACGCCGCAGGATTCGGTGACAGTGAAGGGGAATATCTTGTACCAGCCGCTGTACGCTCCGGTGGCGTACCCCAGGATGTTCCCGAGGGCCATGAAGAGCGAGAAGTAGGCGTTGGCGATCCTAGTCCTCCTCGGGTCATTCTCTGCAACAGAAAGGGTCGGTGAGTCAGATATGAGTTAGGTTCGAGTTCTACAGCAACTTAACATTTGTGTTTATCCTGCAGAAATGGACCTAATATCACAAATAATTGCATGCATTTGGGTAATGAGTCAGCCGAACTCGATTGCCTACTACACAGAATTACATTACATTCTGAGAGAAGTAGCAATAACAATTTCAGATATAGTACATTTCAGCTGGAAATCTGCATGGCCACAGCAAATTCATCCCAATCTCATCAGTGTAATGTTTCTGGCATCACATTCACACCTGATGATAGAGCAAAAGGCACATTGGGAGAGCACAGCCACACAGCATTTGCAATTATTAAGCAAGCAAGCAAGCAGGGGCCCTCAAATAATACTACCTGGCTGCTGACAAAACAAAAGATGCCTCCTTTGATTCGAAAAATCGCAGACTGTAATGCTTAAATATCTCCTAGTAATGCTTAAATATCTCCTAGGTCTAGCTCGATCGGAAAGCGATGGATCCCTTGAATCGAGCTTTCCCCACGTTTCATGATCGATCCAACATAAAATAAATATTACAAGAAAAAGTGTCTTGATGCTGGTTACCTAGAGCAATTTAACATTTGTGTTTATCCTGCAGAAATGGACCTATTGGCAGATACGCCTATCTCAGATGAGCATAACTATCAACATGGCATTTGGGTAATGGAGATTATTGTGTCAGCCGAACTCGATTGCCTACAACGCAGAACTACAGCAGCGCAGGATCAATATATTCTGAGAGAAGGAAGTAGTAACAACTATTTCAGAGACATATATTTACACAGAAACTTGTGTTGCCACAGGACGCACATCTCATTGGTGTAATGTGTGGCTAATCACATTGACATCTGATGATATAGCAAAAGGCAGATCGGGAGACCAGCACAGCCACACAGCATTAGCAATTATTATGAAGGAAGCAAGCAAGCAGGGCCCCTCAAAGAATACTAAGTACCTGGCTGCTGCCAAAACAAAAAAGATGCCTCCTACGATTCGAAATTTCGCAATAATGTCATGGAGAGCAGCAGTAGTGATATTGGCTCAAATATCTGTCGATCGGAAAGCGATCGATCCCTTGAATAGATCTTCCCCCGCAGCACTACGTTTTCATGATCGATCTCACATAAAAATAAATTAAATGAAGTGGTAGCTTAGGGAAAGGACAGGATCTGGTGGCGACATTTGTACCAACCCAACCGTGGGTGGGATTATTCAAAGATTGCATCGCTGTGATGGTGTGCCACGTCGTTATATTTGGTTTGTCTACTAACCCCGTCCGTCCCCATTGCATTGCTGCTAGAAACATACATATGGGGCAGCTGGCAATAATGAGGGAATAGAAAATCGGGAGCCGACCAACATCAACATCGGAGGTAGAATCTTTCCTCGCCCAAAGGGGAAAGCGACACCATGAGATTGTTGCTTCCTCTGTTGTGCATGCAGTTGCGGTGGCCACACATTCACTCACAGTGAGACTCATAGAAATAAACTAGGATGATTGTTTTGCGGCTCACCCCTCGTCGTCTAGGAAAATCAATCACGAATCCCAAATTATGAATCTACACTTTCCCCTGCTTGCTGGAGTTGATAAATTAGTAAAATTGGAAGAAGGAGCGGTTTGCAATCGATCGGGAGCAATGTTGTCAGCACAGAAACAAGCAATCGAGCAAGGGAGCAACTGAATTTCGTCGGAAAAATTAGTACCGGTGAGGTCTGCGAGGAACGCCCGGCAGGGCCCCTGGGTGGCGTTGTTGCCGACGTCGAGGAGCCAGAAGCCGATGAGGTAGACGATGATGGCGCCGAATCTTGTGGACCCGGGCCTGATATTATCCCCGAAGAGCCTCCCCAAATCGGCGGAGAAGCCGACGGTGAGGACGGAGATGGCGATGGACGCCGCCCCCGCGGCGATGAAGGGGCGGCGGCGGCCGAGCGGGGAGTCGGCGGGGGCGATGCGGTCGGAGAGGTGGCCCACCAGGGGCTGCACCAGGAGCCCCGAGAGCGGGCCGCAGAGCCAGACGAGGCTGGCGAAGGCGTGCGGGATGCCGAGCTCCTGCACGTAGGGGGTGAGCAGCGAGAGCTGGAGCGCCCACCCGAACTGCACCCCGCAGGCGACGGAGGCGGCGCGGAGGAGCGAGCGCAGCGGGACCTTCCGCGGCGGAGGAGGGGGTGGCGCGGAGGTGCCGCCGGAGGTTGTGCGCCGCGGGGGCGGCATCTTGTTCGCTGTGTAATTTGGTCCCTCCCCCTTTTGCGCCCCCGAACTACTACGCCGTCCGTCCTTGGTTGGCGGTGGTGTGTCTGGACTCTGAACTGCAACAACTGCAACCGTGCTTGCTCGGAGGACGAAGAAGGGGGAAGGGAAGGGCAAAGTATCTGGGGCGGCGCCAATCCGGAGAGGCCACGGAGGAGCCGGAGCTTGGCAGAGGTGGCACCAAAGAAACGTTTTTTAACAAATGGACGATGGAAAAACGATGTCTTTGGATCTCGCTGTAGGATGTCGACGATGCTAGGCTCCAAGCAAGGGCAGCAACCGCTATCATTGAGTGAGGACGGAGTGGGGGCGACCCCAATTCTTGTTTTCTACTGGCATGGCCCCCAATCATTTTTCTGTGTTATAATTTCACTCTAGCCGCTAGAAGCCTCCTCTTCCTCTCCACATGTGTCTCTCGTGTCACATTTTTATTTTCTCTCTTCGCTTGCTTGCGTGTACAAATGCGCATGTCCAATCAGTTCAGATTTTTTCTAGCTAAAGGCGGTCGCCACCGCTCGAATAGATATAATAGAATTGATCCAAAAACCATACAAATTGTACAAAAGAATCACACAGACGAAGCGACCCGCTGTCCACACGACACAAGTCGACAAAACGTCAGGTCGACGAACCTTCTGCCTGCGCAGTCTTCATCCAGGTCGCCACCCAGACCCCCGCTAGATAACGGCTCTGCCTCATAGAACTGTCGTAGCGTGGGAGACCGAGGCCGCCGCCTCGACGTCCACCACCATCCGGGGCTGCCGCCCTGGCATCCGCATCCCCGACCACGGGGCTATCCTGCCCATCCATCGTGAAGCCATCGCACCGCGAGGGCCAATAACTCCAAGACGACGCCTCCAACAAGATAGTGAAGCGTCCGTCACCGCCGCCCGCCCCCGACGGGGCTTAGGTTTTCACCCGGAGAGTCTTGGAGCCACTCGCGTCGGACCGGGTCGAGATTCCACAACGACGCGATCAAGAAGGGAGCGACGCCCGAAGGCGCCGCCATCGTTGGCACAGACCGGAGTCCGTGCAAGCTTTCGCTTGGAATTCTCCCCGTCCGTGAAGCTCAGGGAGGAGCCGGTTGGGAGCCTAACTCCGTCGCCACCGCCGATCTTCATCGCATGCTGCCGCCACCGTGGCACCTCACGCCACGGCACCAACCCTGGCGGCCGCAGCCACTAGTCTGGGGCCGCCGCCCCGGCTTCCTCTGCCCCTACCTCCGCCGCACCGCCAGCCACCGTCCCAGCGCCGGCCACCATGGTCCCGGAATCAGAGAAGACCCCAGCCACACAGCACAGCCAGGCCACAGTGCTCCATGCTCAGACCCGTCCTCTGCCAACCACGCCGCCGCGCTCGTCCACCACTCTGCCGCGCCCGTCCACCACTCCAAGCGCCACCACAGCTCAAGCCTGACGGGCCCAGATCGAGCCCGCCAAGCCCATCGAACCAGCGGCGCCACCGCGGACGCAGGCGACGGCGCCTCTCGCCGCCGCTGCAACCCACGCGTCAGCCGCCTCCACCCGAGCCCGCCGGCTCGGCTTCCTCTACCCCGGCCGCCGCCGCCGCCCCCACGGGCCAGCCACCCACCAGACGAGAAGCGAGGACCTCACCTCTGGCCACCTTTTGGCAGCGGCGGAGGGGTGCCGCCACCGTCACGGCCGAGGCCGGCGACGGCAGCGGCAGGATGCTGCCGACGGGAGAGAACAGGCAGCGCTATTATTGTGCCCCTAGCGTCGCCTGGGGGACGACGCGAGGGGAAGGGTCGGGGTGTTTTTTGAAAGCCTGTAGCTTCCTTCAATGTTCATATATTTTCATGTCCTTCTGACTTTACACCTTGCATCAGCACAATGTCCCCTTCTCCTCTACTCTTTCTTCGCTGGCGCTTGGCAACCCGGCCTCTTGCCCTAGAGGATCACTGGGAATTTTTCATTATCGTGAATGTGTGTTTTGCTGCACTCCAACTATGTCTGGTGTTCCGTCTATACCCATGAATGACACATTGCAAAGATTCCAGGTGTATGACTCGATAAGTTTTTTCACTCTATTTGTAATTGTGTGTTTCTCTGTTTTTGTTGTCTATGTCTTTCACGTTTGTTGCCTAGGTTGATTTCTCGTGTTGTCGGAATCGTAACTCATTTGTCGTCCTACATGGTTCACGACATTGACACTCTTCTCTTGCTAAGTTTTATTGCATGATGAAGGAGGCTAGATATGGGAAAACGAGACTTGCATCTTTGCCACCACCATCCAAAGGATACTTCTTGAAGTTTTGAAAGATCTCAAATAACTACTCTCTTGTTGAACTAAACAACATCCATGTTTGGATTGAAGGAAAAGGGGATGCAAGGTTCAGGTTAAATTTGCTTGTTGTACATCTTCAGCAATGTCGACAACTCCTCAACAAAACAAACTAGGAAGCAAATCATAACTTCGTAAACACCTTCACAACTACAAGTACACACTTGCACCTAATGCAAGTTTTTTGCTTCATACTAACTAGGTTGCATTTCCTTTCTCGCCATACTCATGCTGGCTACATCTTCTCTCCTCCGCCAGGTTAACTATCACATCAATGCTGATAATATCATTGGCGGCCTCGTCGGTAGCTCCCTGGAACAATGGCTTTTGTTTCTGTTACGTCGTCTTTAGCTCCTTAAAGCGGGCTTTATACGGAGCCTTCTTCTGGGGAAAAAGCCATAGTTATAGACTTATTTCTTCCATGCTAAGCCTTGGGAGTGGGGGCAACTCAAGCTCCGGAACAACCGCAATCATTTATATTAAACTCTTATACTTATTTTAGCATGCTAAGTCTTAACGGTTATCATTTTTGTTCTTATTTGACATAGTTAACCAGATAGCAAAATAGCTAAATGTTCGTTGTAGCAATATTTTTATATATTTGTAATGCATATATTTAAAATAGATTCGCATTGTGTGTTAGATTTAAACTATATTTTGTAGCATAAGTTTCTTCATCAATTAGTTTCTAGTAACTGCATTATAAAGTCTGTAAATGTTTTTGGTAGAGATATATAAAGCTTAGTCTAGAAATATCTTAATAGGTATACACTTAGTTAAGCATATTTATATATAGAAACTTTAAGAGTATAAGTTGAGCGTTGTCATGATCTTTTCCGTGGTTAATTATGTATTGAAGTTATAGTGAGTTCAGTAATGTGTTAACAATGTGTGCATATTTGCTATTCAAATAACATAGCTAATATTAACCTCAATGAATTTTAAATAGATTCTATAGCTTCTGAGTAAATACAATTGATATGCTCGCCTACAATATGCTCGGTATCATCTACTTTGTCAACCTAGAAAACGCCATTAGATGGGTTAGTTCCCACATATGTGATGCCTGCAAAAGTGTTGGTGTTGCGTAACCGGGTAGGAAATTTGTATGCAGGTAAAGCCTTGGGACCACGGTCGAATGGGCTAACAGCATCAAGCACAAAAAATGTATACAGGTACGTACTTCGGGATCGTCTCTGTCATCATTACTACTCATGTGCGGATCGATCCTGCGTGTGAGCCGCTCAAAGTATAAGAGAGAGCCGGCAGACGGTACAACAAGCTAGGTGGTTTCTCCCAGTGAAGAAGATGTTTGGTGTTTGTGTGTGTGTGCGCGCGCGCGCGCGCGTGTGTGTCCTCTCTAAGAGAGGGATGTCCCCCTTATATATGGGTGTGTCATAGCCTTATAGACATGGCGGAACGCTATTGCATGCCCTAGTACGGGCTACGAGGAGACATGTGCGTCTATAGGTCGTTGTAGTAGTCGTCAATGAGAGGACTTCGAGGGTCCCAACGCGCCCAAGGTCTGTCTGGAATGCTCGGGATGTGACATGAACCGGGTGGCGTGTGTCAGTTTGCTTCCCCAAGGCGCGCCGTGTGCGTCAACATACTGTTCAGTACTGTGCGTCAAGATACTTTTTTATTTGGTGTTGATAGTAACTTTTTGTGTTTTTGGTAACCTGGGTGACCATGGCATGACTATCTCAACTCATAAATGTTGAGTTTGGCGGGCTGAGGACTGCGGTGACCCAGCACACCACTGCATGTTGTAGTGTACAAGTCGTTGATATAATACTCACGGAAGGACCTATCCGCAAATATTACATCCCTCAGAGTAGTACAACAGAAACATAGCCGGTCCAAGGTAACACTATAGGATTACAACACTATTCAATACAAAATCTCGAGACCCTTCTTTTATATTGAAGCAAGCCTCTTGCAAATGAAATACAGAAAGATCCAAATCGTAGCACTAGCTGTATATCAGCTCTATCTCTAATTCCTAATCCACTACTGCTGTTGTCACAGCCCTACTCTATCTCATCTAGAAATCTTTATCCAAGATTGCACTCTTCCTTCCAATAGGCGTTGTCTCCTCCATTGGCAATATTGTTGTCGTATATCCCATTGGCACTATTGTCATCATTCCTCCATTGGCACCGTTGTGGTCGTACTTCCGTTAACGGAGTAGCACTCGGCTCCTTCCAGCTTCACCAGGTAAACTTGATTCTTTGTTGAAGACCTTCTCGACGTCGTGATAAATATCTGTCAACTCCTTTGCTGGCTCCAAAATCTAAGCATGGGGTCAACGGGGAAAGGGTAAGCAACTCGAGCGTTACTTAGCAAGTTCAAATAATATAGGAAAGAGTTTTTGTTTTGAATGCACTAGCTACTGCCATGACCAACGGTCCTAGGCATAATGCAAGTTTTGGAAAACATTTCTTCAAAGGTCAGTTTTATTTCAGAAAACTATGCTCACAGTCTCCACGGGTTCATAGTCATCACTTGGGATGCCTTTCCCGCTGCGGTCTGTAGTTCCTTCCGGGAACACGGATGTGACAGTCACAATTTCTTGTTGTTGACTCTGCAGAGCTGCGTAACTTTACCCATGAGAGAAACCCAGCCTTGTTGCCTTTCCGAGTTGCAATCCTCGTCCATACTTCCATGGTATGGGGCCAGGTGTGAGTCCAAAGCCAATCACCGCCCTCTCCGCACAACACATATCCGCCCATTTGTGACGCGGCTGGTAACTAAGACCACTGGCCCGCCACCCCTCCCGAGCTTCTATTCCAGTCACCCCGTCGAGTGGGAAGGTCACGCGCTTCCACGCAGTTGGCCGCCGCAACGGACGCAACCAGGTAATAGCCTGCCGAGGATATGTGAACGAGAGAAGATACGGCTGACTTTTACCGTCCATAGCAGATCTCATGGTAAACGCTTCAATACGGCGCTAGGATCACTGTGACATTGGTAATTAATCCTAGGTATATACTTTCCCGTACAATGGAACCTCCACCACAACATCAAACCGTGGTTCCATTGCCAGCCACACAATAATATATATAGCAATTCACATCATTCGAAAATAGTTTTCCTTTTCAATGCAATGATAATAGTATGCTTTTGAAAATAGTTTTTGTAAAAATAGCTCAATAAGGATATGCAAGAATGAACTTGCCTGTGGTAGAAATGGCCGTTCAATCCTTCGGGGTTCTAGGGTTTGCGATAAAACCCCGAGTTCTGAAAATAGCAAAGTAATCCTGATAAGGACTACTGAAAACTCTAGCAGCATGCTATTATGCATAATCATGAGATGCATCGTCACCCCAAAATTCCCAAGTTATGGATTTTAATACTTTTCAAGTATTTTGGAGTTTTTTAATTATTTAAAGAGTTTGACAATAATTTTCATGAGGAATAAATTTAAAGTGATTAAATTGAAGTAGTTCAATATAATTGAACTTTAAGACTTTATTTTCCCATATTATTTTATTTTAGGAAAATAGTTTTGAAAAAGAATTTCAAATCATTTCCACTTAAGGATCTTTGAATTTTTATTCACAAAATATTTTTCAAAACTTCAAATAAAACTTATATTAAAATTCCTCATAATTTATAGAGTGTGTTGACTATTTTTAGCTGATTTTTGTTCCTTTTGTTTGGGAGTTAAAATTCATTTAAGTTTGGATAATTTTATTTGGTGAATTACCAAAATGCCCCTAGGCCTAATGGGTTGGACTGGGTAGAACCCAACCATTTGGGTTGAGCCCAAATAGTTCCTAGGTCGAACCCGACCCGGTCTCTCTCTCTCTCACGCTCGAGCCCGTGCTCGACCTCCTCTGGCTCCCGCATCGCCTGCGCCGTCGCCGCCTCGCTCCGGCCAACTCCGGCCACTTCCGCCGCCGTGGCTTTGGGGCAAAACACTTCCCCGACTCCGCTCTACCACTTGGCCCGAGCGATTGGAGCTTCGTTTCCTCTAGCCGCCGTGCGCTGCCTAACCCTAGGGTTAGGGTTTCGGTGCACCGGCGCTGCTCGCCGCTCTCTATTGCTCGCCCTCCCCTCGTGCTCACCATGGCAGGTGCAGAGCTTGCTCTCTGTGCCGCCGTGGTGCTGTGAAGCTGGTCCACGACCTCCATGAGCCCCCTCCAACGGTAGCGCGGGCACTGCCTCGCCGCCGTGGAGCTACGGCCATGGACGCAAGGTACAACTTCTTCCCTCCTTCTTCTCCTCCTCCTAGCCTCTGCTACTTCTAGATAGAGATGATTCTAGACTTGGATTAATTAGGCTCTCTTTTATTTGTTAGGTTCTTGATGAACAGATGATGTCCCTTGATGTTTTACTCCTTTATGTGCACTGTCTACCTAGTGTACATCAAGATTGAGATGAATGGTGTAGATCTAGCATGTTTAGATCCATCCATTACCTCAGGATAATTGTTGGGAGCATTTCTTGCTCACAGATGATGTAATTCTCTTTGGAAAAATAAATCTGAGCTAGAACTTGTACCAAATGATTTATGATCTAGCTGTGATGATTAGGTGCTATAAGGATGATCTAGGCAAGTTTTGCTTGCTGTGATGCCTCCTTGTAGAGTTACACAGTAGCTTGCTTGTTTAAAAATGATTTTAATACTTTCCTGTGCTTCTTCCAAGTGTGCAGATGTGCAAAACACAGTTAATCCAGCTCTGCTGGTTCACTGCCTTGTATATTTTGATAAATAAGAACAGATACTATACTGATGCTATTTTCCCTTACCCCTTTTTATGCTCAAACAATTGCTAAAGCACTCAACTGCACTCCCTTTCTTCCCTCTTTCCTATTTTCCTTGCAAAGAGCAGATGTTCTCTGCCTTGCACCACTTTTTCTACAGCACCTTACCTTGCTTAGCAAGGTTCTGTTAAGAACAGATGCTGAAAAATTCTCTCTAGCATGGTTCTGTCAATTTCAGAACCTGCTGGGTCTCTCTCTAGCTTTCAAAATCAACCTGCTGTTGATGAGCAGCTTGTTCTTCTGGACAATGATGATAAACCTGCTTCTTGTGGAATTTGCCTCCTCCTCCTCGCTGCTTCAAAGTTCCTAAAGTGTATTTAACTAGCTGAAATGGCTTGTGGTGGATGGACTAGGTAATCTCCATGAGTAGAGATGGGTTGTGCTTGTTCTTGTGGAAGAACAGATGGATATGTGTTCTGGATGTGATGATAGTTGTGCTCTGTGTGTGTTGTGGTTGTTGTGACTTGTATGTGCCGGTGGCTGCGGCTTGGGCATGTATTTATACTAATTTGGGCACTCCTGTGCTTGTGACACCAGGATAACTGGGCTGTGGTGATTCACCTGCTTGCAGTGGCCCCTTCTACCTCGAGCTGCTCTATTTGACCATTCTTGCACTCCTTTTCACCTAGGAGATCAGCTCAGCTCTGCTGCTGCGCAGTTCATCACCCCCTGGTGATAACTCTGAGTCATTCTTGACTCATTGATCCTATCTGATCCAGATATTTGTGTGGAAATGCTTGGCTGAGAATTGGGGAATGCTAAAGATAGTCGGTTTGCTAATTAAACTCAAGTGTGTGGCCAATTAAGCTGATGGCTAGCTTAATATATGGTTTAGGGTCCATTTGTCTAACTAATAGGCAAATGTGATACCAACTGTGCCTTTTATGTCTATTTGTTTCCTGGTTTAATTGTGGAGTTTGCAAATTTAAGTGTTGCCTTGTTTTTAAAATCATGAGATCAAAATGCTCAAAACAGCACTTGTTGCCTTTGCTCTTGGTTGCCTAAGATGTTTCTATTCAGTGCTGTACAAAGCCTTTGCCCCTCCTGTTGTCTTCAGATTAATGAGCATGATCCAGATTTGATCAGTCCCACTGTTGCCTTTGGTTTACTAGCATTCTCCACTACTTAGCCTAATTGAACCATAGTTTTGGTTAGGCTAAAAACCAGGTTCAATATATTAACATGCCAGCACCCAATGGTGTTGGCAACATTCTAACACTAACCCACATTATTTCTTTCCTTGTGTTGTTTGTTTTGCAGGTCTGAAGATCTCCTGGAGTTCCCAGAAGTTTTAGTTTTAGGAATTTTGTTTCTCTCTTTTGTAATAATTCATACTTGTTGCAAAGATGCAATTGTAAATCAGATTGTAATAATCAGATTGTATTTATATGTAAAGAAATGATCTTGTGTGTGAGGATTGATTCAAATATTTGAAGTTATGAAATATATTACTTATGTTGTTATGTTGATATTATTTGAAATGAGTTATTCACAATCTTTTGAATTTATATACTTGGGAGTTTGAATTATATGTAAGGTGTGTGATATAAGAGTGGATAAGTTATAGAAATGATTTGAACTTAGGGGTTTATAAAAATGTCCATGTCAAAACTTAAATGTTCATTTTGGAAAGATACTACTAAGGTTTTGAAAATATGTCGTAGGGTTTATCGACACCTCTCGACTAACTGTCAATGTCTGACTCCCAGACCATCGACACTCGTCTGATATCGACCCTCTATACTTTTAATACAAAGGCGCGAATTTTTTCCAGATTTCACCAAAAGATGCATGAATGCACAAATGAAATTTCCTATTTCTACCCTCTCGAGTCCTATAACTGCGGGGTGTTACAAGGACATACCACTGCCCTTTGTTTCGTAGCATGCACGAGTAGAGACGGTCTGAGTTGAGATCATGTTTGGTGCCTGATGGCACTTAAATGGGTTAGGTTGAGACCCCAATAGCAAAGTGTGTAGTACGGGCAAGACAATTTTCCCCACGAGGGATGACTCGAGGGTTTATATCGAACTCTCGGGGAATCAGTAGTGAAAACTTTACCTCCTTATCCTTCCCTTGGAAATCTGCAACCAAAAATAAATTTTTTTGTGCCCTCAACCTCACCAAGTGGTTGTCAAGCACAAGTGTGAATGAGTAAGTTATGAATACAAAACAATAAATAAAAATACCATGATGATAAATAAATATGCAAGGATGGTGGAAACAATGATGGATGATATTTTTGGGTTCTATATGATGAATGCAAGATGCAAAACTATTTTTGTATTTTCGGATTTTTTAATGGCTGAAAATAAAAGATGCTTAAAAGTGGTTGGAAAGGTGTTTCTTATGATTAAAAATGGATCGGGGTTCATGGTTTCACAAATGCACTCTCTCTTTAATAATGTGGTAGACAATGGAACACAAGAGTTAACATATGAGATTGCAACAAAGTTTCATGACAAGTTATTAATCATATGGGCATCACGTTCTAACATAGAGATCTTTTGGTTATTAATCTCTCTCATACTCCACTAAGATGCGAACTAAATCATAACACCTTAGTATTAACATAAATCAGAGCATAGCAATAAGTTTCATGACATGAAGTTGAAATAAGAACATGCTAGATCTAGTCATGGAGTAGTGGCATGGTCACACCCACATCTCTGGTAGCAAGGTATTTCTTTTTATCCCTAGTGAGGCAACAAAGTAAGGTAAAGATACCCAAGTGGATCGCGGAACTTTCTCTCACGTTCACCGCACTAGCCACCCACCCGTTACTCCATCTAATGCACACGTTTCCCCACACACGCTCTCATAAACATGCTTGATCAAAACAAGTAAACAAGAACGGGGTACATAATATGCATCTACTTTCATAATTGAAACAAAACAATTGCAATCTCACACATATATTAACTCATAAAGATCCACCACAATGGTATTACATAGATGACCGTAATCATGTTCGGCAGCTCATACGGTGCTAATTAGTGAAGCTCAATAGAGAGAGATACATAAGTTACTTCCACAAACCCATAGTCTAGGGGTGGACTACTCCCTCTTCATCATGGATACGGTGGAGAAGTCGTTGGAGAAGGTGGAGACCTCTCCGGCAGCGCCCCGCCGGAGTTTTCCCCCTCCAATCTGCAACTCCAGATCTCTGTTTCGTGGTTTCTGTGTTTCTGCGGCGCTCCTTTCCGAAGAGCCTCGGGGACTATTTTTATAATCGATTTTAGGTTAAGACGAAGTCGGTGGAGAAAAGATCGACGACAACGGAGCATCGAGGCTCCAGAAGGTGGGCCCCACGCGCTGGCCGCGTGGGCCACCCCCTTTTGTCCCTCGAGCCTCCGTTTGTTCGCTTCCTTCGCTCCCAGGTCTTCTTTCTTCCAAATATTGATACTCCTAAATTTGCAGGTCATTTGGACGTCGTTTGGGTCCCTGAAACATCAAAATATAGAAAATAGGGTTTTCTGCCTTTGCAGGGTTAATTCCAGAAAAATAGGGCAACTTGTGAAATATTCCCAAAATCATTATAAAACAATAATATAACCCTTAGATGATGCAAATATGATTGGAATATGAATAAAATAATGCAAAGTTCATGTATGCATTTTACATGCATCAGTGCCCCGTATGACTTGGGAAAATAAAAAACAATCAGGCCCTTGAAAAAAATATAAAGCAGTTCATAGCTGATTAGCTCGCTCTCGTCTCCATCAAGGAGCTCGCTACGACATGATGCAAGAGATTGCAAGCTTTGGGGAGGAGCTGTAGGCAGCCGAGGACGACGGAAGAGCTCGGGAAGGAGAGGATGACTTGCCTCCCAAGACCTCCATGGCAGCCTCGTTGGAGCTCGCCGTGCTGGTTCGGGGCTGGTGCTAGGGAGACGACAGTCGTTGGTGGGAATCAAGCCGGACCGACAGACAAGCTTGAGAGCTCCATGGCGGCCATCGTTGGAGCTCACCAGCGTCTGTGCGAGGTCAAGCGCGAAGCGGATGGGTGGGTGGGGGGCGAAGGGGACCGGCAATGGGACGAATCCATTGCCGGAGTTTACTGTGGGTGTGCAGCGGAATATTTTCGCAGTGCCGCGCGCGCTGACAACTTTTCGAGATGACCACTGAAAAATGTGTGGGGTGAGAGTTTATAGGCTCACTTAGTCTACCAAACACACCCTTTGTGGTTTGTGCTGAACAAATACTTTCAAGCCCGGCGCCAAGTGAATGCTTGTTATGTCGAGCCATCTAGGCTTGTCGGTTCGTGCTGAATTTTGTAGCGTGCTATCAGTTTGAGCCCGGCCCATGGCTCCTTCTGACCCTTTCTTTCTTTTAGATACAAGGCACAAAGTGCCCAGCTTTAAATTAATAAAGCCAGTTACGGCAAGTACAACACATGCTGCAAGAACAGCTTACAGGCAACGAATCAACAAGCAAACAAAGAAATACAAAGAAAAAGCACAACTTGATCATCGATGCCACCGTCTGCCGACAGTGTCAGCACCATGGAGACACTGTGAAGCCAAACGCCGCCGGAGAATCCCGCCTTCGTCACGTCCGCTGCTTGTCGAAGACGAATGTCATTCGCCTCCACCTTCGAAGAAGACCCCTGTCTTCTCGTCCTGGCTCGAAGGACGCCGCACCGTCAGAAGGCAGAGCCGCTCACCCGAGAGCACGAAGAACAGACCCACCGATTTGCAGAGGGACAGAGTCAAGCACGGATGTCACAGCCCGCGAGCAACCCACAGACATCACCGCCGGCACCGACAGCACGACAAGACGCAGGCTATCGGACGCGGGCACGCACCGAAGACACGGCAGAAAGAAAGCAAGGGCCGCCATGGAAGGGCAGAGCTCAACCAGGTCTTTGTCTCCCAACCAAAACACCAGGCTGCTGTCTCCGCAGAGGGGAACCCATTCCCCTCTCGCCCAGGCTCGAGGGCGCCGACCCGCGGACGGACAGACCACCTGCGAATGATAGCAGCAAAGGAAGGAGCATCGGCCAAAACCCGACAACAACTCGCCACAGGAAACGCCGCCACTAGCAAACCACGAACAACTCGCAGATCCTCCACCTCCCCGTAGACCAAGACGACGTCTTCAAGGAGAAAGCGACGCTGGAGCGCCGCCGCCGCCCGCTCCACAAGGAACTAGGGTTTTCACCCGGGCACAGGGGAGGAGAGCGGGAAGGAGCCAAACCTCATCGTCGCCTCCAAGGAGGGGATCGGCATCGGAGACGTCGCCGACGACGCGGCCACCACAGCTGGCCGAGGATTTCTCCCGGCAGGCCCACAACCCAGCCAACACCGGAGGCGGGCCGGGATCTGCGCGGATCGGAGTCGCCGTCTTCAGATCTGGCGCTAGGGCTGACGGGGCGCCCTCCACGCCGAGCCCACGAACCACCGCGCCCCTCGCCGCCCGCACGGCCGAGAGATACGGCCACACAGCACCAGCCAGCGTGCCCCGCCGCCAGGGCCAACGCCGCCCTCACCTCGAGGCCGCCGCCCCAGACGCCAAAGCTCTCCGCGAGAGGCGCGCAGCAGCGAGATCCCAGCCGCCACCGTCCTTGGCGACCGCACGCCGGCTTTCCGGTGGGTGCCTCTGGCGGCGGCGAGGAAGGGAAGGGGAGGAGGAGGCGCGAGGCGGCTAGGGTTTGGGAGGCCCCCGGTGTCGCCCCAGAGGAGCGACACGGGAGGCAGAGGAGAAGGGGGTCTCAGCCTCTGACCCTTTCTCCTATGCTGCAAATATTGAAATGTACACACTTGCATACACTCGAGAAAGTGCTATGCATACTTTAATTAATGCATACTTTAATTTTTATGAAATGCTGGCAGTTTTTGACAGGTCTCACGTGTACCCAATACTATTCGGGTGCACTGCCAATATAATAAAAACTGCACCCTCCCGTCCCAGCATGGCCGGCCGGATAGGCTGAACCTAAAATTTGTCGCAAACGATGGCTGAGGGGTTGGAGGTGCTGCTGACGCTGCTCTTCAACCTGCTGCTGCTGGTGTTCCTGCTCAAGCTCCTCCTCGCCCTCTTCAGCACCAAGCTCTCCCTCATCCTGCTCTACCTCGCCGTCCTCGTCCTCGCCATGGCCTTCTCCGGCAGGTTCCCCGGCGGTGAATTCTTCTAGCCTGCTACATCTCGTCTTTTTTTTTTCCATCCTTAGTTAGCTGGGGCCTGGGGCTAGGCAAGAGATGAGAAATCGCGATGCCAATTTTTGTTGATGGATGTGATGTAGCCCGTTGCTTATGCGTGTTGGAGGCATAGATGTTTGTTAATTTGTAATATATCCTGCTACCTGCATGATTACTGCCTCAGCCGATTACTCAACTGCCTCTCGTCTGAATTTCCCTGAATCTCTACTACTCGATCTTAACCGAAAATTCCAAATTCGTCCGCGTACTCAGGCATGCATATTATGTTCGATTTGTGCATCTAGAGTTCCAGTAATCTCTATCGCGTTAGTCCTTCAAAGTCTTTCGGTCATGAACAAGAAAGAAGAGGGGAAAGTGGTAGCGGCAGCAACCGGACGTACACGTGTCATGTCTCGTTTTCCACATCACGCAACGTGTGCCCTACTCTATTACCCGTGCCAAAAGTAACTTGAAAGAGGTTAACTAGTCAAGCTCCATAAGTCAAAAACTTGGTGGCCGCCAAAATTTTATTTCATCGTATTTCATCTATCTATTTATCGTGAAAGATGCCGCACGGCAGTTCGATTAAATACGTGACAGATACTTATAATTTGTACAAAGGCCATCAAAATAAAACTGGGTTCATTAAGCATAGGTCAAAATAGACTCCTTGCACACCGATATATCCTATAGATCGGTGAGAATCCCGACGCAATGTGAACATTTCGCTCGTCAACACTAGTACGACTGATAACCTAACCATTGGTTTGATTGCTATGATGCATGACGTTTTGTACCTCTAACATATTATGTTTGGTACCCCATATATATTGTGCGAGCTAACGATGGTGGTTCACATGTGGTGATTTTGTCAATTTCGAAACTCCATGAATTTTTTTGCTATCGGAAGAAACCTAACCGCCGCCTCTCGAGAAAAACCGCGCCGTCTCCACCGTCCCAGTCGGCAAAGCGATGGGTCTCCTCCTCCTCCTCTGTCTACGGCACTGTAGTTAATAAGTTCTCATAGGGCTAGGTTTCGGCGGTCAATCGGCAGCGGCGCTACGATAGCTTTATGTGATTTAACACTAAGAATTCCCTGACTTTTCCACCTTGCCGGTGGTGTAGTCGGTGGCATTGAGGAGGTTGAGGGGAATCGTCTCATTGTTGCTCTTTTGAAATGGTGGATCTAGTTGTGTCTCGTGTTTCGTGGATGGTTTTTCATGTCTTAGTATGAAGGTTTCTTCTTCGAACGCTGAGGTTTGACCAGCTTCAACTTTACCGTGGAGATATTGAGGTCATATGCCTCCCTGATCTGTCTGCACAGATCTGGGGTGGTCATCCATCCTTCTCCGACGCTTTTTTCTTCGGGATGACGATACATTTCATAGCACTGTCGCTGGTGTCTTTTGGCCCTGGCCCCACGACTTCCCATCTCCAACGCGGTTTGGAGGTCCAGAGACAATATTGAGCTTCTCTCATGGCACACTTGCGATGAGTGCAGGAGGAACACAACATCGACTTCTCCCGAAGATTTATGTCTCCTTTAATATATGGCATTTGCTCTCTTCGCAAGAAAAAATGAAACTCCACTTTTTCAGTCTTGAAAGGACCTTTTTTTGAAGGGAAGTCTTGAAAGGACCTTATGTATGCGTACAAACTGTATTCGGGTTTAAAGAAACAAAAGCAGCATATAAAAAATGAGATGTACAAGCCAAAATACGTGGTGTCAATATACTAAAAGAAATTATAGATGGACAAAAGTCCCAAACCTCATGAAAAATGCAAGTCGTCGTTCTCTAGACCAAATGAAAAACACATGGACGGAAAATTTAAAAAACAAGACGATAAAATATGGTGCATTATTTATTTGCGCTGATCAAGCATTGTTCATTTTTCTACTGGTCGGCCTGGTGGCTTGCTAGCAGGTGCAGATGAACACAATTTGTTTATCTGTAGACAGATTCAGAGAAAAATCAATGCTGAAGCAACAAGCTGCATGTGCAGCAGCCGTTGGTGCTCTTAACAACGAGCAACAATGCTTATTTTTAAGAATGACAAATCAAATTCAGCAAACAAGTACTCCGCAAAAGGAAAAGAAATCAGCTCACAAGTTGTACCATTCAGATACGCTACAATTCATGTGACAGAATGAGTGTGGTGATTCAGAGGACGAGCTCCACGGAGCTTTTTTTTTGAAAATTCGAAAAGCATATTTCTAAGTTTCGAAAAAATGTGAAAAAAACCTGGAAGTAGAACATGATTATTTCTACCGGTGTGCAAAATATCAACGCGAAATATTATGTATTTTCGTCTGTGTAAAAATGACAAATTTCTCGATCTGAGATGTGAACATTGCAAAATTCGAATTTTTGCAGATTTGTCAGGATTTGTCTTTTTTGTGTGGGTTAGAATACAAATTATTCAGGTTAAAAATTTGCAGCATTGTCAGGTACGTCATTGTTAACCTCTGGGTTTGTTTCATAATTTTTTGAAACTTTAAATGGCCAATTTTGAAAAAAAAATAAAAAAAGGGGCTCCATGGAGCCCATGCTCCAAAGTCACTTTCCGGTGACATAATCCATCTTTCTGCGAGACAGAGGAGAAACAAGAGTGAGCCGCTCACGTCGTCCTCAGGAGACGCACGAGCAAAACCGTGGTTGTCGCCGCCGTTGCCCTCCTTATCTTCTGTCGCTCCCCACACTGTCACCGGAGGACATCAGTGCTGGACAGTGGCGGTGGGGGCTGCCTCTCTCCCATGGCACAAATGCATGGCTCACACGGGATGGCAGTTGTCGCTGAAGAGGTAGCCGTGGCACAAATCGATATGGTAGTGGTGCTCCTCATCGCCATAGTGGTGTAAGCCGGTGGTGCGACACACAGTTCCATGGGTGACAACGGGCGGTAGTCAGGTTCTTGGACCGAGGGTCGACGTGCATGTGGCCATGGACGATGTAGTTGCAATAGCAGACCCTTTGTCCACTGTCCTTTCTTCTCCCAAGAACGGGATTGAAGGTGGTGCGGCAGTGGGCGAATACAAGGCGGCAAGGTCCTCAAGGTGACTGTTTTCTTCAGCGGCACAGGCAGATCTTTGGCTCTCTCAACAGCACAACTCAAGTCTAGAGTACGGAAGTTTGACGCATGGACGAATTCAAGGTGCTAGAGAATATTTGTCAAGATGGAGTTTGTTATGTTTGTGTTGAATATTATGTTTTCTCTAGTTGCGGCCGGTCTAGTGGCTTTGCTTGCAGGTGATGCACGAGAAATTGATAAGTTAGTAGTTTGTTTACGCTATGCATCATGATCATAGGTTAGGTTCATGTCATACGGAAGCAAAACATGTACATGTTTAACCGGCTTAGCTTTTCCTTCAATCTAAAATATACAGATTAGAGAAAGTAATGATAATATATGTCCTCACCGTTTTAATGAGACAAGAGAAAGTATTCGTATGTGCTCACGAATGAAGGAATCCCGTTTATTTTTCAAATTATAGTATTTAAAGTTTCATATTTTTTATAGATTTATGTTGGCATGGTTCTAGTTTAAATTTGAACTAAAATCATGACCAGAATTATGTACTGAGGGAGTAATTATGATTCTTATGAAGGTGCAACGTTTTTTGTTGAAAAATATGTTATATTTTGAGCTACACAAAAATCATAAAAATGTAGCCTAAGTAGACATAAAAAAATGATTTTGGTCTTCACATTTTCTTTTGTGTGTAGGTCGCTGATGAAACTTAATTCGATGAAACTCTTTAGACGTACATGGTACACATCCATATGTACGTGTATATTTTTTCAGATTTTCTGGAACTTTTAAATATGATTTTTTTTAAAATGGGCTCCATGGAGATGATTTTTTAAGTTTTAGATTTTTTTGTACCATTCGGCCTTCCTATTTTCAAAGGCCAATGAATATTGGTACATTGAAGAATATTGTACCACAAATTTTCCGGCAAAAGGAGAAGATGAAAAGAACGAAGATTGTACCTTTATGCTAGTATATTCACAGAAAAATTGACAAACAAGGCATCTTTTTTGATCGATTTTACACCAAAATTTTGCATTCCCCATGATCAGGTAGGGTGTCATCTATCTGGGAGCCGAGAGCTGCTGCGCCGACACGCACGACGGCGGCGACCAGCTGCTGCTGGCGCCGCCGCCGGTGGTGATGATGTTTGACGACCCCTTCCACTTGCCTCCGCTGCTGCCGACGATGCCACGCCCGTACATCCTGAGGTAGGCCAGCTGCTCCGTCCTGGGCTCGCACACCTCCATGCTGCCGTCGAGCATGGCGGCCACCGCCGTCATGGGCGGCCGCAGAGACGCGTCCTCGTGGAGGCAGCACAGCGCCACGCGCACCACCCGCGCCACCTCCGCCGCGTCCGCCCGCCCCTCCAGCCTCGGGTCTACCAGCTCCGCGTACCGGCGCTTGCCTTCCTCGTGCGCCTCCAGCGCCACGGCCGGGAAGTAGCTGCCGCTGCTGCCGCTTGATGAGGCGCTGCCGGCGCCGGAGACGACCGAGCTGCTGCTGCCGTCCTGCTGCTCCTCGTCCTGTGGTGGCAGCAGCCTGGAGTTCTTGGCGCCGCGCACGATCTCCAGCAGCACCATGCCGAAGCTGTACACGTCGGCCTTGTCGGAGACGGGCGCGTTGGTGAGCCACTCCGGCGCCAGGTATCCCCTGGTGCCGCGCATCGTGGTGAACATTCCCGACTGCTCCGGGGAAAGCAGCTTGGCCAGCCCGAAGTCGGCGATCTTCACGCCGCCGCGCTCGTCCAGCAGGATGTTCTCCGGCTTCACGTCGCAGTGCAGGATCTTGCGGTCGCACCCGGCGTGCAGGTATGCCAGGCCGCGCGCCGCGCCCACGCAAACCCCCACCCGCTCCGGCCACTCCAGCAGCACGGGCGTCTTCTTGCCGGAGTGGCGGGAGAGGAAGAGAGACTGGTCGAGGGAGCCGCGGGACATGAACTCGTAGACGAGCATCAGCTGCCGGGACTGGTCGGCGCAGAAGCCGCGCAGCTTCACCAGGTTCACGTGGTGGACGTTGCCGATCACGGCGATCTCCGTCAGGAACTCGCGCCGCCCCTGCGTGCCCAGGTTGTTCATCCGCTTCACGGCCACGGTGGTGCGGTCGGGGAGCTCGCCGCGGTACACGGACCCGAACCCGCCGGACCCGATCTGCGACCGGAACCCGCTGGTCGCCGTCTCCAGGTCGGCGAACGTGAAGCGGGCCGGTAAGCCAGGGATGAGGACCTCGTCGTCGTCCTGGTCCTGCTCTTCATCGCCCTTCTCCGACGGGGCGTTGGACGACGCCCGCGACGACGACATCATCTTCAGCATGAACCAGCTGCTGCCATGGCCGTGCCCGCTGCCGTGCTTCTTATTCTTCTTCTTGCCCCCGTCGGGGCCGCGGCGGTTCTTGAGCCACTGCACGGTGAGCACGTAGAGCAGGAAGGTGATGAAGACGGCCGCCATGGTGGGCAGCACGATGCCGAATATGATAGTTATGGAGCTCAACGGCGACGACGATGATGTGCGCGACGAGGACTGCGGCGGGAGCGTCTTGATGAATCCGGCGGTGCCGGCGTCTGTGCTGGCGCGGACGACGGAGCCGATCTGGTCGTGCAGCAGGAAGCAAGACCTGGAGGAGTTCTTGTAGAGGAAGCCGAGGCAGGAGCAGTTGGCGGAGCAGAGGTCGCGGCACGCCGGGAGCGCGTCGCCGGAGGTGGTCGGGACGGCGAACTTGCTGGCGAAGTAGCCGACCCCGTCGCCGAGGCTCGCGTAGCCGTAATCTTTTTTGGTTGCCGCTGGAGACGACGACGACGCGTTGCTGGCGAGACAGGCTTGCGCCGGGACGGGGAGCGCGGAGCCATCGGCCGGCGCACAGCCGCCGGTGGTGTGGGTGCTGAACGCGTCGGGGCACATGCAGGAGGAGGTGTTGGTGCCGGGCGTGCAGAGGCCGAGGGAGCCGCACTCCAGCGGGAGGTCGCAGTCGCTGGCCGGAGCAGACCACACGGCCGGGAGCGTGGCGCGCGCCGCCGTGGCGGAGTAGGCCATGCTGAGCGCGCGTAGGCGGCCGGACGAATCGACCTTGAGGAGCTTCGCTGTGGAGGGGTCGGCGAAGAGGAGCGTGAAGACTGTGTCGATGCCCTTGTCGGCAAGGAGGTAGATGCCGGAGGCGTTGACCTTCATGGAGTGGACGGCCTGATTGGACTGCTGCACGGAGGCGGCGTCGGAGGAGAGCGCCCAGTAGGTCACGAAGCCACCATCAGAGGAGGAGTTGGTGTTCGTCGTGGTTTGCCACTGGAGGAGGGCGTCGGTGGTGGTGAGGACGAGGCGGTATGCGCCAGGGGAGAGGTCGCGGTCGGAGGCGGTGGCGGTGAGCGGCACGCCGACGGGGAGCGTCTGCCCCGGGAGCAGCGTGTCGGTGGGCGCGTCGAACGATGACCAGAGCGTGGCGTTGGCGGCGTTGATGAGGGCCAGCTGGCCGGTGTCGAGGAGTCGCATCGCGGCGACGGGTGCGGCGAGCGCGGCGGGCGTGGACCAGGACACGGAGCCGTCGGCGGGGTCGGAGAGCGCGAGGCCGGAGGCGGTGAGGGAGAGGATGATGGACTGGACGATGGTGGCGCCGTCGGTGGCGGTCCAGACCGGGGTGCGCGAGGCGTCGTGGATGACGGAGAAGAAGAAGCGGGTCTCCTCGTCGTCGTCTGAAGAGGTGCCGTAGACGGCGGCGGCGAAGGTGGCGTTGGGGGAGCGGAGGAAGACGCCGTTGGTGTCGATGAAGTTGAAGTAGGTGAGGTTGTAGGGCGGGTAGAGGTACTCCACCGGCACCGTGCGCGCCGCCGCCTGCCACCCGCCATGGCCGACTAGGATCATGCATATGAGGAAGAGATATCGGAGCTCCATGGATTAAAAAAAGGACGCCTTTCTTGCTTGCTAGCTAGCTAGCTGCAGTGCCCCTCCTCAACGGCAACGTCGGCGACGCGGAGAGGAAGGAGGAAGAAGCAGCTAGCGGCATGGTGATGGAGGAGAGGGTTGACCTTGGAGTGGAAATGGACGGCGACGCAGAATTTAATGACAAAGAAAATGAGGAGTGTACATTGAATGCAGTGAGGGCGTCGTTGTTTGGTCGAGCTGATCTGCGAATTAAAATCATTACATGTTGTCATCGCAGCAGGAAAATGCAATTTTATTTTCGATCGAGAGGAAGAAAATGCAGGAATCGATAAATAAAATAAAATTACAGGTCATACTGGTTCAGCTGCGCTATGATTCGTTAGTTGAATTTGGATCTCTAGGGATTGATCATTGATCAATCTTCATGCCTCCAAACTTGAAAAGGTACTATAATTAATTATTGATGTTCTAAATCATTCTAGTACACACATATGTTACAACAACAAAAGATTACTAATCAACAAGAGGGGTGTTTTGGCTCCCGGGTGCATATGCACCCTTAATTTAAAACGTATTTTGAATGTACTTGGAAATTTCAAAAAAAATGAAAAAAATGTTCACGCATAAATCTTAACATGCTATGTGTTCACGAAGTCGTTTCACGAAAATCAATATTTTTTTTGGCTTGTGCAAAAAACACAAAATTTGGTGCTAAAATAAGGCTTTTCAAGAGACCATTTTTTGTCTTTTTTACACAGGGCACAAAACATATCGGTTTTCGGTGGAACGACTTTGTGAACACATAGAATGTGAAGACGTATCCGCGATTTTTTTTTGATTTTTTTGACATTTTAAAATATGTTTTTAAAATACCGGGTGCATATGCACCCGGGTGCCAAAGTGAATTTTCTTCAATGGTACAATGATGGATTAATTAAATCTAATATTTTTATATCATAATCTTCACATTGTCGTAGGTGGCGGGTTTATATCAAACGAAATCGACTCCATCCTTCCTCTAGGTTTAATTACAACGAACGGCTCACCCGGAAAATAATGATGGGGTAGTGGTCTTCCCTCACGGTGGAGTTGTCTTCGTCCTGTCGGCGAGTGACCATGACGAACTCTTGTGGCCCGTTGTGGCGTCCCTAGTCCATGTTGTCCCATATATCTCTGTGGCTCGCATTGGCCTGCCACGGCGTGCAACCATTTGCAGCGTGGGTGATGCTTGGAGAGCAAGGTTACAAACTTCTTTAGGTGCTCTATGCGAGAATTCTCATACTTGCTCAACATATGATCTGACCTTAGTGTTGCATCCCACCACGACGGTATTCCTGGATCTCTCATATCCTAGAGGCGTCACTTTGCAAGAACCTTTCTAGAATTGGGGTGGTGATTGGTGTTGGAGGTGTTGCTGCTGGTGTTGCATGTGGTTGATCGCTTCGTCATTACTTGTGGAGCAATGCATTTTATTTTCCTTTTTTATTTTTAATAGTTTGTCCCTCGGTGTCTTACTAGCTATGAGAATTGTGTTGTTGCATATGTACTTGTTTACTTGCGGACTCCTTTTTTTTTTGGAAAATGTCTCAACATATTGGCTCTTGATTTTAACTTGGCATTACCTTGTTACTAACATTGTGAGCCTCTGCATGAACCGTGCTGGCTCAAGATGCAACGCAGGCTAGCTTAGGCTTTGTCATACATACATACTCTGATAGAGAGAGATGTATGATGAGATCACATCTAATAAAAAAAATTGTGAGATGATCACATCGAATATATTTATCAACGAATCGATAATTAACCCTTGTTGAGATCTTGTTTTTATAAATATTACTCCCTCCGTTCCTTGATATAAGGTGTCTAAGTTTTTGAGAAATTTTCAAAATATAAGGTGTATTGTGATTTATAGACAATTTTACCCATCAAAAAATGAGTCACAATATAGAACGGAGTGTCGGGGGGCTACCCCGAGGTAGGGTCATGGTAAGGTATAAACAGTGTCCAAGAGTGGACCGAGATATATAATAACCGAGATACCACGGCCTAGAAGAGACCGAGGTATGTAGCTGTGCGCCGAGGTAAGGCAAGGCCCAGAAGGGGCCGGGTTATGCTGACCGAGGTATACAGGCCGACATACGAATGTCGGTGTCTCTTTGTCTTTTGTTGTGAGCAGGGACTCTCCGAGTTAAAGAGGAGAGGCAGTCAAACATTCCGAGGTATCCAAGCCGAGTTAAGAGAAGAGGCGCAAAGTCAATGTCTCTGCCACATCCCGCCTGACACGGAGCGTGGCAGAGAATAGGGTGCAGAGATGAAGGGACGGGCATGCTTATCTCTGCCACGAGGCAACCCTGGGCTCGAGGTTGCGCGGGGCTCAAGGCAGGGCAGGACATGTCCTGTCTCTGCAGAGACGCAGTGATGACCAAGAGGATGACAGAGGCATACGTGTGCGTGGCAGAGGTACCATCATGAGCTTGAGGTTGACTCGGAAGTGACGGCTACAGTGTCGGTTTTGGACAGTAGTGTTTGGACCGTAGTGTTTGGATTATAGCGGATACACTGTAACTCGGTTACTGTAGCTCGGCTACAGTAAGTCGGTTACTGTAGCTCGGTTGAGGCCTATAAATAGGCCTCCACCCCCTCTTGTGTGAAGGACGGCCACATAGAGACATACGCAGAGATACGGGATAGATCCCTGAGATATTTTGCACTCTGCAGTTCATCTTCTAGCTAGTGCATATCCACCATTGTTGGATCATACAGCTCAAGGAGCAACTCTGTATTTCGGTACCACTGATATATTCGAGACAGACAGGCAGGAGTAGGGGTTTTACCTCCACACGAGGGCCCTGAACCTGGGTAGATCTTTGGTGCGCTTCATCTTTTCTGTGTGCGCTCCTTAGCGCGCTAGCCCTCCCCGGTATCACCAGCGTCCATCGGCCCCAGCCTAAGCCATCCTATGGCATCTGCCGTGTTCACACCACGACACGGAGTAATTTGACGGATTATCTTCAGTTTGTGGCTAATAGGGACTCCTTTCTCTCAAATTTTTTCAGTAGAAAATTAGTCCACCGGATGCAAAATACTGGCGTCTTAATATCTGTGCCAAAAACTTAGACACCTTATATCATGAAACGGAGGGAGTATGGTGTAAGGCTGTGCGAGGATATATATTCGCAGAGCATGGAAGCAGTTTGCTGGCCGGGAAGATTTGAGATACAGATACAGAGTCGATTGGAGGAGGATCATGCGAGCTGGATGGCTAGGAGACACTAGCTTATTACGACCAAATCGACTCTACTTTATTATCATCGGTGGCTACGAAGTGAAAAAGGCAGCATTTTAGTGCTGGGTTTGACTCCGAGTAATCTGATGGAAGCCCCGGGTGGAGTGTGTAGTACTCTTGTTCGCAACGAGTTTTAGTTGTTATACTCCACTGGGTTATGTTGTATGGATTGATGTCTGCTCTTTTTTTAGCAGATAAATCTCTTCTTATCTATCAATGCATTGAAACACAAAGTTTTTGCGTTATAAGAGAAACCGGATGGATGCAGTTGGCTAGCCGGGAGGTTTCAGATATACATATAGAGCACATACTCAGCCTCTGGTTTCGTGCTCAGTGCTCACAGATGTTGCTACTACTGACTAGTAGTAATCGAATTGCGGGCGGCAAACTATTAAAAATAAAAAAACATAATGTTAATTCCAACACAGTATTCTGACAGCTATCAGCATGCAATCTCATAGGAGGATCCAAAGTATCTGTATCGTTTTCCCTAAATGGCCCTAAAACAAAATTTTAGCCACTAATGGCCCTTTTAAAAAAACTCAGCCAGATCTAGTCTTTCCCCGAAAACGCCATTTGCTTTTGCGTTATGAAAATATCAGAAGCTCTGGAAATTTCAGAACACGCCATTCACTTTGGCTTGTATGAGACTACGAAACGTAAATTTTCTAAGTCATTTGATATGCGGTTTCAGACTTAGAGAGTATGAGAATCTCAAAATACAGTTGGCGTTTTCTAAAATTCTGAGATTCTCTAAGAGTCAAAAATGTCATATAAAATGGCTTATTTCAAATGACATAGAAATTTTCCGTTTCGCAATTTCAGACAAGACAAAGTGCATGGCGTATTCTGGGATTTTCAAAACTTCTAGGTGTTAGAAAACACCTTTTAATATAGCGTTTTTGGGGAGGGGCTGGATCTGGCTGAAAGTTTTTTAGGGTTCATTAATAGCTAAAAGTTTGCTTAAGTGCCATGTAGGAAAATGATACAAAGTATCCTCAGAGTGTTGCGTGCCACCCAAAAAAGATTTCATACGTACAAGCTGATCAACATGTTCCTGACACCTAACTTTTCTCGTTAACATTGACAGAGCGCATGATGCCACATCAGTTGGTTGCTTGACGCCGCATCTATTTTACTTGCCACATCAGTGTTTTTGTCTCCATACAAAAGACCAACATATGAATATAGGCGCTCCCCACTTGCATTATCGTTATCTTATTTTCACATAAACCTACTACTCCAAGTTTACTGACTATATCAAGGTTAATTTTTTTCTTTGATCTGAATAATCCTGACAACGATGATACAAGCATGATATGCATTAGTTAAGCTAATAGTGGCATCGAGTTTAACCGAGCATGCCTCTATTTAAAATGCAACCAATCAAATAGAGAATTTAAAACCAAAGTAAATATTCAAACAAAAATTAGCAGTGCAAAACACCAATTTACATTACAAGTGCGCACGTTGCACATTACAAAATACGTATATTCAAAAGTGCAACATGTCAAATAAAGCTATGAAAACAAGATAAATTATCAAATTAAATCTAGTAGCAAAAATCCCAATTTGCGCGTTATAAGTACACATGTGCAACTGGTGTATACTATTTATTTGAAGTGCAACACACTATATAAAGTATGAAAAAACAGAAAGTACAAGTAAAAGAACGAAGTAAATATTCCTTTTCATGCTGAAAGAGTAAGACAAAGCCATATACAACAGTAGACGTATATGTGTACCTCAATGACGAACCAGGTCATAGCCCCGCTTTATAAATAAAGCCACAATTTGTGAAGACGACATGCATTATTAATTCATCCATCCATGGATCCATGTTAAAAGTCTAGCATCGCAATCAAGCTCCTTTAAAGCTGAAAGTCAGAGTGTTTGACAAACTTTATTAGCAGAGCAAAGCAAAAGCAGTTGGGGAGATTACAAATGCAAGTTGACCTTCGTTTGCCATCCAAATCCACACTTTAGGACCGTAAATACTTGCATAACCACAAACACACACACACACACAAACACATGGGACAGAGAAGTCCTTTTGGACTTTCAGATTCAGTGTTTCGTCTCGTACCAATAATAATTAAGATCAAGTGTTCATGCTATCTAGTATATTAATTTGTAGTTCTCCCTTACACACACACACACACTGTCAAGCAGTGGGGAAGCACTTATTCCCAGAGCACGAAAGCAGTTGGCTGGCCGGGATGATTAGAGATAATCATTTTATGAGACATTTTATGATTCGATCAGTTAGTATATTAATTTGGATGGGCAGGCTGGCTGGCTATGAGACATTTTATGAACACAAGCTAGGAGACATTGCAACTTTTTTCTCTTAGTCGACCAAATCGACTAAACTTTATTATGACTTGGGTGGGCTACCACTTGCGTAGCACATGGTAGATGAGCCAAACTGAAGGCCGCATTTTGGTCCTGGGTTTGACTTCCAGATTCAGTGTTCTTCAGCTCACCTTTCTGTTTCTTTCTTTTCTTTGTCAAGACTAATCCAATGGTAAATGGTATCTATCATGCACATATGCAGCCTTCTTTTTCGTGCCATTTCGAGCTCACACGTGTTGCTTGCTGTTAGTTTTTTCTTTTTCTTCGAAAAGTAGGTTCAACCGATTGAAACAAGGCAAAACAAACCCAACCATTGATGCCGAACAAATCGACTTAAAAACAAAGGTTAGGGTACGAGGATCACTAAGTTGCTGCATAGGACGAGGAGATACATGAGCGCCATGGATGTTTGCTGGTTACTAGCAACTCTAGCAGTAGCTCCCCGCAGCTGCAATGCCGGCGACCACACGGTGCGAAGGAGGAAGAATCAGCATGGTCATGCTCATGAAGATGAGGATGGAGATACTAGAGTTGACCCAAATGGGCATAGGAATATAACGAGAAGAAAAAGAAAGAAGGGTACCTTGAATGCAGCGATCGCTGCTCTGCTCATCACACTTTTTTAAATACATGATTCACAAAAATATTTAGTATAAATTATACCAGTTATATATGATATCGTTTGGTTGTATACTTTGTACCATGTATGGGGTCTCTAGGGATTGATTTCCATCCTCCTACCTACCAACTAAAAAAATCAAATCAATCAATAGTACAAAGAAGAATTGAAAAAATGTTGATATGATAATCATCTCATTGATGTTGGATCTAGATGCAGCACATGCTTAATATCGATCGAATCATAGTGAGATCTTGATTTGATTTGATTTTCTTTAGGATATCTTTGTTAGGCCCAACGACATGTGTTACAAGTTTCATGCTCACCAGTCGGCAGAAAACTCAGGAAAAAACTAAAAAGGTGAAAAATACAAACAAAAAAACTTACAAAAAAACATCATCTGCACAAAAAGCACAAAATTAATCTTACATTCAAAATGCGCAACTAGCTTATATTTTAGTTGCAACCGACAAAATAAATCCTTTCCACCCTTTTCTATTTTTGTTCCACAGGGTCTTGGTCTCGGAGTAAAGGCAAACTGCCCAAACAAATTATGGCAACCCTTTCTTTTCAGTGATCTCACAACGGACGTGAGTTTTCCCACTGTAAATGAGTGGGGAGCAATCAAATAATTTTGGTGTTCTAAAACCAAAACAAACTACAAACAAATTAAGAAGCACACAAACAATAGCTTACACATTACAAGCACACACGTCACACTATTTTTGAGAAGTGCAACATGCCCAATAAAATTTTAAAATAAAACAAATTATGAAAACATAAATTTGTGGTACAACAAACAGCTTGGACTTGGACCTTATAAGTACACACGTTGCACATGTTTAAAATGCACAACTTGTGCATATTTAACTTGCAAGTTGCAACAGATGATAAAGTAAAGCTTGGAAAGAATCCAGAATGTATAAAAATTTGCATTTGATTAAAAGTGCAACTGCTGAGAAGGAAAAAAAGAGTCAGAACCAAATAAATAGAGTTTGCACATAGCACTTGCACATTAAAAAAATGTACATTTGGTTTAGATTAAAAGTGCAACCGTTGAGTAGAAAAAAAGAATCAGTACGATTTCACTCCAGAAAAAAACATTTAACTCCAGGTCAAAAATAGTCGATTGATCCCGTCAAAGAAAAGACAGAGGGTGGTAGTGTTTGACAGGCTTTCTTAGCAAAGCCAAAGGAGGCGGGGGTGCAAGCTGATCTTGGTTGGTTGGTTTGTCGTCCACATCGTCACGTTGTATATGAACTTAGCCGCATACTTACTCTGTTTGAAAAAGGATGTCATGTATCTACGGAGGGATTAGTAGTGAGTAGGAGCTGCTCAAAACATGCCTCTCAAATCCTGCATATATACATAGCATGCAAAGATTAGAAAGTCTTATATTTTGATACGGAGTGAGTATTTATCTATGATCCGATTAGCTAGCCGGCGTTGAGATATTCTGTTTTATCAATTTGGCGTATGCTCTTACGCACACAAGTGTGAGGGTACGTGGCTGAACAAGGTCCGACAGTTAAAAGTCAGAGCGTGAAAGCAGTTGGCCGTGGAGATTTCTTTCAGACACAGATACGTAGTAGACACTGGCTGGCTAGGAGACAAATTGAGGGCCGCCTTTGGTTTGACTTTCGTTGTCAGCCTTCTCCAGCTCACCTTTCTGTTTCTTTGTTTCATTTCTTTCTTCTAATGTGCAACTAGTGCGTATTAGAAGTGCAACCGGCCGAGTAAAGACCATACGACTCGATTAAATTATCAAACTTAATTAGTGGTACAAGGAACAAATTTACATGTTACAAGTACTCACGTTGCACACTAAAAGAAAAAAAAAAACACAAGTTGCACATTTGAAAAGTGCAACAAGCCAAATAAAGTTGGAAAAATAAATAAACAAAGGCGCGACATACAGCTGCAGTCCAAGAGTTGAAAGTCACAGCAGCAAAGCATGTGTGTTAGCTAAGCGGGGAAATTACTAGAGATGCAAGTAGTTGACCTTCGTTTGCTGTCCAATTCTACACTTTATGACCATTGCTGTCTTTGCCTTTTTGGACTTGTGCACAGTTGCTTGATTAATTGCGGCAGTGATGTTTGACATTCAGATTCAGTGTTTATTTTAGTAGGATTACTCGGTGTTGAATCTCTTGTTTGTATCTTCTTCTTCAGAGTTTCGGCACACAGACCCGCATGATGAGTAGAATCAATCAATCCCCCAACTCGAGATACATCGACCGATCGATCGATCCAGGTAACGATTTACCAATCACTCAAGAGTACTGCAAGGATCCAACCGTTCATCTTCATTTGTTCCATGCATGATGAGGCCTCAGGGTTCGGAAATCAGTTTTTGGTCGTAGGAGCACATGATCCCACTACTTAAAAACCCTATTTAAAAATGTCAAATAATTCTAAACTAAAAATTTCGGGTGTAGATCCAGACACATTTTATGTTTCTACACAAAGTTTCGCGAAAAAATGACATTTTCGGTATGCTGTGCAAAAAGACAAATACTGGTGCTCCAAAATGATTTTGTACGAGACAATATTTTGTCTTTTTTGCATAGCCCACAAAGTATGTCTTTTTTCTGAAACTTTTTTGTGCGAATATAGAATGTCTAAGTATACCTCCAAACTTTTTGTTTGATTTTTTAACATTTTAAAATATATTTTAAAAACATTCTTATAACGGGTGCATCTAGACCCATGAGTCAAAACACCGTGTTCCCTCAGGGTTAGGCTTGTCATACGTACCCTTGATGTGTGATAGAGAGAGATGAATGATGAGATCACACCTGATATAATCAGTATCCGTTTGCGACACGATTAGTCCTTGTTGTGATTTTCTTTATTAATTTGCTGTTGGTAAGCAATGCAACTGTCTGTCACGGGGAGCAGGTACGTACAACTGTAGATCCGTGTGTGTATGTATAGTATACGTGCCTTCATAAGAGTATTTGATAGATTTTTTTAGTTGAGCTGAGCAGTTGGCTGGCCGGCCGGCCAGGGAGATCACAGATACGGAGTACGGAGTAAACTGGATGAACCGCTGGCTAGCTAGTACTCTCTCCGTTCACAAAAGATGTCTCAAGCTAGCTTAAATTTGCATGTATCTATACACTAAATTATGTCTAAATACATGCAAATTTGATCTAGGTTGAGACATCTTTTTTGAACGGAGGGAGTAGGAGGAAGAGACGCTGCAACTTGGGAGTCATTGGACCAAATCCTCCTCTATTATGACCTCCACATGCTTGAGATTCAGTCTAATGCAGCTCACCTCCTAGGACAAATCTACTCGGATGATGATATGCAGAGTATGTTCTTGCTTTCGTGCTCAGACGTGTTACTTCTAGACTAGATAGAGATACTCCTGTCGATCCGTCGGTTGCCTAGGAAGCAGCTAGCAATGTGCTACAGACCTGCTCCTATGATATCTGCCCACAGGTATCTTCAAGTATCATGCAACAACCTTGTCATGCCGCCCAGTCTACACAAAAACAAGACTACGATATTTTATTTTATTTTCTTTGAACAAGGGGCGGGTCTGCAAGGACCCAGAAGCTGCATTAGATTCCAGCGGTGGAAATACGGCTTACATAAAGGTCCCAAAGAAATGACAAGTTACAATGGAAACCCCTAGTTTTGATCCGAGGACACCCAAACATATAAAAAAACCCAATCGGGTCCTTGACCACCGCACTACCACCTTCCCAAGGGGTGGTTCCTGAGCTATGGCGGCCACGTTGTGCCTCCACTCCCCTCCGGCGCGGAAGACAGGAACCTTCCCGCCAACGGCGTAGCGAACACCCGGTGGTTCGATCGCTTCCGGCGTGAGATGGAGGACACCCTCAACACGTGTGAAGAAAGCTAAATGAGAGAAGTGAATTAATGGGCAAAAAGAACCCAACATGTTTATATATGTAATTCGGAAACATAGCACATTTCTTTATCTAAAGACATGTATGTATTTATTTTTTGTATTTTGTTATTCTGATACATTTTACTATTTGATTTAGGGTTACCAACTTTTGTTTCTCGATTGACCTAATGACCTATCAAACTGTATTCAATTTCAATATTAAAGAAGTGAGCTCAACTCACTTGTTTAGGAAAGTGGATGTAAGACCCAGCCAGCCAGATTCAAGTCCTCACGGACCCACAGTTGGGTTCTTATTATTTCAAAAAGATCCAATGTAGGGGCTTCCCCTACATCATTCTTTTCAAAAAAGAGCAGAAAATGAAACCACAATTATATCTATTAAATATTTCTATGTGAACCGGCTTCTTGATGTTCGTAGGCTTTTTCTGATGTGGAGTTTGTGGACACATCAACATAAAAAAACAGCACATATGGCCCAGTTCCAGATCGGTATCGATGTGTGTAAAAGGAAAGAGAGGAGTGCCCACGCGTAGAGAGAGAGAGAGAGAGAGAGATCTCCTCACCCTCTGCCCACGCAGCCGATATGGTAACCTCTATTTCTCTTACCTTAGGGATTAGGGATTGTTTCCTTGAGATTTTAGTTTAGATTAGAGGCGATGGATGATTGCCCATGCATGCCGATTTCTCTGGTTTCAATCAATGAATAAACACATTCCTCCTACCACAGAACACCAAATCAATGATGCAAGATTTGGCGTTCGGATGGGTTATATTCCACAACTCCTGAGATTCCACACTATATTCCACAAGTCCTGAGATTCAGTTTTCCTGATGTCGAGATATATCAGTGTGTGTGTGATTTCCACCACCAGCAACCGATTGTGCTCAAAGATTAACCATGCAAAATTGCTGTGTGCCATGACTAGGGTACGAAGGAGTTTTTGTGCATACAAACAACAATTTTTCTTGTGCAGATAGATAGTAGAGGAGCAGCCAGTACCAAATTGCCAGCCATGTGCTTGCTGCACAATTAAGATCTTAACTGAATGTTATAGTTCGTCACAAATGTCCACTCACCAGCCACCAGGCTTCTGGAAAGAAACTACTACACTTATCAAGGCTGGTGCGAAATCTTGTAAGATTGAACCAGCAGCAACTCATGTACCTTTGTTTATGATCATTTCCTTCAAGCAGTGATATCCACCTCCTACTTGTTGTTATGCACTATTAATCGCACAGCAACATCGGATAGATCAGACCGCTGTCTGTCTTTTTTACATCATACATCCATGTGTACATACAGCTTTCCACAACACCCCCTCCAGCTAGTCCAGTTACACCCTCAGCCACTAGGGCCAATCCACTAACCACAAAATTAATTAGACCACCGAATCATATACTTCTCTGGTACCTAGTAGGTTTCAGGTTAGACACCCCTCTCTCTTCCCTGCGAGCCGCCGCCGCCGGGCCACCAGAGGGGTCGGAGCCGGCGTGGCTGGGCCACACCAGGGGCATCGCCGGCGGTTGCTGCTGGTACAACGCGTCACACACCCCCAGCTTCACCACGAACGTCGCTGTGCAGCCCTTCCCTGCGCCCTCGCTCTCCACCCATATGTGCCCGCCCATCAAGCTCACAAACCTGTTTTTTTGTGTTAGAGACAGGAATTGATTATCAGAGGGTTTTTCCAAATCAATGTGTCCATCAGTCTTTTCGCACGCATTCAGACAGATGGTACGTACCTCTTGCAGATGGCGAGCCCGAGACCGCTGCCATTGTTCTCCTGGTTTCCACCGCCTTGCGTGTGCGCAAACTTTGTGAACACATGGGGTAGGTCCTGAAGGCTAATGCCACACCCCGTGTCTTTCACCTGAAATGAGAGAGGTGTTTAGACACTAAGATTTGCGAGAAACCAGCCATGTGGAAACTACAGTATGGTCGTAACCTAATCCTCTCAAGTCTCATATGATGTTCTCTCTTACTACATCGATGATTATAGCATGGAGTTTCTATGATGTAATTCTTACCTGAACTTTTATGTAGAAATGGCCATCACTTGCAGCCGGATGAAAATCAGTGCTTCTGAACTCTCTTAAGGAGTCGGACTTCACAACTGAAGCTACAAGTGAGATGTGGCCCTCCTTGGTGAACTTGACGGCGTTACCGCAGACGTTTAGAATGGTTTGCATGAGCCGCTTCTCATCACCAACGGCAGATAGAGGCAGGTCAGGGGACAGCATAGCCGATACAGAAAGCTTTTTGATGGCTGCAATCGGTTTGACGAAACCCATCACCTGCAACACCATACAACAAATTTCAGATTATAGTAGTATGCATGGCAGGTATTAAGTGCTTAGGGGAAGAAATACTGACCTCTTTGAAAACAGCATGGAGATTAAACGCACTTATCTCCAACTCAAGACTTCCATCCTCAAGTTTCGAAAGATCCAAAACATCGTTGATGAGTGTCGCTAACAGGTTGCTGCTTTTCAACACAGTTTCCACCATTAGGCGCTGCTCGGGGGTGAGTTCAGTTTCTAGAAGTAAGGAGGAAAGGGCTATTATTGCGTTCATCGGGGTTCGCATCTCATGATTCATCACAGCTAGGAAATCGTTGCGAGCACGTATAGCCATTTCGGCCTCTCGCCGGGCTAAATCTAGGGCAACATTTTGCTCCATGAGTTGATCACGTGCTCGCATGGACTCTTCGAGAATGGCCGCATGAGAAAGGGCAACAGCTACCTGGAGAGAGTACCATATGAGTTCTTCTAGCATAGTCGCATAATTTATCTGCAGAATGCTTGTTCATCATGCATGTATATACAAGCAACTAGTTTTTTTTGCGCACAATCTATTAACTACGACATGCATGGAATGCAGAACAAATCTTCTAGGTAGAGATTAAGTTTTCAAGGACTACAAATTTCAAAAGAGAAACATGATATTACTAACGAGAAGGTTCATTCATTTTCATTAGAAAAATACATTAGCTACACAAAAGTAAGAAGAGAAAAGCAAACGGAACTGTACAGCAACAGGAAAAGAAAAGACTACATGAAAAGGTTAATTCATTAGAAGATAATGTAGCTGCACCCAATCCATTCAAGGTGTACGTCCCAATTCATTCAAGATGTAGGAATGTTCTAGAGTTACAGATGGTTTCATGCACTACAGCAGTGTACAGCTAGCGATGGCTCTGTTATTTGTCTGAAAACACCCTGCCCTGCTGTTGCAGTTTTCACAAATCAATTAACCATTGTGAAACTGTGAATTCGTATTATTGATTATTCTACTTTGAGGAACTAGATGCTACGCTGATAGAACAAACAAAAAAAGTCAGAGGAAAGTGCAGTAGTAACCTGATCGGCAACGACCTCGACAAGCTCCAGCTCATGAACATGCCATTTCCTTGCACTGTCAGATGGGAGCATTAGAACCATAATTGCGTAGCTTTTCGCCGACAACTCAGGCCAATCATTAATCTGGAAGTTTGAAAGATGCAGAAGGGGAACTCTGACAGCAGCCACCTCTGGCGGGACATATCGCCCTTGAACAGGCCTGATCCTTGCTAAAGGAGATGTATGTGGCACAATGATGGCCCTGTTGCTACTGAAGACCTGGTTGACAACAGGAAGATTGATCTGCACAGATGAGCCGACCGGAATCTGGTGCCGCAGGGTATGTGACAGCTGAAGGCTGGAACCGCTGCGCGATGGCATCCACAATGCACATTCTTCAAGACCCAGCGTCCTGCCAAGCTCAACCAGGGTAGTCTTGAGGATGGTGTGCCTATCAAGTGTGCTCCTGATCTCATGGGTGAGCATCCTGACATGCCTGCCTGTCTCCTCCTGCGTGCGTATGAGTCCCATCTCCCTGTCGAGCTCGTCGGCCTTCTTCTTGAGAAACAGCTCCCTGGTCTTGACGCTAAGCAGGTCAGGGATGATGTGGACGAGCATGAGGGCGGTGGCGCAAGAGACAACGGCGGTGGAGACCTTGGCGACGGTCATGACGATGGCGACGGTCCTGGTGTGCATGGTGAAGGTCCAAAGGTTGATGAGGTGGGTGGCGCCGCAGAGGACGATGAACGCGCCGAACTGGATGAGCACCCATCGGTAGGGGAAGAAGGATGACTTGTTGACGAAGTAGATGAGCTCGAGCGGGATGGAGAAGTAGGCGAGCGCGATGAAGAAGTCGGAGATGTACTGGTACTTGATGAGTAGCTCGTCAGTGGGCCAGAAGGGCTCGATGCAGTCGCAGCCCTCCATTTGAACTTGGCTTGGGAGGCTATGAAGTGTCTAGAGGGATGCTGCTGTTGTCTCGGCCGGCATATGTTTGTTCCCTGGCCTAAACTAGAGGATAAAACACAACCAGAATGTTAGAACATGATGATGGAGGTTTGAGTCATCAAGGCCAAGTTATATTCGAGCGAACAAAACAGCATAAATTTGGTACATCCATTCATCCATCTATTTGTCGTAGACTGATTGATATACATTGAGTCTGCTGTAGAAAACTAGGTAGGTAGCTAGGCTAGGTTGAAGCAATTGTGTGTGTAGAGTTCATATACAAACTAAGAAAATGGTTGGATGCAGAAGTTATTCTCTCAATATGCAATGCAGGCTTAAAAGCACGTATTGAGTGTGGCATTTCAGTTTCCATAAGGATTGGTTAATTAGGGTGTGCTAAGCTGAAAAAGATACAAGTTTGAGTCATGAGGCAGGTTAATTAGGAGTGCAGAAAACAAGACAATTTTGGGTACATTCGTTCATTCATCCATCCATATGTGAGTGATAGGTGTGATGAACTAACTAATTGACACACATTGAGGCTAGCTGCTGCAGAAGAAATCTAGGTAGCTATGTTGAAGCAAGTGTGCAGAGCAGGTAAGTTTAACTGTCTATTCTCTCAGTCTGCAGCCTAGTGCAGTGCAGGGTTAATAAGTAGTAGTAGTACAAATTCAGTGCGGCATTTGGATTTCCACGGGG